>JASJET010000110.1:1422500-1770000 GCA_034092305.1 Diaprepes abbreviatus | reverse complement strand
TAAGATCCTAGATTACAACTCTTGTGGTCATCACACCTCCGAAAATTATAGACAATGTTAGGTTGTGAATAAAATTAAATTGGCGGACTTATTTTCACATTACCGCAACGTTTCGACTACTTCATATAATTTTTCAACAATATTCCAAAATACTCTAGATGGAATTAACGAAATGTTTAGCACCTGTTTCGAGATTTCAGACAGAAAAATAGTTACTAAAATGATTGTGGATAAATTATTAAATGAACATTTTAACTGAAATAAAAATAACATAATTCATTTGCAAGGTCAGCTAAACTTATGCATCCTAAATCTGCAGTTGTTTTAATAACGAAGCATAATATTTATTGATTTGCAATTATTAAATTCTCCGCGATTTAGTAAATGTAAAAGTAAGTAATCGGATACAGTCTTTGAACAGTCGTAGTGAGTTCATTATACATTTGGATATAATTTTTTTCGTTTTCATAAGCCAAATCTATATATACGAACAGAATATCTGGATATCCTGAGTAATTTCAATAAAATGGTCATATTTTTAATTCATTTTTATTGATCACTTCGCTTTGTAGAAGCTGGCTAAAAAATATGTTTCGTCTCTGAAATAGGGTAAAATAATTAATACAAAGGTTAATCAGTAAGTTTTACTGGAAAGTTCGATATACTTTCATACTTACGAGTTTATAGAATATACCTTTATTCATTCAAAATATTTTTTAAAAATCGGTAATAATAATTTAACTCCATATTTTTAATATAAAAGTCAATATATTTTCAGACACAATTACTAATGTGAATAATAGTATGCCTAAATATATTAAAGTTTACAACTTTCTAATGATGTTAGTCAGAAAAACAAATACCAACTACTAATAAATTCTGACAAATAAATTTCTTATCATAAATCATGCCGCACTCAATCACTCTTACTGTCACTTCCGGAGCAAGGTATGCATTTATTTGTTTTTATGCCATTATACATGAAAAACTTTTGAATTTGAATATATGTATCATAACAACAAGATATTGATAAATTTTATTTAAAATATGATATTGTATGCTTTTAATTGAACTATCTAGTTGATTGTTATAAAATTTAGTGAAAAGGATTTTAAATGGAGAATGTTTTAGATTTATGTATTGATTTTCCCACAACACAGACCTTCACTATTTAAAGTTCTATGTCAAAATATTTTTAGTTATTATAACAGGGCTCGCTTTTATTGTTAAACTTTCCAAATTATCCATTTGGGGAGTTAATTGAGAATTAGAAGAAATTAAACAGTCTTTCGAGAGCCAACTTCCTTAGTTTTATAATTTATTGCCAATTTTTCAACTCAAAACTACATCTTTAAGCACTACAGTCTGAAAAAGGAGAAAGAATTACAAGTGCAATCTTATATATTAATATTCGCGTTACAAATTTCAGAATTAAAAGATTCAAAAAATTTTACAAATTTAAAAATATAAAAAAGAAAATATCGGGCAATAAACTTAAATCAATAACGTCCATTACTGACTTATCTATTTAAAACTGATGTGATTGGTCAAATCGAACAGAGCACACTTATAAAAAGACGTATTAGGTCAAATCAAAAAAGTATTTTTACATACTGATTTACACCTCCTGTACATGCTATGGAATCAGTAGTAGAAATGGAATGTTTTTTGGATTATTTTTAGAAGATTGTTTTATAAAAATTTTTATATTTGAAGTTGTGTTTCTAAATCTGAGTGCTCTTAACATTTTAAAATCTGTATATAAATGTGAAGAGGACATAAAATAAAAAACAGTTAAACTGGAGGGGTGAACACAGTTAGATAAAAATCCATTTAGTTTTTAAAAAATTAAAAAAACATCTACTACAGGAGATGCTACGCTTGATGCTACCTATCATCTACAAGATATATCTTCTAACATTGGAATATCAATTAAAGGTAGAAATTCAAAATTTTTCTCTACGGAAATCTATATTGAAATTAAAAACATATCAAAATATAAATACCTTTAAGGCTCAACTGCAAGGAGGCTAATAGAGATTTGCTGAATAATACTGCATTCTTTACTGTAAAATATTTTTTTCTAGTTGCAGTAATTTATATGATCTAATTAATAAATGACACGTCTATCTTTAAGCTATTAATTATAAATTTCTGTAAGAAGAAAATTAGTAACATCATTTTGATGATGGAATATATTCCTCTGGTACTCAAATATGGTAAAATCACAAAGTGCTATTAAATTCAGGGGTGCGTTTTTGAGAACGGGGTGAAAATGACTTTCTCTAGAGATGTTCTGATTAGCTGCATTTTCATAGAAGACTCCTGTGCAGGATTCTTTACAGAAAACTGAGCATTTAATGCTTAATTTCCTGCAACCACAGTTTGCCTGACCACTTTTCAAATATTTACATGGTATGTGTTCAAGCAAAGACTGTGGTGCAGGCGGCTGGCTTGCGGGAATCGACATCAAACCATTTTTCGTCCATTTCTAACCCATCAATAGCATTTAATTTGTGCTCTTTCCATTGCCTCTTTCCATTGTTACATTTGGAGATAAATTCGCAGTTCATGCAATTTTGCAGCCTCAGATGTCGGAGGTAATTGTGATACTTTAAATGTTATATTTTTGGATTTGGTTTCAAAGGATTCTAAACTACATTTAGCTAAAGACTTCGGTTTCCCACCATATAATAAAGCCATGATCGATTCTGCTACATTACCTATCACTTCCTCATTGGCATCGTCTTGTAAAAATCTCCTTCTATATGGACAAAATTAAATAAAAAATGTTATGAACATCTTTTTTCCAATATTGGAAAAGACAGATGTGCTATCAGAACCACTAAAAGCATAAATGAAGCCAAGAAATTGCTAGTATTGTAAACATTGAAAGCTATTGAGACCGTACAGTTATTAAGCTAATTTTCTAATGCTTGATTTCAATAAATGAATGTTTTAATATTGATTGGATAAAAATGCCAATATTATGAGTAGATCAACATCCTTGCAAACTATACCTATATTATCAGATTATGCGGCCTTTCCTTTTCTATTATTAATAATTAGCACATCCGCGTCTTCTTCTGTCTGTGTAGTATCAAAATCTGCGGTTTTAAATTTATCCATTAAAAATCTAATAAATTTCTTTTTATCATCTTTATCGGCAAAAAATTTATCTGACTCTGATATTAGTCAATTGTTTGTAAAGTCAGTGTAGTGCCCACTTTCTACATTTGCTTGACAAAAAAAAAAGATTCGGTATTATTTTGTCCCATGCGCTGCTACTACCTTTATTATTTAAGAACGAATCATCATTTTGCTTGAAAATTTAAATGCCTGAGTTGTATTTTAACTGAAACAGATCATGTATGGATATGAAACCACTATTTGTTGCGCCACGGATTATTTTCTCTGGTATAAGTTTATTTGCAATTTCGTTTTTAAAATTATAAGTGTTAGCTCTCTGTTTAATAATTTTGATTTCTTTCTTTCCAGATTCTGCAGTTAAGGGGGCATTAACTCGGCTATCTTTGCTAATTTATCTGTCAATTATAACTAATTTCAATGTTTTGTACTGAATGTCACCCCTATGCAGAACAAAAGTAATAAATTTCGCAGCGTAAATCCTAACTTATGGAAATCTCGAAAAAGTCATTTCCGAAGTAAAATATAGTCAATTCTAGGTTAAAGAACTCTTCATTGATACAGGCGGTGTTGTCAAACATTATTTTACATCTTCGATTAAACCTAAATTTAATGTTTTTTTGGTTATTTTCTAGCACAAAATATTGAAGAATAAAAAATAAGGAAACGGTCCTCGAATAATGTCTAGAATTTTGAATAGTTTTTATCGGATTTTGGATTGAAGAGAGATTATAATTGTCAATCCATGGGTCACTTTTTCTGAAACATCTGACATCCTGCATTTTATTTAGCACATAGGAATAAAAAAAATGTTTTTGCGGGACTCACCGACATCTGACTTTGATCGCTTATTTCATTTAAAATTGAATATTATTGTAAAATTTGCATGTATTGTAAACCCAGAACAAGGAAGTTAGGTTATAATAGATTGGCATACAGAAAATTCGTTCCTAGGAGTGAAAAATAAATTTTGTGTAATGTGCTCAAGATCAGATAATAGAAACATAAAGCCAGATCATCATAACTATTTTTAAACTTTTATAAAAGGCGTTAATTTAAATAAAATAACGTAAACATTTCATAGCAGATGGGAACTCATGTGTCTTTGCAAAAGTAGAGGCATGGTCTGTTTGTACAAAAATAAAACATGCAAAAACCTATGTTAGGATTAAGGTTTGTTTTTTACCTAATGGTATTGTACCCGGCTGTAAGCATTACAGTGAGCAGAATATTCGAAACTTTTTTACGTTTCTTACAGACTCAACGGAAATAAAAATAAGGATTTCTTTAATAAGGTATCTAATTATAATAGCATTTATGCGAGAAAATACATTAAATAAGAAGCCTGGCAATACACTTTACTACAATTTTATTTATAATTTCAAATTTATAGTAGAGAAAGTAGAGAACCTTCCAAACATTGATTACTTTGCAACTGCCATTTTGTAAATATGGATTGAAAAAGGGTCAAATATATTTGAATTTAAAGTTGAAAATAAATTTATATTTCCTTATACAGCAATTGATTTTGAAGCTCTGGGCTCTTCAAGATGTAAAGAGGTAAGTTTCAATGAAGAAGATATGCCAAGTGTAGACAGGAATTCGGGGGCATCTTTAAAAACTGAAAATTACTTTTCAAAGCAGAAATTAGAAAAACCCTGAAGAAATTATAAAGTCTCTTCGTATGATTCAGGTGTGAGCACAAAAAAAATATTGATTCTCATGTGCTCATGTATACTGAAATAGCAACAAGTGCCTTATTTTTTACTCTGTGGAAAACTATGGACACTTTTAATATGAAGTCTAATGCAGAATGGCGAGTCAAATTGCAAATATTAATCAGATTCTGACGGCCTTAAAAAAATTAAAATTAAATTTACCTCATGAGGATCTAGATAATTCACTTAGGTTATCGTAGTACTAAAGTAACAAATATCCATGAAGTTCTTTTTAACTATTTAATGAAGACAACGAGCCAGGGTTCTTTTCTAACAGCATTTTATACAATTAATAGAAATTGTAGAATATTACGTTGTCCACAAATTTATACCGCGATTCCTACAAATCTAGGAAGTCAAAGATTCACTTACAGTTTCTATAAACATAAAAATATTTGGGGGTGTTGGCAGGTGTAGCTCCAACTGACGTCATTATTTTTGTGAACAAAGTATATCCAGAATCAATGTAAGACAAAAAAGTTATAGAACATTGTGAAACTTTGAAAACAAATAGTCTCTTAATGATCTTATACTAGTCTACTTTACAAGTCTCTGAGTATTATTCAAATTTCAACTATGTTCTGACAAATTTACGGTGTCCTTTAACAAAAAAAAATTAAGAATATTATTATTGAACAAAAAAGTTTCCAAATCATGTTTTTTGCTGTTATTTTTATTTAGTAAATCATATAATATAATTTTATTTAAGTATTAATAAAAAGAAAATGTTGTGACTTTTGTTTTATTTCTTCAAATTAAGATAATTTTGTCCAATTTTTTAAAAATAAAAGTTATTTTTGAAGGTAAAACTAATTTATTTTTTATGAAACTAAAATGTCAAAAATAACATATTTTTTTGAAACAATACGTATTTATCATTTAAATCTAGCAAATTACAAATCAATATATAACCGAATACTAAAGTGGTATTAAATAATAATGAGCAAAATATGAGTCGATATGTATAAACCATAGATAAAACAATATTTTTACAAATTTTGCCTCCTTACTTCTTTTAACTATGTCAATTCAATAGTTGACAGTCGCTCAGGCTAGTTACCTCATAGTCTACGAAGGACACAACAGCGCAAGAAGGAGATGGGGAGGTCCCCAATCTTTAAAAAAAATTAAGTGATTCACCCAAGGTGCTTCTGGTTTATTAAACCGCAAATCTAAATCAGATAATGGCGTGAAGCCCATGAAGGCTTTCCTAGCCTATCATTTTGAAGGCTAAGGATCCAAATAAACAAACACAAACTAATTCAGAGGTACGATTTTATACTTCAATATAAAAATTATTTAACGGTCTGAAAAAATGAGTATAGGGTTATGCAATACAACTAACTTTTAACCCCGGAGTTATCATGCTCATCGTGCACAGTGAGTCGCAATTCCATAAAATGTATATCCAGGGATTATAATTACGTTCGCATTACCAACCGGATAGATCACAAAATATAAAAGAGTTTGAAAGATACCAAAATTGAAGTGTAACATATAATTTAGTTAATCTAAATAAAACAATAACAAAGTGTTTGGTTCACTTATAAAGAAAAGTAAAAACCTGAAGTCCGAGCATCGTGTATCCCTTGATCTAGCTGCGGGTAGGTTACTATGTTGTCAAAAGGCTGCTGCATACCACGACAAAATAGAATCTTGAACTCAAAATTTCACAAACAGAAGCACCAAAAAAAAATAGGAAACAAAAAGTAGGTAAAAAACCAGGAACAAAAATCAGGAATAAACCTGAGAATAAAATCAAGACAAAAAAGGGGGACAACGTTTTTCTACAGGCAGCCTGTTTCTTGGTAAAATGACCGACAAAACGCCGCGCATAATCCCTATAAGCTGGTCAATAAACTTTAGTTTCCAATATACTTAGCCTAAAATCTAACTATATCAAATTACATACAACACTAAAAGCCACTAGGGAGTACTATAGGGCCAAACGATTCACTAAATCCTTGTTGCAGGTGGAGTAAAATTTCAAAAAGTGTCTTAATAGCTCACATGCCGTTGCTTTTCCAACGGTCTTTTTAGAAAAAGAACGATTTTTGTCAGAACCGAATTAAAATAAAATGCATAAAAAAATGACTGGATGTCGCATATGTCTAAATAGAATATTAGTTGAAGCATTGATAGTGACATCGAGCGATACGTAACCAATCATACAGCACAAACTCTGAATTAACAAATAACGAATTTAAACATCCCTCGAATCAACAAATAGTGTAGAACGATAAATATTGTCGAATGACAAATATTCCTCTATCTAATACTTCGTTATATCTTATCTTCTTACTGAAATTTCCCTAGAAAAGCAATATCTAACTAGTGACGTCAACGCTGCGTCAGACGGCACAAAATAACGCTTAAACCAATGAATAACCGCCTAACAAGTTTGACGTTATAAAATGACTCAAAAATAATGCAACGAGAAATTCTTCGCTTTTTCTGTAAAGAAAGCATAAATAATGGCTAAAACTACAACAGTCCAATGATAAATTAAAACCAGGCACCAGGAGAGTATGAAAAGAAGGTACAGTGTTTAGATTAGAAGTTTAACCTATCTCTTGGTTTACATGTTTACATTTTATCCTTTTAAGGCTTTGAGAAGAGCAAGAGTTAAAGATACGGCCTCAAATCATAGAAATATACATTACATAAAGCCCAAAACACGATCACGCTTCCTTGGTACCCAGGAAAAGGTACAGTGCTATAAAATTTTCTGATAGTAGACCGCTATGCAAACAACAGTACTTATAAGGTATACCATGCATTCTAATCCATAAATCTTTCATAAAATAAAGTAAGTTATTAATAACTAGTGATTGAATGATAAATCAACACCAAATATTTAAATCATAAACCTATTATTAGCAATAACTTAAGTTGCATGTTTAAAATTCTAACAGCAATATTCCCCTCCTTTCGCCAAAAAAAAAGAAGTACGTAGTTTTCCTTTAAACTATACCTCCAAGGTCCTCTGGTAACTGCAGAACACGTATCAAAGTACATAGTGTACATCCAACGACCTCCTCTGATATCCTCAAATAAACTACTTAAATAAGCCTACGAGCTAACAAATGCGAAAAAAGTGAACTCATTCAAAGAAAAATAATTCCCAAATTCCAATAACGCAAAAAAGTAAAAATCCAATAGGCAACATAAAGATAATGCAAATAAATTACCAAATCATCAAAATAAAGTATAGGAAATTTAGGGTACACAACTACAAAGAAAAATACAAGTCAACGCCATAATGACTAACTTTCACAACCGGAAGCATGCTGCCAACTCGTTTCGCGTTAGGCCTACAACGCACCTCCAGGTGATTACCACTAAACTCCAGAAAAACAAACTTATGAAAGAAATTGATAAGTGCGGTGACAAGTTCAACAGCAGCAAATAAACTGAGGGTTTTCATTTGCCACAGCACCCAAATTCCTTTGGAATTCCTTGGTTCATCTTACAACTCATATGTCCAATGGGACACATGCCTACAAACAGAGAATAGTCCGAGATATTCAGGAGCTAGGTTTTTAAAGAAAAACTTTGTAGCATCTGATCGCACGTAATTTTTCCGATAAACGATTTGGTTGGGAAGATACCCTACTTGACGATACCGAAGATTATAGCACTCAGCACATCTCCAAAAACCTTGCCCACCAATTTTTCACGACGTTCAAATTCAGTTTCTAAAGAATTATCTATCTTTGGAACATTTTTCTTCTTATGCCTATCTCCACTCAAGATTATCCATCTACCGTGTAATCGCGCAAGTCGATATACGAAGTACACAAGCCATCTTCTCCAAATTAACATCCCATTCTCCATGATTAATAGAAACGTATATACTTAGCGTGATCTTTAAGTTTCTGTTTACTCTTTCAGTTAGATTAGTAAGTTGATGATAATTTTTGGCCAATTTCAGAAATGATTTTTTCTGATACTGAGGTTCATCATCCGTAAGAGCGTGATGGGAACACCAAACAGTAAGAATACTTCCTTTGAGTAAAACGAGAATAGCTTTACGAAGGGAATAAAGTAGTGAGAATTTACTGTGATAATCTGTCTGTACCAATAGGAATATGTAACCTTGTTCTGATCTAACATGTGATGTTAACAATAAAAGAAAATAAGTTGAAATTACCTCCTGTGGACGTTGAGTCTTTGAATGACTAATCATCTTTGCTTTTGGATGTCTCACGTCGGTTTTTTGCTGGCCACAAGTTTGACATTTGGTGACGTACTTTGAAACATCATATCTTCAGCCAGGAAAACTTTTCTGTAATTCGTGAGTAGGTTTTATAGACGCTCATATGACGAGATGTTGGTGGTTCATGAGACTCCTTCTATCTTCTTTGGGAACTACCTTTCAATCCACTTCTGGTATTAATTCCGAATAATCGAACTTAACGAAAGTCCACAGTCTATCCTTTTCTTTCCTCCATGCTTGGAAGTTTAGAAGCTTCAATCGACTTTTCGCTATCATTTTCAGGTATCATTTTTCCTTCATGGGCGGCAAGATTGGATCTATAATGTATAGTTCTGGAACAGCTCTTGATAGTATATTGGGTACAACACGTTCTTTTTCCTTTCTTTGGATTAACTCATATTATTGAAATTATACTTGCCATCTAGCTACTCTTCTGGTTGGTTGACCAAGGTTTTGAAACCATACCAGCAAATAGTGTTCTCTGATCCCGGTAAATGGAATCATTCCTAGATAGAGAAGCAACTTATTAACTGTCCACAGAGATGCCTGATATTTTCTTTCAGTGTTGGAGTAATTTTGTTCCTGCCTAGTTAAACTGCGACTTAAGTAACTTATGACCCGTTCTGAGTCATCTGGATGAGGCCGTACTAATACTACACCTATTCCATAACATGAACTATCGCATTGAATAACAAATGGAAACGAATTATCAGGGCAATTTAACAAAGGTGTCTGAACTAAACTTTCCTTGATCTTCTTAAATACTGTCTCTCATTCCTGCGTTCATTCGAGTTCATTCCGAG
Source organism: Diaprepes abbreviatus (assembly GCA_034092305.1). Classification (NCBI taxonomy): domain Eukaryota; kingdom Metazoa; phylum Arthropoda; class Insecta; order Coleoptera; family Curculionidae; genus Diaprepes; species Diaprepes abbreviatus. The sequence continues at coordinate 1,760,113 of JASJET010000110.1, read as the reverse complement.
GCTTGCGCAGTAAAGCTGTAATGGGTGTTATGACCGAAGGAAAGTCCTTGATAAACCTGCTGAACCAAGAAAATGTTCCCACATTTCATTTGACTTCCGTAACATTCCGAGGAGCTTTCACCTCTAGCATTGCTCTAACCTTGTCAGAATCAGCATGTAATCCATTATTTCGACAACATAACCTCGATATTTCTACTGAGGCATACAAAACTGACCCTTTTCCTTACTTACTATGAGAGAAGCTCCACGTGGTTTTTATTTAGAATTTCGAGATTCGTCTCCAAATCTGGCATCGCACTGATAATATCATCTAAGTACACAAAGACAAGAAGCTCCAGATTTGCTCCAAGTACCCTGTCGATTAGTCATTGCCAAGTAGCAGAAGCGTTATGAAGGCCAAATGGAAGCAGTCTAAACTGGAAAAGTTCTCTGTTTGGAAGAGTGAAAAATATATACGGTCTTTACGATTCTGCAACAGCTACCTGCCAATAAGCAGATTTAATAGTATTCCGTAACTTATCTAATATGTCACTAATTGGCGAAATCTTGTTTAGAAACAGAACTAATTTTTCTGTAGTCAACACACAGTCTGTAAGAGTCATCTTTCTTCTTAACCATGACAATCGGGGCTTAGGAGGTTGGATGACACCAAGCGTCAACATCTCCTCTAATTCTTTATCTATCAGTTTCTACATCACCGGTGATACGCGATAATGACGCTGCTTAATAGATCTCTCTTTCGCGTTTATCATGTGTTCCGCTTTATCAGTCCACCCTAACTGATCACCCAGAAGACAAAAGTTCCTCTCAAGTACTTTCTGTAATTTTTCTCTCTCATCTTCTATCAATGCGTTTTCCCTGGATATTTCCAGCCTGACTACTTTTGATAGATCAGAAAAATACCACTCATTATGCCTCAGATTTAGTACTGCTGCCATAGAACGCCAAACATCTGTGCCCAAAATCAGCGTATAAGGTAAACCGGGAATAACAGGCATCTTAATTAGCCAAAGATGGTCTCTTAGTTTTATAGATACTTCACAAATTCCAATACTATGACACCGTTGTCCATTTGCCACTTTGAAGGAAGGGGTTTAACTCACAAGTCAGAGTTCAGGATTCTGCGGCAATTTCCTACCCGGACTGCCAATAATAGACCGATATGCACCAGCGTCCAACAGTCCTAAAATTCTTTGTCTAAAATATCCACTCTGAGATATGGCCTCTCGTCGTTTTGTGCATGCTTTAGTACATAGTCAAGGATATGTCGCATATTGCAATTATCTGCTTTCTCTAAATCTAAATACTGATTTAAGAGCGCCCTTGGACGCTTCTCGACTTGCGATGTGGACAGTTTCTAATAGTTATCCTTCCTCCTTGCATCTATAACAGCATTTCGGTGGGCAATGCATAGCCGATGGCTTTTTGACCAGACTTCCTGCAACAAAAACAGGTGAGTTTCTTTTTCTCAGGCGGCCCTGCTGGATCTTTCATTTGAACGGTTGCCAAGACAGACTCTTCTGTAACATATGCCTGGTCAGGTTACCACAAAATCCCTTGTGTAGAAGGCTGAGCATAGTTCTCAACAGATTCTTTTCTCTCTTCCAAACATGTACATAAAGTACGCAATTCGCTAACCGAAGTGATGTTCACTAAAGCTAATTGATTCTGACATTTTTAACTTAACATTCCTTAACATTGGACAAGTAAATCTTTTAAAATAACCACACATTATTGTCAAATGAATACCATTGCTCTCATTTGGTCCTTGAGTCCTTTTACGGATTTTCTCGAATAGTTTTTCGTTGTAATTCTAACGCAGAAGGTCAGTAAACTCCTCCCATGAATTGACTTCCTTTCGGTACGCCAAATAGAACTTTTACGCCTTCCCGTCAAACAAATCGATTTCTGATTTCAATAGAACTTCCTTTGGGACGTATCTTGACTTTCGAAGTTATTCACATTTTTCTAAGAATGCACTCAATAAGAGTTTAATTAAATCCTAACGCTCATCGTTCAGTGAGTCACAATTCAACTGGATGTAAATCTGGGACTATACTTATATGCGCATTACCAACCCGATGAATCACAAACCTGATTATAAAACGGTTTAAAAGATGACAAATTAAAGAGTGACATAAATTAAGTCAATCTAGATAAAATATTAACAAATTATTCGGTTTAACTATGAAGTAAAATAAAAACCACAGGTCCGAGCGTTGTGTACCTCTTAATCCAGCTGCGGGTAAGTTACTGCGTTGTCAAAAGGATACTGTATCGCAAGACCAGGACAGTGCCTTGTCTTCAAAATTCCACAATCATGAATCCGGACAAAAACAGGGAATAACAAGCAGTTACAAAACCATTAACAAAAACTAGGAATAAATCAGAAAAAATAAACATGAAGGGAAATAAAATCCTTGGAACCCTTCATATGCCGTGTAAAAGTACAATCTGAAGGTAACAGTTTACTTAGATTCAATCAATAAAATCCGGTTTTTATTTTTACCAAATAAATGTTAGATCTTACTAAATTAAGTAATAAATCGTATGAAGTTTTAAAAGAATAAAATATTAAATAATCAAATAAGTTTGAAAATTTTTTATAATAGATCCTCGTTGGTTCATAAAAAAAATTACAAGAAAAGTTTAAATTTAGTCGAATAACTTATATCGAGCAAAATTTTATTGACTTTCCCTTTCTTAATTTAAGTTTAGATATATTTTAAATAAATAATATTAATTATTTAAAGAAATAAAGGAATTAACCAAAAGAAAACTCGAATGAAATGGTAATAATACCGAAACTGTTCCCAGAAATAAAATACTAAACATTTAAGTACCACAGTAGCCACAAAAAGAATTGCTTAATTATTCAAAGGTCATCGCAAAATTACAATTAAAATTCCTCCCAAAAATGAACTGTCATGAAACTTATTTACTGAATATTAGGATATACATTTTCAGAATTTTCTTTATATTATTTTCATTAATTTAATAATAATAACATTTTCCTTGGTCAAACAACCTAAAATTTAAAATACATAAATTATGCTTAGAATCTTATACATTTATAGAAAAAGTTAAAAGACAATTCAAAAAAATTTTAAAAAACTTATTTTGCAATTAAAAACTTTACATAATTTTCAAAATATTCAAATTTTCACAAAAATATGTAGGTGCGCACCTTGAGCTTTGCTCATGACATTGTTATAATTTATATTACACATGTCAACAAATTAACAGAACTTTGCGAGAAAAGCTTGAAATATGTAAGAGAAATAATTATATACCGCAAATAAATAAAATTCTACATTATTGCCGGTTCAGTCATAGAAGAAAATTATTTTTTTTTATGTTTGTATTTTTAGGGTTTAAAACTTGCTCGACTTATCGTTGTTCTTGTCAGTTTAAGTCCTCTGCTGTCAATTTAAGATGGTTTTAAAGTAAAATCATGTTAGTGAATTAAAGGGTTAATTTCTTTGTCTACGCATGATAAAATAATCAAATTTAACAGATAGCTTTTAGGTAGTCCTTTGTTAGTTTCATCTAATGTTTACGAAGAGTGATTACTTGTAAAAATTGAAAATCTTTTAGAAAATATAGAAATTTAATTGAACTGATTACGATTAAATATGTCTATAAAATTTGACAGTGAAAAGTGTTAGTTATGTATTCTGAAAATATGAAGAGGGTCTTAAATTCAGAGAAATTGTTTAAGATACATGACTAGAGAAGAACTATTTGAGCCTAAAAAGATTCTTATCCCTTGTATAGATTTTCATCTATACTCCAAACGGTGTGTAACTTTGCGCCAAAATTTGACAATTACATCAAACTAGTGACTTTTTTTTTGGCAACTGTAACAGAATCGGAGTGGCCCATTCTGCTATTTTCTTTTTTCATCATTTAAAAAGAAATTTGTCGAATAGTTTATAACCACGTTTGTATAGGGTTATTTAATGAGGAGCTTAAATGCTTATAATGGGTTCGTGGTTTTAGGTGAAATTTTAAATATAAAATGATAGATTTTAATAGTGGATTCAAATAATTAGCAAAATCCAAACTGAACATGATAAACCGATATAACCAAAAATAATGATTTCTTCTAATTCATTGTCTGACCATATTCTAGCCTGTTATTACTAGCACTTAACCACAGCTTCACCTGCGTGTATATAATCACAAAAAACAACGGGTAATTCATATTTTTATAGGTTATAAAATATTTAATTAATATTTCCTTCCATTTTATAAGGTTCGAAAACCACTAATTCGATTGACAGGCGTTTCTTTTTCATTTATTACTTTAGTGTCTTTTCTGCTCTAAGACTTAATTTTATCTGTTAGATGTTTTACTGCTCATGATGAAAATTTGTGCTTTCGAAATACTTACAGTACTTTGTCAGAAAGGAACTAGAGCTTTAGTAGTGAACATAACCCGATCCTCTCCATCCCCCACTCCTCGACCTTGACCTTGACCTTGCCCCACCCCTCTTTGGCCCCGCCCACATGTCCTTGTCATTGACCTTCAAAATGCACGTGTGCTTTGTCCTTGGCTTTGGCCTTGTGTTCAAGGTTGCGTGTGCGACCTTGGCCTTGATCTTGGTCGAGACGACCTTCACTTTGTTGGAGGTCATCTTGGGTGTGTGACCTTGAAGTAGTTATTTGTGCATTGTAATAGTGCGGGATGATCTTGAAATGATTTTGACATTGCAAATTGTTCTATAAAATTGTGTGAGTCTATTTACATTCATTCAGTGTGAAATATCAGATACGGAACTATCTAAAGAAAAAATTATAGAGCAAGTCGGCAGAGTAATTTGTTTATATCAGAGTAAATTAAAAAGTTTGTGTGATTTTGAAGAAAAGGATCTAGCATTTTTTCCTCTCGAATATTTAAAAACTTGCGTTGATACGCTAAGTTTACGACAAATTTGGGATAAGCTGCCAGCGCCATATCGGTGTAACAAGAAACTACATTTAAGTTTACACTGTTACATTCACTATGAACAAATATATCGTCATTATATAGATGGGCCACCACCAGCAATAAAAAAGTGTCGTGAATGTAAAAATCAGCGAGTAATATGAATAGTGCTTGGCAAGAGATAGTAAAAAAATTGGGCGATGAGTTCACTGAAACGGCTAGTAATTATTTCAATGATGCAATGAAAAGTCGAGCAGAATGGGCGTCGCACTATTATGATTTGGCTTTTGAATATGAAAAGGCTGCGAATGCGTATCGTAAATATTGCAGCAAAACAATGCAAGAATTTGTTCGTGAAATAAAAAAGTTGGGGTTTAGTGACTGTTTGGAAAAACTGATTAGTTACATTGCAGATCCGGTTGTGTTAAGCGAAATTAGAGTGTAAGACTTAAGTTTAACATAGTAGTAGTTAATATGGAAAGTTTAGTGCGAGAAATGTACGAAGAATTTCTAATTTATGCAGCCTGTTCGGAATTTTATGCAATTGAAATGCAAGATTCGGAGGCTCAGGATTTTAGTGTATTTTTTAAGTATATGGACCAGACTGAAGTGTGTATTTTAGCGAGTATAGTTTGTACAAATAAAAAAAGAACAAATATTATTGGACAAATTAAGAAATTTAGGTTTAGGTGATAATGTTACACGTATAGAAGAACAGCAGCAAAAAGTCAATCAATAAAGTACACAAAATATAGTTATTTGTTTCATAATATTTTGTCCTTGAAGTTATCCTTATACCAATTTAAATCTGTGACGTCATTTGACCTTGAATACTCCTCCCACTGTTTCTACCGTTAAGCTACCCCCACCACTGTTACAATTCGGCCTTGAAAACTCGCTATAAAGGTTAGTGGAAAAAGAAGTGACTTCAAACAGTCGCAGATATCAGTGGCATAAAAATCAAATATTGTGTTCGCGTAGTGTTCTGAAAGTGCTTTTATATTCACGGTAATTTTTGGATTTATATACCATTTTTTCAATAATGAGTATTGCAAAAGAAACTCTAGATGAAATTAATGAAATGTTCAGCAAAGATTTCGAGGTTTTAGAGAGAAAAAAGGTTACCGAAATGATTGTAGGCAAAGTGTATAAAATTGTAAAGATGGTTTCAATGACTACACGATTTGGTAAAACTCTTTTAGTGGCTTTACACGATGACGGTGATAATAGCACATTCGAGATTGCCAAAACGTGTGGCCAAAACCCTATCTGACGATATTGTAGATATTATGAGTAAAACTAAAGGTAAATACACTCTAACTTATTTGGGGCAGGGCACTAGAGTTTTTGGAAACAATACTCAAACATTATTACGTTTTGGCTCATTGGAGTAAATTGTATGTAAATTGTTTGAAAAAAAGGATGTAATTAAATTTAAAATATAGTTGCACATGTCAGAATACTTACGCGTGTTCATTATTTCTGTTAAAGATGTCTGCTGATGCGACGACGACCATCAATGAATGTGTAGATAGATACATATTTTGGTTGGGAAGAGAATTAAGAAATATGGCTCACGCTATGTTAGATAGCGCAAATGATTGGCCGCATATTGAGGCAACCAAAGATCAATATAAGAACGAGATCAGGGATGCAATCAATTTTATGGCTGGGGCACACTTGTGCGACAAATTTTTATATGATTCCATAGACATGGATACATTTTGTGCTGAAATGGTTGAAGAAGAATTAGAAGAATACCTGGTCAATATTCCACATTTACCAGGTGAGCTTGCTGCAAAATATGAATTGGTTTCTGCAACAGCAACAGCCCAAGACGTTGATGATCGAAATAGTGTCGGATGGGATAGAATTTTGAGCAACGAAAATGAAGACATGGAAAATTAATTTTTTATAATTTTTGTATTTGTGCAATTAAATAACTGAAAATAATTAACTGTTACAATCACAGTTTTGTTTTATACCTTTTATAAACATACCAACCCAGTAGATCATAGTCAGTGTTTCTTTTTCTCAACGGAAATATTTAATATAAGTAGGGCAAATAAAAATAAAATAGTTTAGTAAAGATTGAAAATGAGAAACAACAGAATTGATAAATTTGGTGGTCAGAAATGTAATGAAAATTATCATATATTATCTGAGCCACAAGGGATTGGTTTTAAACTTACAGCGGATGGGCAGTATGATATGGGTGGAAAAATCATAACCAACTTAGGTGAACCTAAAGATGATGACGATGCTGTGACAAAACACTCTGTCAATAGAAAGTTTTACAATTTTGCAGTTGTAATATGTGACATAATTAACAAGGATGTCTTCCCCATGATATACCAAAATAATAGTGAGCTTAAAACAAAAATTAAAGTTATTCAGAAAATACTCTATCATCAGCCTTTAAATGACTCATTAAGCGCACTGTCGTACGGCTCGACTTCAAAAAAAAACTACAAAAGGAAAAGCAGGTTAAAGAATAGGAGAACGCACTCCGAGTGGCATAGCTTTGAAGATAACGTCGTAGTCGTCGGTGAATTTTATCTTCCCTCCAAGAATATTGAAATGTTATTTATGTGTATGATGTTTTATTGTCATTATTTTTAATGATGAAGATTGAAATAAAAAAACTTTATTTTACAATATATTGTTTATTTATTTTACATTTTAAATTAAAATTATAGTCGTACAATATGTTATTTAAACAATATTAGCTTTATCTATCCAAGAGTTGAATTGGTTGGGAAATCCTAGCCATTTGACAAATAATTGATCGGTGTGCTTTTTCTTGCATTGTCTAAGGACCTTTTCTACTAGATAAACGCCAGGACTGCTTGTTTTTTGTAGTTCTGACTCGTAAAAACACCCTCTTATAGGCTGACCTTCTAACGATTCCAACAAGTATGCAGGTGGATTTGTAACGTTAACTTTTACAACTTTAAACAATTCAGTTGACCAAGAGGGCGTATATCCTTTCTCGAATAAGCTTTTGTACTTGTTAATACGCACAATGTCACCCATGGAAAATTTAAATTTTTTAGGTACAATTTTTAAATAATCGTATGCTTTAATTTGTGTTTTTTCTTGCACGTCTGCATGCTTCATTCCAATGGTGCGATATTTCGAATGGTTATAGGTTTTTGTTACTGCCGATAATATATGTATCCATTTGTAAGATCCTCTTGTAGAGAATTATTTATATAAATTATTCTTTAAAGTCCTTATTACTCGCTCAACAATTGCAGCTTTCTTTGTGCTGTAAGTGGAATAATGATTTATATTATATTTTTTCATCAGGGCTTGAAAGTTTGTATTATAGAACTCCTTTCCTTGATCATTTTGCAGATTTGTTGGTGTATATGATGCCTCTTCAATGATGCTTTTCATCGCATTAGTAACTTCTATACCAGTCTTGTTTTTTTATGGCTTTGTTATAGACAGATTTAGAGTAACAATTTATACAGACCAAAATATAACGATAACCATCGTTTTCATCAGCATACTGTTGCATTTCAGCCAAATCAATTTGCCACAAATCTCTGTATCCTTTTATTATCGTGCGCCGCCTTACAAAATTTTTTCTAGTCGTTCTATGTAGTTCATTAACAATTTTGATTTTTTCTAGACTGGGCTCCATATTATTAGTAATATTAAAGGTTTCAGATTGAAGGAATAACGGAATAATATCATTAAATATTGAGCTTAATATATTATATCTTCTTCTCGTAATTCCTCTATGATTGACATAATTTCATTTTCGTGTCCAGTGTGACCGGCGATTTTGGAACTCCACACAAACGTAAAAGATCCACCAACTCTTTAGCTTTTTTCCAGTAGACATATTGAAATGTTTTCGAAGATAATTTCTTTTTTGTGGGTAACTGTAGTTTTTCAAGAGAGATTTTTTCTTGTAATAGTACCGCCTAATTTGGGTCCATTATCAGAGGTTTAATAATTCGTAAATATTTGTTCCATCTGATCTTCCGTAAACCATCACTTTTTTTAAAATTGTTGTAGACAGCACTCGTTGATTCCAAAATTTCCTTATACATTTAAAGTACATTATCACTTAATTGTTGTTCCTTGCCTAAATTTGGGGGTGTTTTAAGAAATAACAAATCACAAAGTGCCGGTGATCCACCATATTCTGCAATATTTTTCCCTTTTTTGTATAAGACAATATTTCCATTTCGAAAACGCACCTCTAAATTACCAATAAAATTTTTGTTATAATCTGTTTTTGAACCAAAACGTACACCATATACAGTATCGTATAGAGATGGTTTCGAACGTAATCCTTTCAGTATCGGAGGTTGTGCTGTCAGCGGATGCGAGAGATGTATTAGTTGATGCCGAGGGTTTATCAAACACCGATTGGCTAATATCTTCTTTTGAAATGCGATGCTGCTGCTGCTGCTGAATAGATGTGGAGGTTTGAAAGGAATGTGTAGGTTGGGGAAAACCTGATATTTGAGTCGACTGCACTGATGTACTGGGACTATGTGACTTTGTAGCTGGATAATGTTGTTGCTATTGTTGTTGTTGTTGTTGCTGCTTCTGACTTTGCTTGACCACATCAGATATAGTTGTCAACGGTTTAGAAATGGGTTCATAAAACTTTTCCAATTCCACATCACGAAATTCTTTAGCCACTTTAATTTGTTTAAATTTTTTTCTGACGGCATTGGTAGCTTCCACTAGTTTACGTTTTAAATCGATAGCGTTATTCATGTTGTTAACAAAGGACGTTTCAACAATCAAATGAGTGTTTTCTCTTATTATTACAGTAATATATAGCTATCAAATCCTTTGCGGTATCTTCCCGATTTCACATCACTGTCTTTATCAATTACTAAAAATCCATACTTATTATCCCAACATTTTGAGCACATTTCTTGAAATTGAGTAAAAGTTAGATCCGGTGAAACGTGGTCGGCAAATATGTGTTTCATATTCAACTCATTTTGTTTAAACATAATAATAAAATTGGCATTGTCTCGCACAAGCTGTTTAGGCACTCGCGAATATGTTTGCGTTAGGTAAAAGGAGTCGATATTTTTATGACGTCCCATGCTAAAGTACGATCTTATAACATCTTGTTTTTCACATATAACATCATTAAAGATAAATATAGAGTTTGTTTTTGCATCAGACGGTTCCACAATATTACTGGAATCACTAAAGACATAGTAGCCTAAACCTTTGATAGGTATAAAAATTTTCCTTAAATATTCATATTTCGGTTGATACATAGATTTCGAGTAAATACAGACTTTTTCGAAACGTAGCCCAAGGGGGTGTGTAAGCAGCGAAATCATGACATTAATTTTTCCACAATTGGATCGACCAATTAAGAGGCCGCGAATAGAGGAAGGAAGTAGAGGACCGTGTCTCTTCATTATTTTCTTTTCAAATCCAAGTCCGACTTTTTCATCGAGATTGTCAATAGGAAGTTTTTGTTTAAGATCGATAACGCGCATCTTAGGAAAATTTGATATTTTATAGGCAAATTTTCACAAAAACTGTCATTCAGATGCCGAGCGTCAAACGAAGTGGACGGTCTCACGTTTCCAATAAAACTGGACACGGTATTGTGAATTCGTTAATAAATAAATTACCATTCGAGGTACACATTCCCGGTTATCAATGTTGCGGACCCGGAACAAAAGTAATAAAACGTGTAACTAGAGGTGATCCAGGCATTAATCCTTTGGATGCCGCATGCAAAAAACACGATTTAGCCTATTTACATAACAAAGACAACATAAGTGCGAGACATCGAGTGGATTACGGGCTCGAACAAAGTGCTTGGAATAGAGTAAAATCGAAAGATTCCAGTTTAGGTGAAAAAACAGCAGCTTGGTTAGTTACAAACATTATGAAAGGAAAACAACGTATTGGTATGGGTGTACCTTCATCATTATCAACAAAAAAAATATCTAGTAAAGGCACAAGGCGTACAAAAAGAAAGGTGTTAATAAAAATCGACATGTTCGAAAAGTCAGTTTCGGAACAGCTATTCGACAAGCAGTTCGAAAGGAATTATTAAAATCCGGAAGGAAAAATGTGTTGGAAAAAAATGTCATGAATGCATCTAAAATAGCTCTGTCGGCAGCACGAAGATCGGTAAAAGCGGCAGGTGGGAAAAGGAAGGTTCGTACACCGAGAATAATACCGATTCCTAAAACTGGTGGAATATAACCATTAATACCAATTTTTTCCGGGTTATCAGCTTTGGGTTTATTAGCCGGTGGGGCAGCGGGAATTGTGCGCGCCCTAAAAGCTGTAAAAAAAGCAGCGAAGATAAAACCGGTGCCGGCCTGTATTTAAAATCTAAAATAAATGGTTTGTTTCTAAAGCCATATCGTAAAGGTATGGGATTATTTTTAAATCGTAGATCAAAAAACTAATTGAATCCCTACCTCGAAGACTACTATCTAATATCGATATTGAAAAATATGCCAAAAAGAAAAGAATAGGACACTTTTGAGGCGTTTATATGACGGATTCATTACCTAGACAAGGTCCTCGACGTTACGAAGCAGCAATAGTGAATTTGGATAGTACGTGTGGTGCAGGGACTCACTGGGTAGCTTATAGAAAAAATAATTCTAAAGTAGCATATTATAACAACTTCGGCGATTTACCCCCACCGATCGAATTGGTACGATATCTACAAACGGGATCGGAACCATCAAAAATTATTTACTATACATACGATCGTCAACAGGATTTTGGAACAGTCTGGTGTGGACATTTGTGCTTAAAGTTTCTTGTCGAATCATCAGCGTAAAAGATGTCACCATCGTCACCATTAACACCGCAAATGGATCGCAATAACTATACTAAAATGTTGCAATCACTGAAAGCATTTCATCTAGCCGGTGGATTAAGGAAAATGACCGTGAAACAGTTAGAAAACATGCCCAAGGAAGTAATGATTGCATTAGCCCCAAATTAAATTCCATTCGTTTGGGATAAGTTGCCCGAGCACCTCAAAAGCGATATCGATATATTAAAATATCAGTGCGGTTGCAAACATTATTTCAGCAGCAGCAATTTAAACGAGGTTACGGCTGATGAGGATCTTACGGCTAGAAAAATATTTTGTTGTTATTGCAAAATCAGCGATGTGCGCATAAAAGCAGAAAATAGCATAAAAACATCACTATCTAATGCAGTGAGAAAAGGTGTGAAGATGAATCTTTTTAAATGTTGCCGCTAAGAACAAAACCGAGATGTGTGATGTTTTAATGGTTAATCATGTCTTATACGTTCACACTAACAGGATACTCGAGCGTCTTAAGCGCCGATTTTTATCCACGAGTCGAATTAAATAGAGAAAACAAATATGGTCTGGCATTGCTGGGATTTTACACATACAATTCAATTTTTAATGTGGACGAAAGCAACAACAAGTTTGCTTACATGAAGGAGGGTTACACCACCGAACCGATACAATTGCAGATTCCACCTGGGGCCTATGAAATAGATGAGATAGGTAAAGCTATGTCGGAGGCTTTGAGGATTTCAACTAAAGAAAAGAACGATGGGATCTTTTACTTGATCGCTAATAATAATACGCTGAAATGTGAACTGAAATCCCAATATACTATAGATTTCCGGGGAGAGGCGAGTCTCGATAAAATGTTAGGATTTAATCATACAGTGTTAAAAAGAGACAAAAAGCACGAATCAACCGAGTTGGTGGAAATAATGAAAGTACGCATCATACGCGTAGATTGTAATATAATTTCCGGAGCATATATGGATTCTGTGGAAGGTCATACCTTGTTCGAATTTGATATCGACCTGGAGTCCGGTTACAAAATCTGTAAAGAACCACAAAATAATATTTATATGCCGTTAATGCCGGCAGGACGTCAGTTTATCGACAACATTACTCTTCGCATCTTGGACGATAGCGGTGATCTAATCAATTTTCAAGGCGAGAAAATAATCGTGAAATTGGAACTAAAGAAACTTTCATAGAAATGGGTTTTTGCTTCAATCGTCAATTATGTGTGCTGTCGACTAAAATGGGGGAACCGCCGAAACATAATAAAAGTAAAAGAAGAGTTAACGTCAAGGTTAGTCGTCGTCCAAACATTAGATCACAAACATCTCAACAGTTATCTGCCGAAGACTATAAATTTTTAAAATCAATCGGTCTTAAAGTGCGAAAATGATTTCCACCACCAGCAATAAAATAGAGGTTTTCTCCGAACCCATCTTGGACAATTCCATTATTATTTTAGAAGAGCATACGTATCAACCATATGGATCTTCATCATTTAACAATTCGCATGAAGTCCGTATCCCCATTAATTTTCAAGATATTATGCTGGATATCGCCGAAAGTTACATATATATCGAAGGAAAATTTAAACCCATAGAAGCAACGAAAAGATATTTTTTATCAAATAATGCCCTCGCATTTTTGTTCGATGAAATTCGCTACGAGTTGGGAGGTGAGCAGGTCGCCGTGGTTCGTAAACCTGGAGTTACGACGACATTGAAAACCATGGTTTCATTCGGAAGTTTGCAACAAAGATCTCTCATGACTTGCGGATGGGGTCTCGACGAAGCAAACCAAGATATCGTAGACACGGCAAGTAACGTATTTTCCGGGAAATTACCCTTAAAATATCTTATGGGATTCGCCGAAGATTATGCAAAAGTGTTTTCAATGTAAAAGAGCTTATTATGATTATAGCTCGCACTTTTACCAATTGCTACGTCGGCGAAGTAGAGGCAGTAATTAGTATCGACAAAATCGAATGGAAAATTCGTCACATCATTCCAGACGACAAGAAAAAATTGAAAATATTGTCTCGCATTAATAAAGAGGGAAACAATGCCAGTATTCAAATGGCATATCGTAAATGGGATCTGTACGGATTGCCAGCTTTAAGACAATCATCTTCTGACGTGTGGGCCTTGAGAACGAGTACAAATCTGGAAAGACCGCGCTATATAATCGACGGGTTTCAAGACAGCAATAATTGCGACAAGAAAGAAAAAAACGCAACCCAGTTTACCCACGCCGACGTATGCGACATTAGACTGTATCTGAATTCAACCGTTTATCCCTATGAAAAATGGAATTTAGATTTCGCCAAGAAACTGAACGCAGCAGCCTATTACAATTACGAAAACTTCCAAAGCAGCTACTTCGGGCGCGAAATAAACGATCCGATGATAACGTTCGCGGAATTTATGAAAAACCCCGTTTTTATTATCAATTGCAGTCATCAACCAGAGGCGATTAACTCATCGACAGTGGATGTGAATTCGGAGTTCCAAACGAGAAAGAATAAATTCCCCAAAGACACTAAAGTGTACGCATTAGTTATTCACGACTCATTTTTTAGTTATAATGTATTAAACGGTTCGGTGACCAATAAATCTATATTTTAATGCATCGATTATATGTAACACAAAATAATATTAAAATATGTTACTTGAATCAATAAATTTGTAATGAGTGAACTAGTAGTTTTATATTTATTTGAAACCCAACCAAAAAAAAGCGGTTGGAAAAGCCCGCTTCTTAAGAAAGGAGTATGGTAGATAATGGGGGTTTATTTAGTGGAAAAAAGAACTTAGATAACGCAAGAGAAATTTTTTAAGGCAAAATATGAACACAACGATTTAGAAAATTTGTAGGAAAGTAACTGTTAGGAATAGAAAAAAAAGTTATGAGAAAAAATTATAGAGGAAATCGAGTACTATAAGCAAGCATTTTTCTCGATAGTAAAAACGTAAAAAAAGATTTTTTTCAAAAAAATTGAAAAATGGTGAATGCGCGCTAAAGTTGAAGATTTAGAGCAAAATAATATTATGAAATTAGAAAGAGAATTTTTTTCTACTATGGTAGTAATTTCAAAATTCGCAAAGATGAAATTTGAAGAAAAGGGTTATAGTAAGTTAGTAATTTGGATTTTTTAGAGCACTGTAGCTCGGGAACCGTTCAAGATAGAAAAAAAAAATAAAAGCACTTTGATAGCCCAAAATTTTGAGGAGAATGCGATGGTGTAAAAAAAATTATTTTTTTTTTCGAAAATGGTGAATACGCGCTAAAGTTGAAGATTTAAAGAAAAACGGTATTGGGAAATTAAAGAGAGAATTTTTTTCTACATATTGTAGTATTTTTGAAAATTCGAAAAAATTAAATTTGAAAAGAAGGGTTACAGAAAGTTATTAATTTGAATTTTTAAAAGAGCTGTAACTCGGGAACCGTTCAAGATAGAGAAAAAATAAAAGCACTTTAATTACCTAGAATTTTGAGGAGAATACAATGGTGAAATTTTTGAAAAATTTGAAAATGAAGAAAATATGAACCACAAAATTTCAAAAATCAATAGAAAGGAAGTTTGACCCCCGGATGGGGTTAACGGGAAGTTGTAGGGAGCGGTTTTTGTTTTTTTTTATAAGTGCCCCCACCTTCTTCACCCACCCGCCGAGAAGGGCGAAAAATCGATTTTTGATGGTTTCAGAGCTATTGCGCGGCTCCTTCACCATTTTTTCGCAATTTTTAAAATATCGATTTTTTAATTTGCGGTAACAGAAGTTTGAAAATTTTTTTTTTGGATTCTAGAGAAAATTCCCCACAATATGTGTATTTTTCCAATTTTTTATCATTAACGGTTACGACGCCAGAGCCCACCCAAGATGAGACAAAAAATTTTTTTTTATATTAGCGAATCGGGAAAAATAGCCTGATATACTTCAACTTTTCCTTATTACGATTCCGTCAAAACATTTTCAAAATTTTCCTTACCTTGCCTGAAAATAATTAAAATATATGCATAATATGCATATTTTGTAAATATGTAGCAAAGTAATGGTTAGAAATATCAAAAAAATTTATTTGAAAAAAATGTAGAGGAAGTTTAGTACTATTTGCTAGAAAAGTGGAGGGGGGTAGTTTGTGTCCATAACAGAGATACGGTGAGTTATAAAATCTTATTATTCTCAAACACGGGATGGAAGATACACCAAAGAAGATTATTGGCATTGTCAGGCCATTCGTGCCCGGCAAGCTATGTAAGTGTGAGGAGTGCGGGGGTACCACACCAGGAGCAGCACCTTCGGCACCACCCGCAACACCGACATCACCAGGGACGACGACACCGCCAGTACGGCTTTAGAAGCCCGAGCTCGTGGTGCAGCCAATAAGAAGACCAATGGCTGCACCTAGGTCGGTGTTAATATCGTTGGGTATTACTCCACGGTAGGCACCCGACCCTCCACCCAGGCCCTTTTAGGGCCACAAAAACGGCCCTTTTCAGGACCACATTATATTTTGATCGTAGTTTAGTAATCGTCACTTATGGGGCGAAATATTCGTTTAACGACGATTTGTCTCGTCGCTTAAGTGCCAAGTTATATGCTTGAGAATCTATGAAAATATTAACAGTCCAAACAAGGTTTCTATTAATTTTTTTTATAATGTATTCTTCACAAAATGTTAAGAATTAGACTTATTGTCTAAACAAAAAAAAAACAAATCTAATTCCTTATTTAAAGTTTTTGAAAAAATCAATAATTCTATAAGCTCTCACCAATACACAACATTTAGAATCCGTTTGTGGGGTGGGGGCAGTTCTATATATATGAGACTGGGCCAGTTACACAGTCATATATACATCAACCCTCATACGATGAACATGGAGGAAGAAAGACCCGCTAGCAGAGGCTCATCCATCTTTAGCGAGGACACCGTCGCCGGCAACGTTGGAGACCTGCAGGACTTCGACGACGAAGAGGTGGATTTCGAAATTGACGTCCTACGTTGGGACGACTTGGATGAGCCGATTCCGCTGCTGTATGACCACGATTCTGGTCTCGTGGAATTAAACGATGCAGGCGATCGGGTCTTACAAAGACTCGACACTCCGTCGCCGCAGCCAGAGCCGGACTCGACGGAAGATGCGGTGCTGGAAATTCCAGCATCACCGACACCCGACGATCCGCAGGGCCCCTGCGAGTCGTCAAACTGGTGGTCGACCAGCGAGGATGGGGCACCATAAGCCCCACACTCTCCCTGGCCCTTTTTAAGGGCACACAACAACGGTCCTTTTCAGGACCACAAAATACTTTGATCGTAGTTTTAGCACATATTAGTACTTTGTTACTAATATTGTATGTATAGAATATACAATATTAGATACAAAGTATTAAAAGTTTAGGTGCTGGTGGAACCCAGCAATATCGTTCGTTCATATTTGAGACCACAAACAACTTTTGGTCTCAATACGTAATACGACATTTGTTTTCATCCCCCACCACTAATTTGTCTCTATATATACAACCACCAATACTTATTACAACCATTTCAGTTTAACATGTCTGACAGTGAACAGCAACCCATCCAATGCCCTGTGGTAGATTCTACCACAGACGATTGTCTTGAGTGGAAGTTGGACGATCCCAGATGAAAAGAACTTTGATGGTTCATAGTCGAATACGCTGAGGACAGCACCGCCACCACCGCCGTTGATGATGACGGGCCGTGCGACTCCACAACACAATAAAGAGCCCTTTTCAGGACCACAAAATACTTTGATCGTAGTTTTAGTTGATTATAATACTTTGTAACCAATATTTTATGTTTTTTTTCATAAAAACATACAATATTGAGATGCAAAGTATTAGAAGTTCTGGCGACAGAACCTTAACTTCTTAAACCGAACCATGTTTTAGCATATTGGTAAATATTGTCACAAACTTTATAGCGTTGTACATTTCCTAGTATTAGTTTTTGTTCGTAGTTTGTAGGGTTTTAGGTATATTTTCTACAAGTTTATAATTTATTTAAATAATTTTACCTTTGTTAATTTCCTCAGGAGACGACTATGAAAGAAGGTCTGGAACTTTTTAGAGAATTCGATTTCCTTATTTTTAACATGGAACGCCTATGATGGAAGGTCTAGAAATCGCCGGATTATTCCTTTTTCTAATTTTGATTACCCCATGTAGTATGGAAATCCTTCTAGAGAATTAGGGAATCTTCCGGTATCGACCAAAAGGGGATATAAAGGGTCCAGACCGACTTTCTCGATCAGTATATTTCGAGAGTTTGTCGACGCAAGTTGAATGAATTTGACAAGTGTCAAAAGTAAGGTTGACAATAAAAAGTGATTAAAATAATACAGTGTGTGTAGTTTGTTTCAAGACCGGCCGTCCGGAACAATATTATCAAAAAACATTTACAACTATTGCTACTGCGTAGTTTTAGTGGATTATTCACTCTTTTTTATTACCTAATATTAATTGGGAAAGGTCCTATATGAAATAACACACAAAAAATATATTTTCAAGTCATTTTTATTCTCTTTGTGAAATATAAAAATCTGATCAAAAACTTTTTTTTTATTAACTACAAAATATATATATTTACAAACTTAATACTATAAATTAAAAGCTAATACCTACAACTACCTAACAACTACTATATAATTTATTAAAGTCCTCTAATTGTCTTTTATATCGCACACATTCCATCTTTTTTAACTCTAATTGTCTTTCCAGTTCTAAAATGTCACTCTCACACGCACTCACTTTTTACATTCGATAAATGTCCGATAGTTTGCTCTTCTGCGAGTTGGTGAAGTCTTCAACCCACTCCGGTTGAGATGTCTCGGAACATATTAAAGAAGAAGAAGAGGTTTTTTTGGTGAAGGCGACAACGACGACGACGACGAAGCAGCGGAAACTTCATCGCCTCCAAGACACCGCTTAAACCGCTTCTTCATAGGTTTCCGGTATCCCAATATCGGCGACAGTGGCGCTGGGGAAGACTTTACCTCCGACACTACTTCCTGCTCTACGCTGGCCGGTGTTGGTGGCGTTGGTGGTGTTGGTCCATCGGGACCTTCGATCACTTCCACTTATACGGACAACGGCTCTTGCGGCGCTGTTTTCAGGAAGTCGGGTAATGGAACAGGGGTGGAGGGACGCTTAAAGTTAAACTTCTCCTTTCCTTGCCCCACACCTTTAATCGCCGAATAAAAGGTTTTTTTATCGGTGATTTTCGACTTCCGCATAGTCAAAAGCTTCTTTAGTTTGGTAGCTTTCAGAGAAGATTCCCTGTTAGGCCGCGATGCTTTTCGCACCACCACATCACTAATTACGTTGATCTTCGGCTCCTTCTCCTCCGTCCAACATTCAAGGAATTGTGCAGCCGACTGCACCAACTCTTCGTCGCGACCATCATTCAGGGCTTTGTCTTCGGCATCCTCTTGCTCCCTGCCGTTCCAATTTTCGAATACCCCCGGACTCAACACTTCCAAGCCACTTATGTTTTCCAACATGTCTTGTTGGGATCCGCAGCTCACGTCAAGAGCATCCAAAAGAGACCTTACACTTGATGGCATCTTCGATACTACAACTCACACTATAACTTTAACTTACTACTGCACTGTTTGGTGTTCTGACGAACTGTGAAGAGCTCGAGCCAGCAAGTCTGCTTTTATGCCCATTTCCCCCACTACACCACCTTTATTCCTTTTGTTCGATGCATTAAGTATAATATTTAAACTTGTCAGATGCAAGGCCAAGACCAAGGCCTACGTAAAAGGCAATACTAGGGTCGTTTTCAAGGTTGTAATTTTCATGGATTTTTTTTGTCCCTGTCAAGGTTATTTTAAAGAAACATATAAATATAGTACTAAACTTGTCAGATACAAGGCCAAGCCAAGGTCAAAGTACCCGTCAATGCCAGGGTCGTTTTCGAGGTTGTAATTTTCAAGGATTTTTTTTTGGTCCTGTCAAGGTTATTTGAAAAAGTAATACATAAATAGAGTACAGCGATTGAAAAGTACAACATATTCAAACATCATGTTGCCAACTGATGAACAAGCAGCCAAAACATACAGTCATATACCAAAAGCTTTTTATTTAACTTGTCATCATTGTAAAAGACTAGGTATCTGTTGGCTGAATGATCTTACGTACGACTTCAACTACATTGACCTTTTCAGGGTTAAATTTGTACAATGCGGCTTTTGTGGACTAGTTTACTATCAGTTCAAGGACATTAATGAACTTGCCATCCAGAGAAGAAATTGGGTCATAGAAGAAGCTTACCTGTATAGAAGAAAGTAACATGTATTTTATTTGTTTATTTTTTAATTTTTTTGTTTGTTATATTTTTTTATTTTTTTAATAATAAAAAGTAAAGTTAATCTTTTGTTATATTTTAATTTTTTTTTCCAATAAAACAATAGTAAAATGAGTCTGTATGTGTATTTATTAAACATCACCTAAAATACGTTTTGCAATCCATGTTTTTCTGCAGAGTCCGTTTATTAATGAAATAGAACCATATATTAGGGTGAAATATATTGGTTTCAAATCAGTCTCACATAACAATGTCAGAAGTAAACACGTCGCAAAAGAAAATTTAAGGATTTTAACTTTATGCGAGGTCCTTCAGGAATAGGTTTTAAACTTACACCTAATGGAGATTACGACATGGGAAGCAAAAGATTGTGCTAATTAGCAGAACCTCTTGAAGGACACGATGCGACCATACGAAATTATGTTGATAATAACCTTGCTCAGTGTGTGCAAGATACGCAGAAAGCTTTACATGACTCAACAATTGTTATTAAAGATATATTCAGAAACCAACTTGAAGGTTACGTATGCAAGAAATTAATTGAAACCGGTCAAGAACTTAGAGGATACATTGATGATACTGTTATTGCAATATATGAACTTAGGCAAGACGAACTGCGTGAACTTAATTCTAGAATGTTGAAAATTGAAAAGACTATGGAGGATCTTGTCAGCAAAACTGTTTCACATTAAACATTTGCTCGTAGACCTGTGCATTTAATTTACTGTTAGACAAATTTTTCAACAATAACTTTTATAGTTTGTTATTTGTCGACACTTCATTATATTTATAATTTTAAAATAAAGGTTCAATAAAAAGCAATCAAGTAATGAATACATGTTTTTTATTTAAAAAAAAAAATTACAATACTATCGTTACATATTAATGTTGTATGTTTAATAGAAATAATAAAAACAATACAAATAATGAAATATGGATTTTCCAGATTACGTGCTGTCCTGACTTAGAAATGATTCCAACACGGTGACTAAATTTGCTAAGTTTTCTTCCGGGTCTGTTTTGTAAAAATCTATGTCTGCATGCCCCCAAGGTAGAGTTTTGGTTGAACTGGGAATTACATAACGTTTATCATCGCTATGTGACAATGCTACTTTATTTATTATGTTGGTATAAATGTTATGTAATTCACTTCTAAATATCTTCATCTTTCTTAATATCAAACCACCCCGTTCAACAATTCTTTGGTAGTCTTCCTGATGAAGGTCTTTCTCGATAACACATTTTTTGATACCTTTGGCTTTTTTAAATTCATTATTAATGGACTTTACATAATAATCCTTCGCGCCGGTACCATAAAAACTTATTATCGGATCACCAGGAAACTCATCTTTCATTCTACCAAATACAGAATTACTTTTAATTATGTTGAAATTATTAATTTCGAGGTAATTTGATGTATCTAGTTTTTCGGGGTTTCCTGATATAGTTTGATAAATTTTTCCGTAAACACTTTTAATATAAGCGAGTCAGTATCGGTGTAAAGTAACGAAGCATCATCGCCAAACTAGGATTTAATAAAATCATAATAAAAATCGCATATTAGAGTCTTTGATATATCTAATATGGAAAATCCGATATAAATTGGTTTATTGTACAATATTTTAACTTTATTCATATGTATAGCAACAAAGTTCTCGGTAAATATCGAGCTACTATTGAAATTGGGGCGGGATATTAGTGCTCTAGCTCCATTTCTGCCTACACTGTTATCTCAATGTGTTACTAATTTTACATCCTTTCGATTTTCCACATTTTTCATAGTTTTACCAAAAATCGCGTTATTTTTTAATTTAAAAGTGTCCTTCGCAAATTTTGTGGGGGCCTTGTTACGTAAATTGGTATTAAAATCAATATACGATTTTAGCCATTTTGACTGCTTAAACTGTAATACTCGATGGGTTTGCATTACCACTAAGCCGTTGGCGATGGCTTGTTTTAAAGTTCTATAGTGTACAATGTATTTTTTTATCTTGTACATTAGGAAATAATTTCGGAAATTTGGCGTTTTCTCTTGGCGGTATGATATTTTCTACTAGAAATGGAAGATCAGAATGTGCATCATGCAACTCAGTCGGATAATGCACATCCACTTCCAAAACGTAGCCATGTAAACTATCATCACCAACAGCCATAATATTTAAATCCAGAATTTCGCGCTCGCTTAACCATCGAAAACCACCATATGGTAATACTTGTGACATACTATGACCATTTAGATTTGTTGCATCAAGGTATGTTATAAATGAAGAAGGTTTTGTTGGGTCATAGTCTGGTAAAAAAATATTATTAGCGATGTGCTTCCTTTCTCTACACTGGCTTATGCCGCCGCGTATACCTTTCCTAAAAAAATGTATCATGTCTATATCAGTTAAGATCTCTAACTCTACCTTAGTCATACGCAGCATACAATCAAATGATAAACTTGGAAGGGTATAGTAATGTGCTGGATCCAGTTTATCGAATTTTAAACAATTATTCCGAAATTGCTCAAAAACATCACACAACAGCAACACATCTGATTTTAAATACACGTCCGAATAGTCCCCCAAAGTTTTACACTCAAACAAGCGCCATACTTCTTTTGCTCTTCTATAGCTTTCATCGCTAATATGTTCTTCCCGTAAATTATCATAAAATGGATCTTTACTTGGAAGACATGTATTTTCCATTTTTTCTATAGAGTCAATAAAGCTATAGGGAAAAACACCATCAAATTAAATTGGTTGATATTTGAAAAATGTTTCCGCGTTTCAATAAAATCGTCGTCATTTAAACCACTGCCTAAATTTTCCAAAGACGCTGACAGAAATTTAAAACTGTCAATGAATCGCAACTTTAAATATTTCCTCTTGACTTTTCCACATTTACTATCAAAATAATCGTGCATATAAATGCTTTTGGTAAATGATATGTACTTTTCCTTACTTTGAGCCAAAACACCAATTTTATCCCCATATTTACATAACTTTTTTATAAATAAATGGCTGTCGTAGCCGCTTAAGTTATGAAATATGATAGGGATAAAAGAGGGTAATTTATAATTTAAATTACAAACGGAAAGTGCAGCACCAAATCTTTTTGCACCAGTTATGTGACAGTGGTCTCGTACTTTAATCTCACCCTCTTCAAAAGGGCCTTCACATATACCACATATTTTAGCATCATTAAACTCCCTTTTTTCTTCAGGCGTTAACGGTTTCATAGGCTTAATGTCTTTTAAATATGTGTTATATAGAGCCCTTAAATCACACTCGATACGATCCTCAAAGACTTGAGCTACATTATTCCCCCGAAATAGCTCAAATTTCGAAAGTGAGTCGTCAAAAGAGCATTTAATTAAATAAGCAAAAGAATATGGTTCATGTTTAAAACTTTTTACAGTGTAAGAAGTTTGTGGGTTTGGTTGTACCGTTTCAATGGGTTTTAAAACAGATTCGAAATCTGCATAAACCACAAATGGAACGCGCATTTGCTTTTCTATACCTTCGAAGTTTAAAATATTTTCCGGCACAGTCTTTCCAAATTTATCGATTTTTAAATCCACTGAGGGTGTTTGCGTGAAAATGTGGTTACAATCGTAGCTTTGATGTAAAGTTAAAGCTGACAGTGTACTAAAATAAATGAGACAACCATCACAGAAATATATTTTATGTTATTGACAACTAATTTGACTTGAAACTAAACGTGATAAATCCCGAATCCAACAATAATGACTCTTTGAACAAGTCGTATCACAAAAATGTTCACCGCCATCTTTACTACTACAGTCTTTTGTAATTAACAATAAATTTACATATCTATCCAACTTTTTTGACGCATACCTCAGTGGACCAATAACTTCATGTATTACTTCATTATTTTCATATTTAGATTCCAGACTGTATACGTTAATTGATATGTTGTTCATTTCCTCAAATTTTCACGTAATTCTACTGGAAAATCCATACCTATTAAATTTAGCACTCTAGAAAAATGCGGGTAGGATGTCTTCTGTGAAGGCTCTGCTGTTGGAGGAAACAATGCTGATGTTACAGCCCACGCAAAGGAAAATTCGTCCTGGTTAATCACATTGACGACAGCTCCTTTCTTTTCAATAGAACACGGCAACTTGATGTATGATGAGCCACCCATAGGCATATACTTGTTGATACTAACTTCCAAGTATAAAATTCGCACAAGACCCCATCCTATAACAAGAAAAATAATATATAAAAATCAGTTTAATATATTGGGTTTTGATTTTTCCATACCTGAATCTTTCTCCTGGAACTCTGTCGCCTGCGTTTTTATTAATTCGGTGAAAGAATGGTAAACGGCATCCAAATCACATTCTACACTAATTATTTGATTAGCAGTGTTGAAGGATTTTTCACTGAATATTTCTTGTGATGGAAGCATGTACTCGCCAACAGCTGTCATGTTAACTTTTAAAGCATGATACACACGCAATAAATTATTAACAAGTTCCACCACATTGGATTTAATGTCTGCAAAGAACATTACGTAATCGGAATGCTCCATATCACTGCTAACCCGATAGGTTGCAATTCTCCTTTTGAAAGCACATTCAACGAGTTGCACACCATGACATACCCGCAAACATGAATTATTTTTATGTTGTTGTGTTCGTTTATGCGCTGACATATGATTTATTGGAACATCTACATTACATGTAGCGCAATTAATTATCGGAATCGTCGATGTATACTCTTCAATTCGGAGTCGTTTTCCTCCACGCACTTCATTAAATCTCGCCGCACACGATTCTCTTTTATGGCGTCTCATATTATAACTATTAGTAAACTTAGAACCGCAATTTTCACAAACATATGCCATGATTTGTCAAATATTAACACATGTACTACCTATACAAGTCAGAGCCAACTGATGAATGAAACTGCCCCATACCTTATATAAAACCATTCAAGGTCACCCCAAACCACGTAACATCTTCAAGGTCACACACCCAAGATGACCTCCAACAAAGTCAAGGTCGTCTTGACCAAGACCAAGGTCAAGATCATACGCGCAACCTTGAACACAAGGTCAAGGTCAAGGACAAAGCACACGTGCGCTTTCAAGGTCAATGACAAGGACATGTGGGCGGGGCCAAAAAGAGGTGGGGGCAAGGTCAAGGTCGAGGCCGAGGAGTGGGGATGGATAGGATCGGGTTATGTTCACTACTAGCTTTTTAACAGACCAGTGGAATAGACTGAATTTCATTTCCTGTTTTATAATATTACTACTTTGAGAGATGTACTAGTTCCAAAAATAATTTATTTTTCATATTCGTACATTCGTTAATAAGCATTGCCTTTTTAATGTGTTGCTTTTAGCTAGTAATTTTGAAATTGTAGAAATTTTTATTATACTAAAAATTTTCGATACACTGTTTTTAATATTAGAATTAGTAGGATGATGCTTGAAGGTACAAGCGTGCATGCTTGTGGGGTATATATGGGTGTGAGTAATGTGATGTGTATGTTTACTTTTATAACTGAACCTATAACTTAATGTTTTACCTATTATTTATTTATTATGTAAAGTAAATCGTTTATACTCCAAATTATTGGTAACTATTTCAATAACAGAAAAAATTATACCCAATTTGTTTGTTAGGTTTTTTTGTATTATAATACTACAGTTAGGTATAACAAAATTGGGGTAGCCCAAAAATTCAAAAAATAAATTCACTATTCTATTAGAATTGGAACTAAAAAAAATTCTTTGAAACAATAGGTAAGTTAACAATATTCTAGAAATTATAACTGTTATAGTCTTTCCAGTAACACCTTGTATAAGAGCTGTTTTCGAAAAGGAGAAAACTCGATCCTTTGTTATCCAAAAAACAGGCAGAGTTTGGAAAAAAATTAAGGAAAACTCTTCTGCTACTGGCAACAGTGATTACCCAACCTAAAAAATTACAATACTTCAAAACAAGGGAAATATTTTAAGTTAGTGATAATAAAAATTATCTACCGAAGAAATTCTCACCAATAATCTGTGCTGTGAACAAAATAGGATTTTCACTATTTTTGACGTCGACCATTTAAACCGGCTAACGTCGAATTACTGAAAAACATATTAGACATTCAAAACTATTCAAAAAAAAGTACAATTAACTAAACTAGTATATAAACTAACAAAACATCTCAAACTGTACAAATCATTAGGTAAATATTATGAAAAAAGAGTTTCTTTGAACTAGAGTAAGTCTTCACAATTCAACTTATGCCAACAGATCTATTAGGGCTTTAGGTTATGTAAACAATGGATAGGTGTTCCCAACAATTCAGACTAGATTATACCTAGATAAAAGTCAATTAATTATCCACTGTAGGACCGTTTAATACTAGGAAAAATAAGCATAAATTGTTAGAAAGAAATACCCAACGAAATATCTCTAATTTGCAAGTAGGATTGCGGATCAAAAATAATTCCTAATCTATGAAATTGTTTAAATATATGGGATGCTGAAATTTTTATATGAAGTATTAGGAAGTTGAAAAATGAATAAAGGCTTTTATAATTTTGTGGATTAAAATAAAGAATTTTAATAAATTTTAAGCAACTATTTACTCTTGTATCCCTTATGAAATCTGTATGTTAAACACTAAGATTAAAACCAATTTCATATTATTAACAAATATTTTTAAAGTGATTTTTGGATAAATGATTAGGGAGTACATAACTAGTTTTAAACTTAAGAATTTTAAAAGTTATTTTTTTTTAATTGACAATTATACTAGCTATATAAAATTTTGAAAAAAAGTTGGGGCTAAATGTGGCAACAATATGAATTAAGTTTCAATTAAGGTTCAATATATATATATATATATATATATATATATATATATATATATATATATATATATATATATATATATATATATATATATATATATATATATATATATATATATATATATATATATATATATATATTGAATAAAAGACCTAAAATTGGAAATACGAGATCTAGTTAAAGATATTAAATTCTATGCTGAACAGTATGAGGAACAAAAAATTAAAAATGATGAATTTGAAAAGGAAATATCGAATTTAAAGATGGATAACAAAAGACTTAATGATGAAATTAGAAAGCTAAAAGGAGTCGCAGCTTTGCACGACAAAAATGATAGAAGGGCAAATATGGTCGTTATGGGAGTTAAATATGAAATTGGAGAGGGGGTAAATGTATTTAAGACGGTTGTACCAAAAATTGAAAAAGTAATGAAATATGTGAATCTAAATCTAATAAGAAATGATATTGTTATAAGACTATCGAACACTAAAAAAGAAAATTGTCCAGTTATAATCGAGTTCAAAAATAAAGATGACAAAAGGGAATTTTTGGAAGAAAGAAGGCTCAAGGGACGAATTACTTCAGCAGAGTGTGGATTACCGGAGGAAAACTTGGCTCTCTACTTCAATGAAGATCTATCACTGGAAGAGCGTAACCTCTTCAAAAAAGCACGGGGACTTAAGCAAAAAGGATTTAAATATGTTTGGGCCAAAAATGGTAACATTCTTGTTAGACAGAGTGATGATAGTCCAATTATAAAAATTAAAAAGGAAAGCGACATTGATAGCTTAGAGGATCAGTAAAGTTATATGAGTAAATATTAATTTAACGATTTATTGCTATTAAAACACGACTGTGGCTGTGTACGATATATTGGACGATTATCAGTCTGTAATAACTTTTAATTGTGATAGTATAAATGAAATGGACCTTTTGATTAGTTCTAATAGCCCTGAAATATATATTAATATTATACATTTTAATATACGTAGTATTTCAAAGAATTTTGAAAATTTGGTGGCTTCTCTTGAGTCATCATCGTCTAAATTCGGCATAATCGTACTTTCAGAGACGAGGATTGTGCATGATTTGAATTGTTTCGCTTTATACGGATATGATATTTTTTATAATGATAGTCAGCTAAATAAGTGTGATGGAACCATTGCCTTTGTTAAGTCTGATTTGTTCCCAAGTTTTGAGGTTATTATGGTGAGAAACACAAAATTCTTAAGGGTTATCTTGAGACAAAATAATATTGATATGGGAGTGATTGCAGTGTACAGATTGCCTTCTTTAAATGCCGACGAGTTTGTAGCTGATCTACAGGTTTTTCTTGAGGGACAAATCTCAAAAAATCCTATTGAAGTGTTCTGTGGTGATATAAATATAGATTTGAAGGATGTAGGTAGTGAAACTACTTGTAATTATCTGAATTGTTTGAATGGCATGGGATATGTCAATCAAATAAATAATATTACTAGACAAGACCGTTTCTCTGGATCATGCGTTGATCATTTTTTTATTTACAATAAGCTTAATTACAGTAATGTAAAACCTATTGTATTGATTTCAGGCCTTACCGACCATTTCCCGATTATACTGAGCATTGATTTTAAAAATAAGAATAATAAACCCATTATTACTAATCACAACTCTCATCCCATAATAAAAATAATAGATCACATAAAATTACAACATCAAATCAACAATGAAAACTGGGATTCCGTTTACGGTGCTGATATTGATTCATGCACCGAAATTTTTATTCAAAAAATAAATAAGTGTATTTCTCACTCGGCTAAACAAAACAAATTAAAAATACAAAGAAAAAAAAAGTAATGGATTACTATGGGCATTATTACATCTATTAAAAATAGAGATAAATTTAAAAAGATAGCGGACAAGAGCCCAGAGAATATCGAAGCCACAGAAAAATTTAGAAGATATAGAAATCTGCTTACAAACTTTATTAAAAAATCGAAATATGCGTTTTTCAGAAGCAGGCTGGTTAACTGTAAAGGTGACATTAAGAGAACATGGGAGGTGATTAAGCGAGCTACCAATTAGAATGGTGGGTCTGGGGGAATATCATTGATTAAGGATGAGGGTGAGCTTGTTTGTGATAGCCTGCGAATTGCTAATATTTTTTTGGATTATTTTGGAGGTATGAGCAAGGACTTGGCGGATAAGATCAAAACAAACAATTACAATTTCTTTAGTAAACGTATTTCGAATTCCATGTTTTTGCATCCCATAACTGAGAATGAGCTAATTACCGTAATAAATTCTTTAAACACTAAAGCGGCGGCTGGTAATGACAATATCTCTCCGAAAATATTGAAAGATATTTGCCTTATAAAGCCTCTTTTACATTTAATAAATTTGATATCTGAAAAAGGAAGATATCCTCCCATTTTAAAAAACGCGGTTATCGTTCCAATTTATAAATCGGGGGATAAATTAAATAAGGAAAACTATCGACCTATTACGATGACTAGTTCGATCAGCCGACTTTTTGAGAAGTGCATTAAACTCAGATTGGATGATTTTTTGAAAGAAAATAAAATTTTGTCTCTTTCTCAGTATGGATTTCGGTCGGGAGTAGGCACGGAGGATGCAATAGTGCATGTAACGGATTATATAATTCGTGGGTTTAATACAAAATTCAAGACACTGGGGATATTTGTTGATTTGGCTCGTGCATTTGACACTGTGGCGCACCAAAAATTACTGAGTAAACTTGAAAGTATTGGCATTCGAGGTATCGTGTATGAACTGTTTGAGTCATATATAACTAATCGAACACAGAAAGTGAGAATAAATGAAACACTAAGTAAATCAGGTAATGTGGAGTTTGGGGTACCGCGGGGTACAGTATTGGGTCCTGTCCTGTTCTCTCTATATAAAAGATCTTTTTACTGTTCTTCCAAGTGAAAATAGTGAATGTATTTGTTATGCCGATGATACAGTTATTTTAATTAAAGGTAAATCTTGGCAGAAGACATTTCAGAGAGCAGAGGATTACTTTTCGAGGGTACGATTGAGGATGAATCAGAATCTTCTGACTATTAATGTCAGTAAAACTGTCCACATGGCCTTTTCTATGAATAATAGAGTTAATACTATATATCCTAATCTTTTAGTACATAATTATGAATGTCTTATTGGTGAGAAACAGTGCGAATGTATTGAATCTGTGGCAGCGGCGGACAAGGTTAAATACTTGGGGGTGTTCATTGACCGGAATCTCAGATATGATGCTCACGTAAACTATATCACTAAAAAACTTCGAAAGACTATATATAAGTTCTACTAACTGAGAGAATTCCTGTCTTTGAAACTATGGCGAATGACTTACCAGGCTTTGATTGAGTCAGTCCTAGCATATGGTTTGAATGTTTGGGGCAGTGCATGTGGTAGCATCCTTTACCCGTTGACTGTTACTTAAAAGTATATAATAAAAATAGTCTTAAATAAATCAAGGCGGTTTCCATCAGACTTGTTATTTGAACAAGCTGACCTTTTAACTATCAGACAATTGTATTTTAAAAATGTTTTAAAATTTACGAAGAAGTGTGATGAATATAAAAGTCCGATTATGCACAATGTTCATACCAGGTCTGTTCACAATGGAAGCCTTACCTTTTCTGTGGCATTATCCACGGCTTCGCAGAGGCATATTATGTATATCGGTCCAAAGTTATTTAATTTGTTACCTTTAGAAATAAAATCTATTGTAAATGTATATTCTTTTTGTGTGAGAATATCTACGTGGATAAAAGCAAACCAACATCAGATTGTTAATGCAGTGCCATTATTAAATTAGTATTGGAAATGGAGATGATTTTAGGTATTGTTTTTTTGTGTTAATATTTTTGAATATGATTGATATGTATGTATGTGATGTTTTCTCTTTAAATAGGTGTAAGTTTAATTTATTTAATTAATTTTAATTTGACTTGAATTTTAATTGTTTTATTTTGTGACAGTGTATTAGAAAGTAAGCGTTTGTTATTTGACATCCAGACAAGCTGCTTGTAGCTTATGGATTCAAAAAAATACATGGATGTAGAAAATTATTGTAACTTTCTTATTTAGTGGTATTAAAAATTATTATATATATATATATATATATATATATATATATATATATATATATATCACATACATACATATCAATCATATTCAAAAATATTAACACAAAAAAACAATACCTAAAATCATCTCCATTTCCAATACTAATTTAATAATGGCACTGCATTAACAATCTGATGTTGGTTTGCTTTTATCCACGTAGATATTCTCACACAAAAAGAATATACATTTACAATAGATTTTATTTCTAAAGGTAACAAATTAAATAACTTTGGACCGATATACATAATATGCCTCTGCGAAGCCGTGGATAATGCCACAGAAAAGGTAAGGCTTCCATTGTGAACAGACCTGGTATGAACATTGTGCATAATCGGACTTTTATATTCATCACACTTCTTCGTAAATTTTAAAACATTTTTAAAATACAATTGTCTGATAGTTAAAAGGTCAGCTTGTTCAAATAACAAGTCTGATGGAAACCGCCTTGATTTATTTAAGACTATTTTTATTATATACTTTTAAGTAACAGTCAACGGGTAAAGGATGCTACCACATGCACTGCCCCAAACATTCAAACCATATGCTAGGACTGACTCAATCAAAGCCTGGTAAGTCATTCGCCATAGTTTCAAAGACAGGAATTCTCTCAGTTAGTAGAACTTATATATAGTCTTTCGAAGTTTTTTAGTGATATAGTTTACGTGAGCATCATATCTGAGATTCCGGTCAATGAACACCCCCAAGTATTTAACCTTGTCCGCCGCTGCCACAGATTCAATACATTCGCACTGTTTCTCACCAATAAGACATTCATAATTATGTACTAAAAGATTAGGATATATAGTATTAACTCTATTATTCATAGAAAAGGCCATGTGGACAGTTTTACTGACATTAATAGTCAGAAGATTCTGATTCATCCTCAATCGTACCCTCGAAAAGTAATCCTCTGCTCTCTGAAATGTCTTCTGCCAAGATTTACCTTTAATTAAAATAACTGTATCATCGGCATAACAAATACATTCACTATTTTCACTTGGAAGAACAGTAAAAAGATCTTTTATATAGAGAGAACAGGACAGGACCCAATACTGTACCCCGCGGTACCCCAAACTCCACATTACCTGATTTACTTAGTGTTTCATTTATTCTCACTTTCTGTGTTCGATTAGTTATATATGACTCAAACAGTTCATACACGATACCTCGAATGCCAATACTTTCAAGTTTACTCAGTAATTTTTGGTGCGCCACAGTGTCAAATGCACGAGCCAAATCAACAAATATCCCCAGTGTCTTGAATTTTGTATTAAACCCACGAATTATATAATCCGTTACATGCACTATTGCATCCTCCGTGCCTACTCCCGACCGAAATCCATACTGAGAAAGAGACAAAATTTTATTTTCTTTCAAAAAATCATCCAATCTGAGTTTAATGCACTTCTCAAAAAGTCGGCTGATCGAACTAGTCATCGTAATAGGTCGATAGTTTTCCTTATTTAATTTATCCCCCGATTTATAAATTGGAACGATAACCGCGTTTTTTAAAATGGGAGGATATCTTCCTTTTTCAGATATCAAATTTATTAAATGTAAAAGAGGCTTTATAAGGCAAATATCTTTCAATATTTTCGGAGAGATATTGTCATTACCAGCCGCCGCTTTAGTGTTTAAAGAATTTATTACGGTAATTAGCTCATTCTCAGTTATGGGATGCAAAAACATGGAATTCGAAATACGTTTACTAAAGAAATTGTAATTGTTTGTTTTGATCTTATCCGCCAAGTCCTTGCTCATACCTCCAAAATAATCCAAAAAAATATTAGCAATTCGCAGGCTATCACAAACAAGCTCACCCTCATCCTTAATCAATGATATTCCCCCAGACCCACCATTCTAATTGGTAGCTCGCTTAATCACCTCCCATGTTCTCTTAATGTCACCTTTACAGTTAACCAGCCTGCTTCTGAAAAACGCATATTTCGATTTTTTAATAAAGTTTGTAAGCAGATTTCTATATCTTCTAAATTTTTCTGTGGCTTCGATATTCTCTGGGCTCTTGTCCGCTATCTTTTTAAATTTATCTCTATTTTTAATAGATGTAATAATGCCCATAGTAATCCATTACTTTTTTTTTCTTTGTATTTTTAATTTGTTTTGTTTAGCCGAGTGAGAAATACACTTATTTATTTTTTGAATAAAAATTTCGGTGCATGAATCAATATCAGCACCGTAAACGGAATCTCAGTTTTCATTGTTGATTTGATGTTGTAATTTTATGTGATCTATTATTTTTATTATGGGATGAGAGTTGTGATTAGTAATAATGGGTTTATTATTCTTATTTTTAAAATCAATGCTCAGTATAATCGGGAAATGGTCGGTAAGGCCTGAAATCAATACAATAGGTTTTACATTACTGTAATTAAGCTTATTGTAAATAAAAAAATGATCAACGCATGATCCAGAGAAACGGTCTTGTCTAGTAATATTATTTATTTGATTGACATATCCCATGCCATTCAAACAATTCAGATAATTACAAGTAGTTTCACTACCTACATCCTTCAAATCTATATTTATATCACCACAGAACACTTCAATAGGATTTTTTGAGATTTGTCCCTCAAGAAAAACCTGTAGATCAGCTACAAACTCGTCGGCATTTAAAGAAGGCAATCTGTACACTGCAATCACTCCCATATCAATATTATTTTGTCTCAAGATAACCCTTAAGAATTTTGTGTTTCTCACCATAATAACCTCAAAACTTGGGAACAAATCAGACTTAACAAAGACAATGGTTCCATCACACTTATTTAGCTGACTATCATTATAAAAAATATCATATCCGTATAAAGCGAAACAATTCAAATCATGCACAATCCTCGTCTCTGAAAGTACGATTATGCCGAATTTAGACGATGATGACTCAAGAGAAGCCACCAAATTTTCATAATTCTTTGAAATACTACGTATATTAAAATGTATAATATTAATATATATTTCAGGGCTATTAGAACTAATCAAAAGGTCCATTTCATTTATACTATCACAATTAAAAGTTATTACAGACTGATAATCGTCCAATATATCGTACACAGCCACAGTCGTGTTTTAATAGCAATAAATCGTTAAATTAATATTTACTCATATAACTTTACTGATCCTCTAAGCTATCAATATCGCTTACCTTTTTAATTTTTATAATTGGACTATCATCACTCTGTCTAACAAGAATGTTACCATTTTTGGCCCAAACATATTTAAATCCTTTTTGCTTGAGTCCCCGTGCTTTTTTGAAGAGGTTACGCTCTTCCAGTGATAGATCTTCATTGAAGTAGAGAGCCAAGTTTTCCTCCGGTAATTCACACTCTGCTGAAGTAATTCGTCCCTTGAGCCTTCTTTCTTCCAAAAATTCCCTTTTGTCATCTTTATTTTTGAACTCGATTATAACTGGACAATTTTCTTTTTTAGTGTTCGATAGTCTTATAACAATATCATTTCTTATTAGATTTAGATTCACATATTTCATTACTTTTTCAATTTTTGGTACAACCGTTGTGCGTTTGTTATTTGACATCCAGACAAGCTGCTTGTAGCTTATGGATTCAAAAAAATACATGGATGTAGAAAATTATTGTAACTTTCTTATTTAGTGGTATTAAAAATTATATATATATATATATATATATATATATATATATATATATATATATATATATATATATATATATATATCCCGGAAACTAAAAGTAAACACAACCTGATTAGGTGAAACAATCCTGTAACAAGAGAAAGTGAAAATGGTGTAAGTTAATTACATGGGATTTATTAATATTTTCAAAATATTTTAATGATACTTGGTTGTCTGAATTGTAGCATTTATTATTTTACGAACAAGGGGTTGTTGGTAGAGGGAAGAGGTTAATTTTGAATTTACACTGTCATACGTCTTGAGGATTTTTTGGGTACAGGAATTCAAAAATCGTTTCAATTGAATGATATTTATAATTATATCGGAATAAGAATATGGGTGGAAATTTAATCTAAAATAGTGATGCGGCTTAAAAAGAAATTATTATACAAGTTCAACTGAGCAATTAAAGCACATCAATATATATATCTCTATAGGATTACAATTAGGCAACTTCGTTTTAAGTAACTGGATTCTCCATACCTAAAGGAGACGGGTAGTTCTCCATATCCTAAAACACAAATATAAGGTGCTAAGAGTGGCCTCTTTCATATAAATGAGAGGTTGGAAAAATAATAGGGTCCTATATACTAGAAAATATATTATACTGAAAACTGAGCCACAATTTTGTTTTTTTTTCCAAAAACTACCTTCAAGTACCTTTTTTATTAGTTTGACTTGCATGTAACTAAGTATGTAGGCAAATACTGCAAGTTGATTTTCACCCATTTCTAATTTTCATTAGGTTTTTAGTTTTTGGAAACTCTAAATTATACTTATTTCATAGTAAATTTCAACAAAGTTTGTGAGATATGCAATAATTTTTTAAAAAACTAAAGGCAAAATTTTGAATTTGTTAATAGTGTTGCCAAATTTTGTATTTATAGTAGCTATGAACAAAATAAAATGTGTGGTAAAGCAAAAATCAGTAATTATTGGATTTAGTGGAAATCTTAGAAAATGACATGTTTTAAAAAAACATCTCTACCCCTTATTTCGAGGACATAGAACACGATTCAACCTTTGTTTTTTACAGTTTTCCCTATTTTTTCTCGAAAACATACCAAAAAGCTAAATATTTGTTGCAACGTTGCGAGATTTTATAAAATTTGTCTACCTCAGTTAACATTTCTTAAATTGTTATTTGTAAAAACAAACTTGAGCTGACTGAAACTAACCTAGACATATTGATTAAGAAAAGTTATTGTACAAAAGATCCACACAACTGTTATGGCAACAGCGCAAAGTTTATATTTTTAGCAGATGTAATCAGGCGTTTTGTTTCCAAAGTTTTTTAGTAGTTTTTATTTTAGTTTTCTGGTTAAAAAAGTGCAAATTTATAAAATTTTATTAACATATAGGTTTCTAAAAGCGTAAAATCTGTAACTGTCATAAAGTAATAAAAATTTAATAAAACAAATGAAACCAAACGTGAAAGTGTTTCTCTGTGTTTTCTAGAAAAACAAGAGAAAATTCTGAAAATATAAACACAAAATCGTGTTCTGTTACCTCCTAGATCTTCAATAAATCCAATAATTACCCAAAAATCTAGAACATTCCTGTAAAAATTACTAAAAAATTTGTATGTGAGTGTTATTTAGTTCATCTTGTTATTTTTTTCTTCCAAAATTAAGCATATCAGAGATATGTCTCAAGGAATAGTTTCCCTTGTTTTCAGCTAATACTTTTTAGTTAAAACATTTTTAATATTTCTAATCACATTCTGTACAAGTTGTATCAACATAGTGTCCACCTAAATGAGTCTGAAATACTGTGTATTGCAATAAAGCTCGACAGAATGTTGTTTAACGTTTTCGAAAGAGATACTGCAGTGTAACACAAGAAATAACCTCTTATTAGTTACTTACCGGTATATCTTCAAGCTGATTAAAATTTTCCATATGTATCCAAATAAAGGTCCAGTTAAAAAACTTAAATAAATCCTATAAAATTAGCACTATAAAGTGTTTTTTATTAGAATAGTCTAAAACCTTCAGGATATCCAGAGTTAAAAGTCACGAACACTTAACACTACAATATTAAATAGCGGCAGAAAGTGTCTGAACTATTTTGTATCTTAATTTAATAAGAATATGACAATGTTATTGACAATGTACATAAAATGTGTTTAATAATATTTTATAACAGTTACTACAGAACGACGAAGTAAATACGCCATTAGTCTGAAGTCAGGTTATGTATTAAAATATTTGTCAAAGAAAACAGTTGTTTTTTTGGTTTCTTTTTTATTGTGGCCCTGTAAGGCAATTATATATATATATATATATATATATATATATATATATATATATATATATAAAGTGGCAGGATGTTTAAGAAGCACAAGAGGCTACAGCCCAACAACAACATGAGAACCAAACAACAACGAGAGTTCCACTTTCCGAAAGTGCTGCGCAGGAACCTCAGCCCGCTCCCACTCAGGCGGAAGACAACGCATAATATGAACATCATCAATGAACGTGAAAATAATGCGCATTTTTTGTAGGGTAACTCAGCTAAGACGGGAAATGATCTGCTAAATACAACAGCTACATACCGAATTTTGTAGGGAATATACAAATATACAGGTGTCACAACAGAAAATCGCTGACCAATACAGAGTTATTTTCCGAAATAAACTAATCTCAGAAGCGCGATTCAACATCATCAAAGCAGAAATAAAACGAGAGATAAGAAGCACCGACAATAACAATGACCAAACCGCAGAATCTGCGCCACAATCAGACCCCGAGATTCAAGAACAAACAGACAACGGCATGAACGAGGATATCCTTGAAGACCAGCAGCAACAACAATAACTACATCAGCACGAGGGCGAAACAACTTCAAGAGCTCCACCCGCCGAAGATGCTATGCTGGAACCCCAACCAACTATTACTCAAGTGGGACGACCAAGACAGCGCATGAAATGGGCTGTGTCCTTGAACGAGACAATAATGCGCATTTTTTATAGAGTGACTCAACTAGGACGAGAAATGATCGGCTACAGACAACAACTACACGCCGAATTTTGCAAGGAGTATCCACACATGCAAGTGTCACAGCAGAGAATAGCTGACCAATACAGCGTTATTCTCCGAACCAGCTTAATTCCTAAAACTCGACTTAATAACATCAAGGCGGAAATTGATCGTGAGATCCGAGACACCGACAATAAAAACAATCCGATTGCTGAATCCGAGCCACAACCGGAACCTGAGGTCCAAGAACAACAGGAACAGCTTATTGACGATACCCAATAGGACATCACTGAACTCTTTTATCAGAAACTATCCACAGAAATGAGTACTGCGTGGCTGGAGTATGATGAAAGTAATCCGTTAAGAAAACCGGCACTGCCAAAAATTAATTCATCCAAAAGACTGTGTGTCATGTTAAACATCATGAACAATTAGATTTTACCAGCTTATGTTTCAGATGCCTACACTCTGAATTGGGGAGTATTGTAACCCAAATTGTATTTATTATAGGGAACACGTAACTTATTTTTCTAACGCGTGTTTACTTGATGTTTATCTTTCACAAGAGTGAAAAAGGACTTATTTAAGTAAACATAGATACACATTTCAAAAATAAACAAACCCGGAAAAGTTAAAAAAATTTTACATGAAAAAGTACTACATACATTGGCAATACATCGAATGATCCTTTTCTGTGATAAAAATCCCTTATGGGCGAAAAATGACCAACCCCAGAAGGTGACTCCATACCGTAAACGCGATTCAACCTGGGCGTAGCAAACAGTAAGAAGATATACTTCATCCAGAAAGGTGCGTAAATTTCTAAACATATAAACCAAACTCTTCAGCTTACCCGAAACATATTCACAGTGATTTTTAAAATTTAAACATTCGTTCATATAGATACCTAAAAATTTCACATTTTAACACTGTTCAATAGAGTTGCCCTGAATTAAAGTATCTACTTTCGACCATTTTTTCTAATAATTATGGAATCTAATCAATTTAATTTTATTACCGTGCAGATTAGATCTTTCTTTAATGTTATTGTTTTTAATGATAGATGTCACTCTACGCATTGTCAATGTAGCTGAAAAAATTCCTAAACAAAATGAAAGGTTAACCAAAAAAGTATTGGCTTTATGATAAATTCCAAAACTTTTCCTTCTTTTTTGTTCGACTAATTAATTTTCTATGATCATTCTTTGCTTTAAGGTGAGGTAGTTTTAATTCAGGATAATTGTATTTTAAAGAATTTAAGTTTTTTCTAACTTTGCGCTGCAGTCTCTGACTTCTTTATTAACCCATTCTTTTTTATTTCTATCACTATAGCATTTATTTAAAGGAAAGTTTATGTTAAAATATTGCATAAAAATATTCTAAAAAACATAAAAACCCTTATTCAAGTCGCACTGAACATACAACTCATTCCAACTTTCACCTGCAAGATCCCTCTCAAAACCTATAAAATTCTCATTCGAAAAAAATCGTTTATAACAAGTATTCTTGCGGTTAACATTATTAGAGACGTTCATTTTGTAAAACACTGTGCGATGATCTGAAATATTATTATCAAGAACACAGACAACGCCGTCGTCGTCAAAGTTAAGAAATAAGTAATCCAAAGTCGCCATACTGGTTTCACTCACTCGTGTAGGCGAACCCAAACTAGACAATAAATTAAAACAAAACAATATTTCCGCAAAATGTCTAAATTCTGCGCTGTCTCTATAAGAATTAAAATTAAAATCGCTACAAAGCAAAATATTTCTACCTGGTCTGTATATGTACTCTAAAATATTTAAAATTTCGTTAAAAAATACATCAGAATTTCCGAGCGGAGATCAATAACAAGCCATTAAATTTACCACATTTATAGCTAATTCCACAAACTTCAATATTTTTTTCACTGCAAGTTTGTTTAAATCAATATTTTTAAATCAAATCGAATTCCTAGCATAAATACTAATTCCTCCACCTTTATGTACAGATGTACAATAATGATTTGCCAAATTAAAACCATTTAACGCAAAACTGTTTACCTATTCATCTTTACACCAGGTTTCGCTAAGACATAAAAAATTAAGATTAGAAAAATCACAAAAGTCAACTATAGTTCATTTTTTTTTTGTCATTGTTCAAGCACTGTGAATTTAGTAGCCTAATCTGAGGTTTAAAAACTAAATTCCTGCATTCTTCTTCTGTTTTAGGGATAAAAACCGTTTAGCACAAGTATAATTTGGCCAAAGACTGGGATCCATTGCAGTTTTAAAATTTTTTTGATAAATGCTAACCTTAAAAGATAAATATTGTTCAGGATGTTTAAAAGATAATTGTTCACAAACAACTTCCTGGAAGTTATATTTCAACATTTCAGGTAGTTGCGCAGTTGTCGTAGGAAAAGTGCTTTACTACAAATACAATCTGAAACCTATTGTTGAAAACAACGAGTTCAAATTATAGTGGGACCGAACGGTTCTAACAGATCAAATAGTTACTCATAATAGGCCAGACATTATATTAACAGATAACATTTTTAGGCAAACTACACTGATTGACATTGATATACATAATAACAACTTAAGACCAAAATACATTGAGAAGATCGCTAAATACAGAAATCTGGAGGTGCAGATAGTGGGCAATGAACAGCATCCACACGATTCCCATAATACTAACAACAACTGGAGTGCTACCAAAGAACCTCCTGCAGAACATCAAGGGACTGGGTCTTAGTGAGCATGTGTATAAACCGATTCAGAAAGCAATTCTCATTGAAATCGCGCAGACCATCCGAAATTTTGTAGGAAGTACAGAAGACCCCGCCCCCTAGGACCCGACAACGTGGAAAGGGTCCCAACAGAGCTTCATACTGTGACGCGTGTTACGTATAGGAGGGGAGCAGGGTCGTGCTCTACGGATCTATTTCGTTCACGGCAGCGGAACATCGGTCAGTGGATATTTCTCGTGCAGTCATCGGTCAAATGCTCAGTACAGGGGTATCGGGTCGGCGATATCTACTTATATTCGGGATATCCCTGCTCTCTCAACTGATCAACGGTTTGACTGCCTCAAGGTTAAAACATCCACTCGGTGGTTGGTTCTCGGGCACCACCCTCGGGATTCATGTGATCGAGGACCCACTTATGCACCGGGAAGCTTGTTACAGTACAGAAACGGCAAGCCAGGGGTTAATTGTGCGTATTAGTGCTGGCTGCCGGCTGCCAACTGTTACATGTAATGGTATAAATGGGACTAGGTAATGAAACAAACGATTATTAAACATCCTGCATCCTGTATTCCATTATTTTATACAAAAACGTGGCCTAAAACTAACTTACAATCTAAGATGGACAATAATGTAAACAAATAAACGGTCTGGAGGGCAAGAGTATGTTTTGGGAGCTGTTTATGGTAGCTCATACTGGTCGGTTGCGCTAAAGACGGTAACCCGGCGGTATCATTCACGACGCTATTCACGTACCTCGTACTACACGGTTGCGACGCTATTCACGACGGCTCGTACGCAAATTATCGCACCTCGTATCTAAAGTCCACGTTCGTATTAAAATTCGACCGTCGGCGGTATACGCGGTAACAATAACCCGGCATCGATCGGCGATAGGCGGCGTCTCTACACGGCGGCGATCTCTACACGCAGCGGCGGTGATAAGCGTCGGGGCGGCAGTTGTTTAGCGCCCATATCAACGGACATCGGAGGGCACCTGGCGGTAAAACACATTCTCCGTCAATATGG
The DNA here is from genome assembly GCA_034092305.1 of Diaprepes abbreviatus. Lineage (NCBI taxonomy): Eukaryota > Metazoa > Arthropoda > Insecta > Coleoptera > Curculionidae > Diaprepes > Diaprepes abbreviatus. Next base: position 1,718,679 of record JASJET010000110.1, on the reverse strand, counting down.
AAACAAAACTAAACTTACGGCATCAGCGCGTGTGTGTATAGGTGACGGTAGGAAGGAAAGAAAGGAACTGACGCTGCCTGTTCTTATAAGGGTTCTCGACAGCGTCAGCAGGATGGAATGACATTGCCCGTTCTTATAAGGGTCCTCGACAATGTCGACCAATAGCGGTAGGAAATTAGGAAAGGAATCGACACTGCCCGTTTTTATAAGGGTCCTCGGCAGTGACGGTAGGATGACACAACATTGCCCGTTCTTATAAGGGTCCTCGGCAATGCTGGTCATTAGAGGGGTAGGACGTAAGGAAGGAAGTGTGTGGTAAAACACCATATACACACAAGCCTAGCCTCACCTACATTGCAAGACCAGGAAGGCGCGGTCCGGCAGGCGACCCAGTCCAGTACGTTTAGACTGTTGACCCTGGTGGAGAACGGGTAGTTCTCCGCGAAATAATGGTCTGCTCAGGCGTAAATAGACGGCCCGAGCTCCCACTATACTGACATGTGATGGCGTGGGGTGATCGCGCATACAATATTGCTGTATGCGGCGCGCGATTACTATGGTCGGACGCTCTGAAAATCTCGGAACATGATATTTCCCGGCATTGCGAGATAAATCTAATTATATTCCGGTAATATTGAAACTCTTAGCATTCTTTTCCCGCAAGAATCAGATTTTTCGGATGTAAAATAAATAAATTAAATCCTGGCGAACATACTCATGTCCAAAAATATAGGAGCTTCGTTACACCCCCCCCCCTTCTTCAGAAAATATTTATTTCATAAATATTTACAATTTAAACCTAACCAGATACAATTCTAAACTTAACCTAATCTTCTCGTCTTCTTCGGTGACTAATGGAATGGATTCCTCATGGCTGGTAGTGGTGGTTCCATGACGGTCTAGTAGCGGTGGTTCCTCACCGTTTCCTATGTTGAGCCTAAGGCTGACGGCGGCCAGAAGGGCAGCCGGTTTGGCGGATCTTTCGGCTTAGAGGTCTTGAGCCGGTTTAAGATCCTTAATATGTATATGCCGTATCTTTTTACCATCCAAACCCTTTAAGTCGTACACCACCGGCGACACAACTTTAATAACGATGTAGGGTCCGGAATACTTCGGTGCTAGTTTTGCAGTAAAGCCCTTGGCAGCGGACGAGAGGAAATTCTCACGCTTAAACACTTTATCACCCACGCGGCGTCTCCATTCTCGGTAGCGCAGATTATAATGGTGGCTCTGCGTAGTAAAAGCTCTTTCTAGGTTTGGCGTGTCAATTGAGCTGCATCGGGTTCAGCGTTCAGTATGTGACTTTGTCTCTCGGCACCATTGTTTAGTAAGCGATCAATGAATTGGGCGGCTCGAGTTCACGGCCGAAGTTAAGAAAAGCTGGAGAAAATCCGGTAGAGTCATGCCGAACAGTATTTATTGCAAACATAAGCTCGGATAAGTGGACATCCCATTTTCTATGATCGGATTCGCAGAATTGAGCGATCATAGTCTTCATTGTCCTATTGGTCCTTTTTACGGGATTAGCTTGTGGAGAATACGGTGGAGTAAGTCGGTGAGTGATTCCCATCTCCCGAAGCAGGTTTTTAATAGTTTGGCCGGTATATTGAGTCCCATTGTCTGAAATGACAAACCTCGGGCATCCAAATCGGGTGATGATTCCTTCGTAGAATGCTTGGATCACTGCTTTGGCGGTAGCTTTACGAATGGGGCGGCATTCTACCCTTTTGGTTTATTTATCCTGAAAAACAACCATGTAATTGTTCTCTTTTGCGGAGCGCGGTAACGGTCCTACTAAATCGGTACTGACGGTTTCCCATGGTTGCATGTTTTTTGACTGTTGCATCATGCTTGCTGTTGCTGTTGTGAAACTTTGAATCGCTGACAGGTGGAACAGTTTTTCACATACTGAGCGATTTCTCGGAACATCCCTGGCCAGGAGTATCGTCGGGCGATTCGAGCTGCAGTTTTGGCAATTCCCAGATGTCCACAGTGGGTTGCTCATGATTTTCTTCTAGAACGGTTTTTCGAACTGAACGGGGAATGCATATCTTCTATGGATCAGTCATTTCAGTTTCAGCTAGATCGGTTTTATCACAGAAGTGGCGGTAAAGTCGACCATCCTCTATGCAGTAGTCGGGAAAAGCGGACGAGTTACCTTCGACGGCGACTTTCTTAGCTTTATACTAATTACACGGTGTGAATTCTTCGAGTGTGAGTATAGGATCTGATGGTTGCTCTTGGTCTTCCACATCGACTGGATCCCGGGAAAAGGCATCGGCTACTCAGTTTAAGATCCCCTTTCGGTATTTTATCTCAAAATCGAACTGCTGCAGATACATACTCTATCGTGCCAATCTTCCAGACGGATTTTTGGTCGAATGGAGCCATCGAAGGGACTGATGGTCGGTGGCGACGGTAAAGTGGTAGCCTTCCAGGTAGAGCCTCATTTTCTCAACGCCCCAAACAATAGCCAGACATTCTTTTCCGGTGAACGAAAATTTCTTCTCGTTCGGACTCAAACTGCGGCTTGCATAAACAATCACATGGTCGCCTTCGGGGCCATGCTGAATCAAAGCCGTTCCTAGGCCAGTGTCGGAAGCGTCGGTTTGAAGTAGAAACGGTCGGGAAAAATCGGGACAAGATAATACGGGAGCATTTGTCAGGCAGGTCTTCAAATGTTCAAAGGCGGCTTGTTGTTCGGTAGACCAAGACCATCGCACTCATTTCTTTAATAAACGGCTTAAAGGAGCCGCGATCTGTGAAAAATTCTGCACGAAACGGCGGTACCAAGATGTTACACCCAAAAAGCTTGGGAGGTCGCGAACGTTGGTCGGTTCTGGAAGACGTTGGATAGCAGAAACTTTTTCGGGATCGGTTCGAATACCTTCGGTGGTAACTAAATGACCCAAGTAACGTAGAAATCTTCTTCCAAATTGACATTTTTCCGGATTCAGCTTTAAGTTGGCCTCTCGTAGTCGGCGGAACACTTCTTTCAGGTTTCGGAGGTGCACAAAGCAGATAGGGTCCAACTCCGGTCCTATGATGCGATCCATTAGACGTTGAAAAGTGGCTGGAGCGGAATGCAATCCAAATGGCATCACTCGGAATTGAAATAGTCCCAGTCCTGGTACAGTTAAAGCGGTAATCGATTTACTTTCTTCTGAGAGCGGTACCTTCCAGTATCCTTGTTTAAGATCAATGCTGGAGATGTATCGGGCCATTCGGAGTTTAGTCAGTATAGCATTGATGTACGGCAACGGATAGGCGTCCTTCTTGGTAACACTGTTTACTTTCTGAAAGTCTATACAAAATCGGTTTTTACCATCTTTCTTACGCACTATCATTACAGGAGAGCTCCAGGGACTATCAGATGGTTCGATTATTCCGTCCTTTAGCATACTTCTCACTTTGGTATTAATAATCTCCCGCATCCTCGGATTTTGTGGTCGGTATCGCTGTTTAATCGGTTCTGGCTCCAAAAGTCTTATCTTATGTTGAATCAGCGGCGTCGTAACTTGTATGTTCTCAAACTTCGGTAGTTCTTCATTGAGAAATTGTTGCAGACGCACTTCCTCTTGGATATTGAGAATTAGATTCGCTCCGGAGCTGACTTGTCCTATTAGGCTACAAGTGTTAGGCGATTGCAATACTTCATTATTAAGGTATAATCTGCCAGAGCCAAGGTCAAGACGGAACCGGTGACGAGCCAATATATCCATTCCCAGTATGATATCGGAGGTCAAGTGCGGTAGGTAGCTTAGTTCTTTAGTCAGCGTCGTATGTCCAAACTGTAATGGATAACGGTAGGCTTCAGTAACCTCTATGATGCCACCATGTGCCACTTTTGTCTGCTGAACCATCGGTCGTATTCTTTTACATTGTCGCTGGCGACATAGTTCCACGGCTAGGTCTCCCATGTAGGAATTCGCGGCACCGGTATCGATGAGGGTGGTAAACGGGGTGTCGTAGACAAATACACAAGCATGGGGGCGGTTGTCAATCACTGCAACAGGACTCTGGCTTGACGGTCGCGAGGTTTTACTACTGCGGGGCTGTACTGACCTCGTAGCGAGACAGCGCCGATCTAGTTTTCCGGACACGGACAATTACGGGACATCACACCTCTCCTCCGGCATCTTGAACAGAATAACTGGAGTCTTCCCTTGCACTGGTATCGGACATGTCCAGTTTCTCCACATCGCCAACATAATATAGATGAGCTATCCTGAGACGGGAACGGTCTACGTGGCGTCGTGATATACCATGCATGTCGGTAATATAGCGGCTGGCTGGCTCGTTTTTTATCTGGGGCGTCGACTGATTTCTGTCTCCAGGTCATCGGCATAATTCAGCGGAAAGTAGCAGGTACGAAAATCGGCGAGAAATTCGTCCCAAGTAGCCCAATTGCTACGGTTATTGCGGAACCATAAGGAGGCCTTGCCTTGCAGAAGTTCCGGTATTTGTGGTAATAAACGGTCCGTCCTGATGTTGTGTGACATACATATCTCCTCTAAGCGTTCGATGAAGGTTATCGGATCGTTGTCACCATTGAAGTAGACATTCCATTTATGGACTTTCAGTGGCGGCGGCGGAATATTTGAAGCATACCCAGGAAGTGTGACGTTGGTGGCGGCGGTGGCGGTAGTAATGGAGCAGTAACATTAATAGTGGGTCCGGTCAAGCTTGATGAAGATGCGTTGGTACTGATAGTAGGCGAAAAACTAAACAGACTGGGCTGCGGCAGTGGCGTGGTCCTACCATCTCTGATTAAACTAATCAGACGTTTCTTCAAGATCTCGGTTGTTTCGGTGATGTGGAGTCCAAACTTGGTCAGCTCTTGAATGACGTCTTCTTTCTTTAACTGGTACACCCAACTTACCTCCGTATCACTTGGATCGGTTTGTGTCGAGCGGCTGGCGGCACTTGTAGTCGGTGGTGGGTCTTCAGTCAACTTGTTCGGTACTGCTTCTTCTGTCGGTGCTTGGAGCTGGCGATGCTTCTGGTTGAGCGGTCGGCTTGGAACTGATACTATTTCGGACGGTTCTTAAATTAATAGTACTATCGGTATGGTGCGATCGGTGGGTGTGTATACTATCGGTGCGCGCATACTCTGCCTCCAGTTTACTTTCCGGTTCGCATGCGCGACGGAAGCACGTTCAACATAAGTCGGTAAAACTCGCCGTATCTCACGTTACACTAAAAATTAAGCTTTCTACGGTCGAAAAATGATATCTACGACCCAATATTAGTCGAAAAAGACATACGGCTCGCATTTTAGCTTCGCGCATGCGCAGAACAAATTTTTGTAAAACGTCTGTATTCTTCCAGTTTTAGGCAATAATTACCTCCTATAACAAAATTTACTTTAATCGGTTCATAAACGCTGTTACGGTCGGCGGACACAGTATGGAATACTCGGATTACCTATTATCACGACTGTTTTGACTAAACGAACTTGATCGGCGGTGGAAAAGCATTCCCTCAACGTCGGTACTCCTTCAACAAAATACATCACTCTCAACCGTGACGGTAAAAAAAACAGCAATACTCCTTCGGTAAGACGGTCTACCACAGTCACGCCCAACTGTCTCCCAGTATCGGTCAATCTCGGTACTACCTCAGTATTGCTCTTTTTTCCGGTCTTATGCTCTTCCGGTTATACTCTTTTCAAGAGTTATGCGCTTTTCAAGTCGTTTTCATAGTCCCTATCTTTCGAATCAAACGTTTTGGGAGTCCCTGTTCGGGAGCCAAATTGTGATGCTATGGGACCTGGTAATACAATACGCGGTTCTAAAACATCCTGCATCCTGTATTCCATTCTTTTATACAAAGACATGGCCTAAAACTAACTTACAATCTAAGATGGACAATAATGTAAACAAGTAAACGGTCTGGAGGGCTAGAGTATGTTTTGAGAGCTGTTTACGGTAGCTCATGCTGGTCGGTTGAGCTAAAGACGGTAACTCGGCGGTATCATTCACGGCGCTATTCACGTACCTCGTACTACACGGTTGTGACGCTATTCACAACGGCTCGTACGCAAATTATCGCGCCTCGTATCTAAAGTCCGCGTTCACTGTTCACGGCGTTTCGTATTAAAATTCGACCGTCGGCGGTATACGCGGTAACAATAACCCGGCATCGATCGGCGATAGGCGGCGTCTCTACACGGCGGCGATCTCTACACGCGACGGCGATGATAAACGTCGGGGCGGCAGTTGTTTAGCGCCCTTATCAACGTACATCGGAGGGCACCCGGCGGTAAAACACATTCCCGGTCAATACGGAAACAAAACTAAACTTCGGCATCAGCGCGTGTCTGTATAGGTGACGGTAGGAAGAAAAGAAAGGAACTAACGCTGCCCATTCTTATAAGGGTCCTTGACAGCGTCAGCAGGATGGAACGACATTGCCCGTTCTTATAAGGGTCCTCGACAATGTCGACCAATAGCGGTAGGAAATTAGGAAAGGAACCGACACTGCCCGTTCTTATAAGGGTTCTCGGCAGTGACGGTAGGATGACACAACATTGCCCGTTCTTATAAGGGTCCTCGGCAATGCTGGTCATTAGAGGGGTAGGACGTAAGGAAGGAAGTGTGTGGTAAAACACCATATACATACACACCCAGTCCAGTCCGTTTGGACTGTTGACCCGGGTGGAGAACGTGCAGTTCTCTGCGAAATAATGGTCTGCTCAGGCTTAAATAGACGGCCCGAGCTCCCACTACACTGACGTGTGATGGCGTGCGGTGATCGCGCATACAATATTGCTGTATGCGGCGCGCGATTACTATGGTCGGACGCTCTGAAAATCTCGGAAAATGATATTTCCCGGCATAGCGCGATAAATCTAATTATATTCCGGTAATATTGAAACTTTAAGCATTCTTTTCCCGCAAGAATCAGATTTTTCGGATGTAAAATAAGTAAATTAAATCCCGGCGAACATACTCATGCCCAAAAATATAGTAGCTTCGTTACAATGCTTTTGGTGTCTTTGTATGCCTGGTATGAGTCAATAATCTCTGGCTTGAAAATCTGATAATAATAACAAAAAATTAGATTTTTTGGAAAAAATCGTTATCAGCAGAGTCACTTTTTGCTATTTGCGCAAGTTTTATGGTTTTACTAGAAAATGGCTTTTGGTCAACTGCGCATTCTTAAAAAATCTATCTTGCTGTTTTCGGTGAATCCCATATAGACCATTTTTAAGTTATTTTGGGCCCATTTTTATTGATGTATATAGCGAAAAAAGGGCACTGTTGTTTTGATTGTAATTTTTTTGTCACTTATAAAGGAAACAGTTTTTTTATCTTCAACAAAGAAAATTTAACATAGTTTAATTTTTTTTTTGGTTCACAGATGGGCCTAAAATACATTAAAAAAGATAAGTTGTTCTTGAATCTAAATGATACTGCGGCAGCCAAATCCTTAAAGTAGAAATTTGGACAACTACCTATTAGGTTTATGCGTCTTTAAATAAATAATGATGAGATATTTAAATATCCGTATTATCTGAAATTTATAATATCAGCAATTATCGTGGATGGTGGTGATGATGATGATAACGATGATGATGATGATGATGATAATGATGATACTAGTGAAGAACACCCCAGAAAAAAGTCAAGAAAGAAAATGGATCAAAGACCAGGAGAGGTTACTACCTCTATCACAAGCAGCAGAAGCATCATCATCAGAATCAGCAGCAGCAGCAGTTACAGCAACGACAACAGAAGAAATAGCAGTAGTGGGAAGAAGAAGTAGTTGGTGGTGGTAATAATGAAAATGATGACTTTATTTTTTCACAGAATGATGAAAAATCATTCTATATTTTTTTAAATAAATTCAACTTTTTCACATGCTTTTTATTTCAAAATTTACAGGTTTGTTTGGTAAAATCATCATTATTATCATCATTGGAACAAATGGCAGCCAGGGCATAAATGCAGCAGCAAGTTGTGGTACTCCAGAATATAGAGAAGAACTTTTTGACTTAGTTGCAAATAGAGTAAATATTCAGTCAAAAAAAAAAAATTCTAAAATGCATCCTGCTTAGACTTACCGAAAGTGTGTCAAGACTAAGTGAAAGTGCAATAAGGAAGAAATTTTAAAACAAGTTATATAAATATTTTTTTAATATATATTGTAAGTGATTTTTTCGTTTCGTTTTAAAATTAAAAATGAGATGTTATATAAGTGTGTTGTATGGATTGAAGAAAAAGCGGATACTCACGCAGTTTCCATCCTCGAAACGCCACCGTAAAATCTCTTCTTTTTTCAATATATCTTTAATTTTGCCTCATCATCCATTCTAATATGCCCAATTTTCCATATTATTTTATCATGAAGAATATTTGGCTTTTCACCTGCCTTGATTGTGGTGACTGAACTGCCACCGGAAAAACGTCTTATAAGCCTTAATTCTTGTTTAATATTTATGATAATTTTTTCAAAATCTTCAAAAACACCCATAAGCTTGTATCTCAGCTCTGGTCCAATAAATGGAGTAGTAGATCATTTTCTTGCAAGTTGGTCCGCTCTTTCATTGTCCAGGACGCTGTTGTGTCCTAGTACCCACGCAATAGTGAATTTGTTGCGTCTTGCTAGGACGATAAGGTTTTGAAGACAGTCCCAGACCTGTTTTGGTGTTATCTGATAACACGCTAGAGCCTTCAGCGCTCCCTGACTATCAGAGAAGATGAGAATTGTCCTGCCCCTGTAACTTTTTCTCAAGTTCTTCCGAAGATAGACATCGACTGCGTGAATTTCTGCCTGATATACTGTAGTATACTACCTTAGTGCTACACTTATATTAAGTTTGGATATATCTCCGGGTATTCCTGCGCCTGTATCATGATCAGTTTTGAACTCATTCGTGTACCAGACGAGGTTTCCTGGCTGACTCACTGTTTGGTCATACCCCGCTTTCCAGTCAAGCTGAATTGTGTAGGGTTTGCCAAAGTTGTAAGTTCTTGGTAGGGTATCACTGCTCATTACTAGAAATGAGTTCGTTGCCATGTCTTTGATACTGGTGTGTCAGAGGGCAGGTGCAATTCACCAGACGTTGTTTCTCTCCAGTCTGTAAGCTGACATTATCGCCTCAGCCTTAACTATTATGTCAAGAGAAGCGAGGTTCAGAAGGGTTTTCATGGCTGTTGTTGGGATGCTTTTTATGGCATCCGTAATGCATAGGCAGCCCAGTCTTTGGAATTTGGAGACCTTCAGAATAGAGCATCTTTGTACATTTTTTGTCTAAAATACAACCGAGACATAGGTTATCATGGGTTTCACCACCGCAGTATACATCTAGTGCCTAATATGGCTTTAATCTCCACGTCTTGCCCAGTGCTCTTTTTGCTGCCATGATGGACATTTCACTATCAAAGATAATTTTCTGCAGGTGTGAGTTCCAGGTAAGCTTTGCATCCAGGATTACACATAGATATTTAACCTCCTGGCTCATCTGCAGTTGTGTATTGAAGAGAATTGGTAATTTTAATTTACCCAACTTTCTTCTTTTAGTGAAGGGTAGGAGTCTGGTTTTTCCAGAGTTTCCCCCATAAAGAGCATTACTATATCATCACCACACCCCTGGATATAACAGCTGCTGTTGCGATTTCCAGGAGCTCGTAAACTACCAAATCCCACAGAAGTGGGGATAGTACCCGTCGCTGCAGGTAGCGCCCTTGGCTATCGATACCACCACTGATTTATTCAACAGTTGAGACTAAGCTCGTCTCCCTTGAAGCATGTTCTGGATCCACCTGCATGGAGTGTCTGCAATACCATGTCTTCTGGCAGGCGTTATCATGGCGGCGAAGAAGGTGTGATCAAATGCTCCTTCAACATCACGGAAGACTGTCAGTGCTAATATCTTGCTATCCCTGGCAGACTCTGTTCTCCTTACCAGTTGATGTATAACATGATTTTCCTGATTTGTAGGCATGTTGGTTAGGGTGTAGGGGCCTCCTTTTAAGAGAGGTTTCCCGTATATCCCTTTCAACCAATTTTTTTGTCAGCTTCAGCCGAAGAGATGACAGATTAATTGGCCTGAACTATTTCGCCTGAGAGTAGTCTTTTCTAGGTTTTGGTATAAAGATAATTCAGAAACTTTTCCAGGCTGAGGGCAAGTAACCTGTGGCTGTACTTTCTCTTATAATTTTGGAGAGCACTGCGGTGATGATCCCTTTATCCGCTTTAAAAGCATCGGGATGGCCCCATCGGGTCCCGGTGTTTTACCACTTTCAAACGATTCTATAATCCACATATATTATTGTATTAGTCTCTTCTAGTCACGGTTTAGTGATTGGTTCCATTATCTATTATAGCGTCAGAGGTGAGTCTGGCAGATGTGTCCGACGAAGTATTTGCAGAGCTTCCCCGCCAGTCTCCGTAAAGGTCCCATCCGATTTTCGTAGTGTCCCTATAGGATCTTAGCCAGAGGTGTGATTGTTTAGAGGTGAGAGCGAATTTCCCGCCATAACACTGTGAGATCGTTATTGCATCAGCTAGCTTTATTGCTGCTGTTTTTCTCACAAGGGGGTACTCGATATGTTATGTTGGATGTTAAGGCTTAGATCATCCCTGTATTTCTTCCAGTTTGTAGATCTTGTATCACGATATAGCGCAGTGAATCTCTCTATATCTACCATCCCCATGCAGATGTGATATCAATTAGTTTTAGCATATGTAGTTTATGTCTGATTAGTATACAGGTTCTGACGTTATCAAGGCTTATAGTATAGATTAGCTAATCTTTTATTTCTCCTTACTACGTCTCCCCTAACTAGCCAGGTCTCTGGGATGCGGACGATGTCAGTGTCCTCGTTATCTAGGAATTTGCTTAAAGCGGCGGAAACTTCCTCACTGAACTGCAAACTTACTTGTAATATCCACAGTATTGTCAGGTTCTGCTTTCCCCCATCTTGTTTATATCCAAAAGATAAGCTAGGCAAGATCCAGGCATGCTGTGCCCCCAGTTTTCGTCAGCCGTCCCGCTTCACCCGGACGTTGAGTCTGGGTTTTATAAGTTGAAGGATTCTTGTTGATTTTCTGGTTCCTAAGGTATTAGTAGGGTTTAATTGATTGCTCTTTAGCCTTAGCAGTCACAATGGCTATTTTTCGACGCTGCATGCTTGAAAGTCTTTTACTGAGATTTAGTTTTTTAGATTCTTATCTACTGGCTCGAGGCCTGTCGCTGAGATATTGTTCCTAGACAATTTTCCCTCAACAGGTGCAGGTTGGAATTCAATAATTATTGGGCTAGAACCAACATTACTTTCTCCAGATTGTGCTTCCTCCAGCTGTTCCGTGGTTAGATCTGATTGGCCCTCCACAGTTGTTTTAGGAAAAGATGGTTGCGCTTTATTATCATTACTTTCGGTTTCCATATAGTTACCAATAGTAGATCGAAAGAAAATTTGGTCCATTTCAGCAGAGCTGCTTACTGGGACAAGTGTTATTACGCCAGAAGATTATCCGGTAACCTGGAGGCATCGTTAGAGATACATCGCCGTATATCCCACGCAACAATCATCATGATGCCTTCTATCTTGGGTTAGACGGCTTCTGAATCTTGCGGGTCTTCCCGCTACCGCGCTTTAGAGAACGGCCGCGTGAAGTTTCCCAAGAATACCAACATCGGTCTCCTTCTCAGCTTGGGAAGACCGAAGCTACCTAATCCAAGCCGAGGTCTGTCCAGGCATCGGGCTCAGAGGAGAGATGAAATATCTAGATTTCTCTTACGATCCACTACAGTTCCACTCAATTCATAACGAATTTCATCAAACAAAAATGCAAAAGCGTTATTGATCAATTTAATAGTATCACTTGCTTTCCCTTGTTCATTCACAACAACGCTCTCAAGTTCGTGAAAACTGAGTCTGAATGGAAATCCGAATTTCATCTGATTTATTTAAACTTGTATTGGAATAGAATAAGTAACTGTAGCTGTATTTACTGGTAATTGAGCCATCACTGATGGTTGTTTCACTAACAATTAAAAATATTCATTGCCGCTACTACTACTACTATTACTATCAACAATTTTCCTTTTACAAAAACAAACTATAAAAAATGCTACAGCTTCCCAACCTTATGATTACGAGTTTAGCCGTTGGGACGAGATTCGTAAAAGAACTCAGGGATCTCAAGAACGTGTCCTAAATTTTGCAGTTGCTCTACATAATTTGATTCGTAAATTATCCGAGCCACATTCTGAAGCAGTACAGCTTCAACTAGTCCACCGAAACCTTCTGCCATATATTCAGAGCCGTCTGACTACTCACCAAATATCTTCATTATCTGAATTAATCCGAATTAGTCGAGCTATCGAGGAAACAGAGTTATGTCTTTAACATTTCGCTTCAATATTTACCAATTACAGGCAACTTTTGGAGCCTGAATTAGTGTTCCATAAGCCTACCCATCATGCTGCCTCAGTAGAGTGCGCGAACCTAAATTTTTTAGGCTCATCGATGCAGTTATTCCCTGATTTTCATGCTCAGCGTTCTTCAACCCCAACAGTTATTGCAAATTATGCAATGAATCAGCTTAGTTGCTGGAATTGGGATGGAAACGGACACCGATTTCGTCACTGTGTCACCGTATGAACTTCTGTTTCCGATGTGGCAAAAAGGAAGTTACCAGCAAGAATTTCCCATCTTGTTCAAAAAACGGCTTCTGGACAAGGTCATAGGCCGTACTCCTTTTCAGAATTTTACGGCTATTGTATCTCAAAATGTTGTATTAAATTATGTATTAGAGCATGCTTAGGGTAATCAGCGTCCCTTTTTGAGTGTGCAAATTTATGGTAAAACATTATTAGATCTTCTTGATAGTGGAGCCTCTCAAACTATCCTCGGCTCTACCGGATGGAACTTATTGCAGCCCTTAAGCAAACTTAATGCATCGCCAACTTCCGAGTGCATTGTAGCTAATGGTCAACCCTATCGAGTTTTAGTTGTAGTACAGCTACCTATCCAGTTGCGTGACCGTGTTATTTTGTTAGAAACTTTAGTGGTCCCCATATTGTTTCACAACCTTATGTTGGGAACTGATTTTTGGAGACGGATGGAAATTGTACCTGATCGTTATGCCGGCGAATGGTTCTTTAGGACTAATGAAACTCAAACTCCACAACTTTCTGCAATACATTCAGGAGAACTACTTTCATCTGAACCAAAACAAACACTAGATGCACTGATAGACGAAACATTTTCCACTATGGGAAATGGTCTTGATTGCACGAATTTAGTGGAACTAGTTATCAAGATGGATTCACCTCCTTTAAAACAATGGTATTACTCCCTATCGCGAGCACTTAAAAACGAAGTACACAAAGAGCTAGTGCAGATGTTAGCAGACGATATTATTGAACCATTTAACTCTCCATGGTCATCTCCCATAATCATGATCAAAAAAAAAGGAGTAACGGTTGGCTCTTTTATGTGGATTATCGTGCGCTTAATAAAGTAACCGTTCCAGATGCCTACCTTATTCCCTTCGTATCTGCCACACTAGATAAATTGCGAGACGCCCTATTTCTTACAACGTTAGATATTAAATCAGTTTATTGGCGCAGTCTAGACCACTAATTGCCTTTACTGTACCGTTACGAGGCCTTTTTCAATTTAAGCGTATGCCTTTCGGACTTACCAATGCCCCTGCGGTGTGGTAAAGACTTATTGATCGCGTTGTTAGTGTCGATCTAGAGCGATATGTTTTTGTCTATTTAGACGATGTTCTTATCTGCACGCCAACGTTTGACTAACATATTATGTGAAATTATTAAGCCTATATTGCGTACTGGTCTAACACTTGATCGCGAAAAATATAATTTCTTCAAATCCGAGCTGAAGTATCTAGGTTATGTTGTTAATTCGTCCGGAATTTCAGTTGATCCAGAGAAAATAGACGCTGTTTTACGCATCCGAACTCCTAAGAATCTTTCTGAGGTGCGAAGAGTCATCAGACTTGCGTCGTGGTTCCGAACATTCGTACCAAATGTTTCATCTGTGGTATCGCCACTTCCTGCCCTGACTAGAAAAGAAAAACGCTACATTTATTTGGGACGAAAATTCTGAGGCCGCTTTTAAGTTAGTAAAAGAACATCTTATTATGGCTCCAGTACTCAGATTTTGGTCTAGGAGCTGTTCTTTCCCAGGTCACCGATGGTCAAGAAAGTGTTATTTGCTATTTAAGTCGATCACTCACTAAAAACGAACAAAAGTTTAGTACCTCAGAGAAGGAATGTTTAGCTGTATTATATGCAATCCACAAGGTTCGCCCATATGTTGAGGCTACCCATTTTCAGGTTATTATGGACCACTATATTTTAAAATGGTTAATTTCGATAAAAGGTCCTGTCGAAAAGGAAAAGAGAACGTCGTCCCAGATGCTTTTTCTCACTCAATGCCAATTATTGATGTAAAAATAGAACAACCTGTTAGTCCTGGGCCAATAGATCCGTCCTCTTCATCCTCTCACGAATGGTATCACAAAATGATCAAAAAAGTTGAAGAAAGCGCTTCTCTGTATCCTTTGTGGTAGTTTCAAGACGGCACATTGTATAAATAAGCTAAACTCCAAAAACTAGCTGACCACGAAGATACATGGCGTATTGTCGCTCCTCGCAAGCAGCGTTCTGCCATCATCAAGGCCCATCATGATCCACCTATGTGAGGTCATCTTGGTGTTTTTAAAACATTCTCCAGGATTAGTCAGAGATACATGAGAGCTGATGTGGCAAAATAAAATCGTCGCTGCGATACATGTCTTCGAGATAAACCTATCCAACAGGCTCCGGCATGGCACATGCACAGTACTCAACCTACCACTACTCGACCATAGCAAATCATTAGTATCGACATAGTTGAACCCGTTTCACGCTCAAAGTTTGTCTATTTTTACATATTATCGTTTCTGGACGTTTTAACTAAATACACATACTCTTTTTCCCATTACGTGCGGCTGCGTTACCTAGTATACTTCGGTGGCAGAAAGATCACGTCACTTTGATTCATGGTAGACCTGATAAAATTATCGCTGATAACAGAGTGCAATTCCGAAATAAAGATATTCAGGACACTATGGAACGCTATGGCATTAAAATTCAATATACGGCCAATTATCACCCTCAGGCTAATCCCGTTGAACGAGTTCATCGTGTTCTTAAGACTGTCCTATCTAGTTAGGTGAATAAAGATTACCACAATTGGGATAATATTCGTTCTAAGACAGCCTGTGCCCTTAAATCTACTAAGCATGAGGTCACCGGTCTGACTCCCATTTGGACGTGAAATTCAGTTTTTCTCAGGTTCTTCCTTACCAACAGGCGACGATTCTACAAGCTGTGATTATCATAATAGATCTCAAAGCATTAGAACAAATATTCTCGGACGTTCACAAGCGACTACGCAAGCCGTACAAGAAAGCTCAGCCTCGGTACAATCTATGTCGTCGTGATGTTCGTTTTAGTTTAAACCCGCAAGTTTGGTAGGGAAATTACGTAATCTCTAATCAGGCTAAACAGTTTACCGCTAAACTTGTACCTAAATTTGCTGGACCCTTTACCATCACTAAAATTTTATCACCATGGTTCTACGAGATTTCTAATGAGTCAGGAAGAAATTTAAGCGTTCTGTCCTTCTCAACAGTAGCTAAATACAATAATTTATTATAGGATTCAAACTATCATAGTACGAGACTATTTCATCACACACATTATTATTAAATACAGAAACAAAATAGTTATTGATATCTTCAGCGTTAGAAAGATATTTGGGTATGATGTTCTGTACAGGGTGAGTCAACGATTGGATGAAGTAGGTTTGTGCCTTTTCGGTGAAATTTACAAAGAAACTATATTTATTGTTTGATACAGTTTATTTTTACGCAGATTTTAAAAATATTTAGGACTCTACAGGGTGAGCCAAAAAACTAGGACAGCATAAAGTTGTATTTTTTAAATAGAACACCCTATATACGAATCGTATTTTCGATTTAGCTTATAATTTTAAATCTTTTTTATTAAGGGTTTACTATAACAAAACTTTATAGTTTCTGAGATTATTAAGTTTAAAGAAAAAAAGTCACATTTTCAAGCATCAATTCAATCCTAAATAACGTTTTCAATTTTGTGACAAATATATTCAAATTTGGAATTTAGCAAGGCCAAGGACAAGTTAACATAATTTTTACCTAATATTTGCAATAAAAGCTACAGGGTGTTGAACACATCGGCTCAAATTTGAACAAGTTTAAATGAATAAATATCTTTTTTTTTTAAATGGTACACCCTGTATATTTTCATGTTATTTAATAGAGTAATAAAAACCCTAAAAGTTTTGTTCAATATATCCTATACCTATTTATAATAGTTTTTGAGATATTTCAGTTTTTCTTATTTTCCATACTTTTTTACAGAAATAGTCTTCATTATCATAGTAGCCATGGCAAAAACAATGTAAAAGAACAAAGAATAACTAGTTAAAATCCCAAAACCTAAATAATATATCTTTAGAAAGCCTTAATTATTAGCATCGAGAAAATGTAAGAATAAAAAAATAAATAACTAAATAGGCTTGAAATTCTTTCGATCCTTTCACAATTGAACCTCGTTGGTTTATAAATATCTAGAAGAAAACTCTAAATTTTGTCGAATAAAATATATCAAGCAACAGTTAATTGACTTTTCTTTTTTTATATAAGTTTAGATATATTTTAGATAAATTATATTAATTATTTAAAAAATAAAGCAATTCTTCATAAGCTCGACTTAAATAATAATATTAGAAACTGTATCCAGAAATAATATACTAAACATTCAAGTACCGCAGTTCCCACAAAAAAGTTATATAATTATTCAACGGTCATTGCAAAATTACAATCAAATTTCACCCCAAAAATCTCGTGTTAGAAATCGATTTCCTAAATGTTAAGGCAGCATACTACTTGGGTACCCGGTACCTGATACCTTACCAACTTAAAAAATATCAGTAATTGCCACAAAAGAATAAATGCTTTAATGGAATATATATATATATATATATATATATATATATATATATATATGATCATATTTTTGCATTCTATAATTTATTACCCTTCGTCCCCCTTTTTAGGGGAATGTGCGTATTCAAATTAGTGAACTATTTACCTCTTAGCTGGAGGGTTTTTAGTTATTCCGCAGACAATGTGCTTTTTGGTACGATGACCGACGAAACGGCGTGAATGATCTCCAAAAGTCGGTTCGATTCTCTTAATCCCTTTTTCAGGTAGAGTCCAAAACTCCAAAATTGTCTTGATGGTTTACACACCGTTGCTTTTCCAACGATCTTTTAGAAAAAAACGATTTTGCCAGAACCAAATTAAAATAAAATACATATAAGAAATGACTGGATATCGCACATGTCTGGGAAAATAACGGTTAGAACTGATATTAACTATATACAACTAAACAGACACGATAAGAATCAACAGCTAACCAAGTTGTGTACTTCTTGAACCAACAAACAGTACGAAATGACGAATATTCCACTATCTAATACTCTTTTACATTCTTTCATCCTACGGGAATTCTCCAGAAAAACTATGTTCAACCAGTGAAGTTGAATGCTACGTCATGGCTTGACACCAAAACAACTCTTAAGACTTCTTCTACTATTTTAAATTTTGGCATAGAAACCGTTTGAGGCACACTCAGACTAAAACGTAGCCCTATTCTCTCAAAAAATCCTAAGTTTTAATTTAAATACTTACAAAATACCCATTGTTAGAAATACAAGGAGTTAAACATATATATATATAAACATAAATTCGTCCTTATAATGTTATATATTTTTTTGGAGCTATCGGTAATTTTTAATTAATTAAAAAAATTTCAATGATATTTGACGTTTCAGTTTAATCATTTCTTAAACCATCTGCAGAATTACAATTAAATCCTAAAAAGGGATTCAAAGGTAATTAATTTTTATATGTTACAGTTAAAATTAGACCTACTTATTTTTATTTCTATTGCACTGACATCTTAATTTAATTTACTTTATTAGAAATCCGATAGCCCCAAAAAATAAAAAAAATAACTTAATTCTACACGCTTAAGGAAAAGACACAATAACAATAATAAAAAAATTACGGCCAATTGGAATTAAATATATATAAAATTAAAGAATGGGACACACTAAAATAAAAATATATAAAAAAATAAAAAAATATATAAACAACATTAAACAATAAAATACAACAAAAACAAAAATTTAAATAACAAATTGTGTTTACACTGGTAAACATTACATATCTAATTCGTAATCAAAGTAAATAAAGCTATCTTTGCTCACATTAATTATAATTTGTTCCTCTATCTCACCGATTATGAGATCGAGTTTCCAGATTTTCTATTTTTCTTTTATTATATGGATTTTTTCCAATTTTCTGCAGTAACTTTATTCAAAAAAATCTTTCAAAAGTTCAGTTAAATTACTAATTTTGAAAGTTGTGATATTTCTAGCAACTCTACCTTTTACTTGAAATAGATGTTTCCTTCTCCAATGGACATTTTCCGGGCGATCTATAAGAACAGATTTCCTATCTGGTTTTTCCCACCAAAAATTAAGTTCTCTGAGCGATTTTCAAAGCTTAGTTCTTTTAATTTCAGGTAAATTTCGATCTTCATTGATTTAGTTAGAATTTTTTCGACGATTGGGATCTGCTTCGTATAATAAAATGTATGTACAACTTCTTTTATTGCAGTTTACATCTCTTCTTCCAACGAGGTTTTTAGTCTGCCTGTAATCGAATGTGGCTTAGGAGTACTAACAATTCCAGTTATTGTTTTCTCCTACAGTATTCGATACATAGTAGGTTTTCCAACCCCTGTCATGTTGAAACACATTTCAATAGAGATATTAAAATTATTATCTAGATATTGATATCTTAAGGCATCATAAACATTCATCATAATAAGTTTTTCGTTGAGAAAAAATACCCTGGTTTAACGATTTTGAAATAGATATCGAGGTGGAAGCCATATCTTTTGGGTATCTCATTAATCTCAAATAATATATAAAAACAAGCACAAACAAGTGAAATCACTAAGGACACACTATAAGGTGTACTTTTCTCACTGCCAGAAATTAAATTGAACTATCAGAAATTTTATTGCTGCAGTAAATTTATAAAAGCTTATAATATTTAAATATAATTAGATTTACGGCAGTTCTCGGTTACCTACGGCACTGGAGCAGGTACGTTGGAGGTTTCGGTAACAGTTTTATTACTCTCTCTAGTTCTTGAATAGAGTATAGGAATGTGTATGCTTGCGATTGGCCCTCCCCTTCCCAAGAGCTTTGATTTAAGGAAATTGGAACTGTTTCTGCCTTTTACATTAGGAATGTGTATGCTGCTGGTACACCCCCCGTTAACAAGTTATTTTTCTTGTGATAGCTCCCCCCCCCCAAGAGCTTTGAGTTCAGGAAAATAGACCCGATTCTGCTTTTATACTAGGAATGTGTATGCTGCTCGCATCCTCCCCCCTGTAGCCAACTTGTTTTTTCTTGTAATCGCCCCCCCCCCTCCATTCTCCAAGAGTTTCAAATTCAGAAAAATAGACCCAACCATGTCTTTAGTACTAGAAATGGGAATGTTGCTGGTGTCCCCCCCCCCCGTCGAAAACTTGCTTTCGTGTGCCATACTGTACTTTTGCGATATCACCGCCCCCTCCCCCCAAAGAGAGAGGCTGGATTCGCCCCTGCACTGAACAGATATTAAAGAATGATGTACCAGAGAACAACATTTGATAGATATGGAAGTTCAACTAGCAAAAATAAGTCAGGTAGAAACTAACACAAACTCAGAAAATGATGATAGCAATTGAAATATATTATATAATATTATTTGTACTTTTTAAGATTTTTTGAAGGGTTATTATTTTATCAATAATTCTTTGAATTTTGTATGACTGAATATCGGTGTTGTTGTTTTTCGATCATAAAAATATTTTTTTGTAAAATGGTCTTTAATAAGTCATTTATAATTGGATTTATTATATCAAAACCTTATATTAAAAACTATATATATATATACATATATATATATATATATATATATATATATATATATATATATATATATATATATATATATATATAAGTATGTAGAGTTTAAAGTTAATTCAAGTGCATTTAAGAATTTATTTAAGGGTATATCGGTGAATGATTTAATTTGGTTCCACTTTTTTGTTACTATTTCTTTTGCTAAGTTGATTGGTATGTTTGTATATAAGGAAACGACGTCTAGGGATATAGGTTTATGATGGGTATATTTCTTATTTTGTTCGGGAAGTCCATGGAATCTTTTATGTGTGGAAAATGCAAAACAGAAACTCTAAAAAAAGGAATGTAACAGAAAGCGACGGACAACCCGTTTAGTCATGATGAAGAAGTGAAATAAAGCATACTGTTGTATCCTAGCTTGCTTCCTGGTTTCCAGCAAAAATGGTGCTGGGCAAGGACCTTTCGCTGGTTTCGGGTCATCAAAACATAGTGGGTCGAAAGCATGGATTTGATATTAAAAATAAAAATCGGATCCAACAATGGCAAACTGAAACCTTAAAATCATGAAAATAAATTCAAAAAACGTCTAATGTGGCTCAACCCTTTAAAAATAAAATAAAAACAATAACTGTATTTCCATGAATAAAATATTGCGTTTGACTTCAAGGTACATTTTAAATACAATACTATAATAATAAATACATGGATATCGATAATCGTTAAAAAGGCGAAAGTACTTTTTCCTCTATGCTTAAAACTTCTTAATAAATATCAATGCAAGTAATTTGTAAGTAGTATAATATTTATTGATTCACATAAATGAATAAATAATACGGCTGTAACAAAAATAATAAAAATAACTTTTTAATTACTGCCTTCTTTGTTAACAGCTCTTTTCTCATTCTCCAATACGTATGAATTGTTATCCGAATCCTTACTATGTCAAAAACAGTGTAAGGATCCACCGACGCCAAAAGTTTTGGAACACATCCTCCAAATTTTTTCTCGAGAAGGTTTTCGGGTAAAGTCTAGGCGATAGTTTCTTATCAACTTGTCCGTTGATTTTTGTGCATCTTTCGATAATTTACCTATCGGTAATATTGCAAATGTTATGATGTCTGGTCAATGGAGTAAGTAATTTGTGGATTCCTGTTGGAATGTTGTAACAAGAATATCCTTTGAAGAATAATCTTGCTGTTTGAAGTTTGTTTTCCCAAATCTTCTCTATTGCAATTTAATGTCCGCTTCCAATAGTTTGCAAAATGACAGGACACCAGAGGATCAGTTTTCGCTTTACTTTTGCTATAATAGTTGGCTCATCACTGTTCTCGAAGAAACGTCGAGCTGTGTTGCCATCGTTAGTGGTTCCTAACCCTTTCTTTGGCATGTCAACAACAAGTCCTAATCTGTCTCCTTAAAGGCAGGTTGGATGGTAGCTCTTGTCTGTGCTTTCATCTCTTTGTTTTTCTGCTTACGGGCTTACTACTTCTGGGTGTCACGTTGATACGACAAATACAAGCAGCATTCGGAGAATCGAATACATGCGTGTAGAGTTAACAGTTGTAGCTTGAAATACTCTGTATTTACTGGGACACAGTATCAATGTTGTTGAAGTGAGATATTTTTTGGCAGAGGTAATAATGTTAGACCGATTTCGCTCCAGCCAAAGCATTCACCTAGCCGTCTATCATCGTCATAAATAAGTTGTACTGTACTGAAGCTCGGGTGGAAAAGAGAACTCTTTTATATGGTGCAAGTTGTCTGGTTCGAGTTCATAATTTTCTATTTTCTTCAAAGACTTTTGTTCGGTTTTCTTAATAAATTCAAATTTCATTGGAATTATACAACACAATCTGTTCTTGTTGAGTTTGCATGTTAATACCTGCTAATTGAAGTGGAATAAGAGAGGTTAGGAATAAGTTTGTATCAGAAATATTCGGATCAGTAAATTTCATTTTGTACTGGCTGACCTGAAGTTCCATCGAAGCCCCATTTGCAAATAAAACTCATATTTATTTTATTTGTTGAAGGGCGTCTAATTGAAGTAATATAATTCTATCCACTGTATGATCCAGTAAGCCTTGGAATTTAACCTCGGCTGTTGATTTAGTAAAAGTTAGATACTCGTAGTGTGGATAACATGCTTTTTTTGTATTTTTTACACCAGAGTAACGGCGAAAATATATTACTGCTTTTCTGTTTAGCCCAATTGTGTAATCGTTGATATTTGTTTCTCGACAATCCAGTGTCAAATAGAATAGCCGCGCACAAATATAATTGGGAGCGACGCAACCACAACACTGTTGCCTTTGACCTGAGACGAACCTTTAGAAGGAAAAGACTGACCGTTCATATTACCGAGGTTTAATAGAAATGTTACTATAGCCAACATTCTATTTTAAATTTCTTAACGGCCAAAATAATTTCTAAATTATTTTGGTCGTTTTTTCAATTTCTAACCCACTAAGCCCGTCAGGTTAGTTCGGGACAGAAGATCGTAGGGAACGCCTACGCCCAATATTACCCCCGCTAACTTCCGTGCAACACGAAGGCGAGTAGTACCTTGAAACAAATGAGAGTGTGTAGTTACTTCTCGTCTAAACTTATAACGTAATCGACGGAATTTGGAATATTTAATGACTATTTGATACATTTATTATTTTAAATACATCAAATAGTAGAAATACGAAAAAAAAAGTTTTTGTTGGCCGTTAAGCATAAAGAAAATTGATATTTCTGTTACAAAATAAACATTTATTTTAATAAAAATACTAGTGAAACGAAACGGTAGTTTCTAAGTAAATAAGCTAATAGACAACTTTAAAATTAAAAATCATTCTCAAAAATAAACTTTTATTCTGGTAAAAAATAAAAGTAACACGTTCAGTAGTTGTAAATAAACACCTAAAAGTCTATAAGAGGCCTCCACTTTGAGCGAGACAATAAGCCAGTCTATTGTAAAATACGGTTCGCGTATTTGCCTAAACTTCAGGGGTTATATCTCTATTAGCCCTTTGTATCATGTCCTCACAAAACACCATACGTGTTTCCTGGTCTTTCGGAAAAATTTCTTGAGTTATTCGCAATTTGTAACAGCGATATTTGTTCCGCTTTAAAATATTCCGAACTGTTCGAGCGTTCATATCAAGTTCTTCGGCAATTACGGTACTATTGCAAGGAAAATTAATTTCTGCTTAACTACAAACGTCAGTCTACTGATTTGCTCGGTCTTCTCCTTGTTTCTTATTATTATCAGTGCATTTTTTACAAATTTTTAGACAACTGGTAGTTTCAAATTTTTTAATAATTTCCGATATTCTAAATTTTCAAGGAACAGGATGATTTTCGAACGTAAATGCAAATCTGTCGATTATCTCATCCATATCTTTACCGGAAAGTACCACTTAATAATCTGCTTTTTTTGTTCCGTGAAATAAGCTACCATTTCAAATATAAAAAAAATTGGCGCGAAACACGGATATACCAATACTCGGTACTTACGCTTCGACGGCCTGAAGAAAAGCAAATAATTTGGAATCCTCTTGTGTGCTAGGACATGGCGTATGCTGCCGCCCGCTCTCACCGCGCCATCATTGTATTACCCCTCATCCGAGGGCCAAACTGGTAATTTACACGTATGTCGATGCTTACGATGCTTATCTTCTGTCTCATCCTGATTTGATGAATAATATAGTTTTTTCGTTATCATACTTAAGAAGCGTCGAGTTTCTGATTTGGATTTTCCAGACCTGTATACGTGGTGGGAGGGCATTTTGAATTTTTAAATTTTTCGCTGTGTTTGGTGGTATATACATTTTGTTTTCCCAACGGGTTATTATTTCGTTGTTGTTTTTTGATAAATAGTGGTTGTGTCGTTTTTTAGTTCTTTGTAGGTAGTGTTATCTTGCAGTAAGGCATTGATTTTTTGATCATACTCAGCAGAACACATAACAACTATTTTGTTGGATTTATCGGGTTATAGAATTTTTAAGTTGTTATTTGTTTTTAAAAAGGATTTAGTTTTGTTTATTTTTTCTAAGAAGGTTTTTTGAGATTTGTTGTTTGTAATTTTGGATAGGTTGTTTTTGTAGTTTGTGATGATATTGCAACAAGAGGATCTAATTACGTCTTTGGTTTCATTTGTAAAGTTTGTAAGTGAGGCTTCTATATTACTGATAATTTCTGGAATTGGTAAGTCTTTTTTATTTTGAATTGGCATTGGGAAATTCGGTCCTAAACTAAGAACTTCAGCGACGTCATCTGGGATGTGTACGTCTGTTAGGTTATCTATCCATCCTGAATTATTGTTGTATATTTTATTAAGACTGCTAGTTTTTTTATTAAGTTATTAATTTTTCTAATATTGTTTTGTTTAATTTTTTGGAAAAGCGATTCGTTTTTTTCATTATGCTTATTGATAAAATTTCCTAGTAAGTTTGGCGGCACTAGGTTTTCCAAAGAACTCAGTAGTTTGGCTTTTTCATTTTCAAGTTTATTTATGTTTTTAGTGGTGTCCGGTGATCAGGAGATTTAAAGAACTAGAAATAAAGTTTTTTAAAACGCAGTTTGTGAATCGTTGTTCTAGGTTTTTACAATCGAAAAGAATAGGTTTAGTTTTAAAATTAATTCTTCACCCTTGCATCTTAAAAGGAATATTCTTCTGTTTTTTTGTTTACAAAGTTTTTGGCTTGTTTTTAAAGGAGATTTATTTGAGTCTGTATGGTTTGGCTACCCTCTTTAACACTGTTGTTATGGTTAGGCATATTTTCACCCATGCCGATATGTATAAGGTACTTCTTATTTGTTTCTTGAACCTTTATCAAAATATTTTTTATTTGTTTGTTTTTCCTGAGATTATGGTCCGTTAAAAATGGAATTAAAATGTAATGGTGGTGTTGTATTTTCTGTATATTACATTTTTTTAAAACACCAATGTTTCGATAATTTTTTTACCTTCGCCAGAATGTGTATAGCTAAAAAACAACGTATTTGATTGATTTTAATATCAAATTATTTACATGTTATGTATTTACCTTGAACAATGATTCAGGAACAACACTGCACTCACATGTATACATTTATTTAAAAATTATGTTCTATTGACAATTTAATTTTCGCGAGATTCACAGAGTTCAAGATGACTACGTGTGTCATCTTGAAATTAAGATGGTACTGAGAGAACAGCTGGTATTTTTTTGTAGGTAATGAGGGTTGTTTTGGCTACTGTGGGTTAAAAGAGTCTAGTCCGAAAATGCAATGCGTTTTTAGTTTTAGAATTTTAATTTTTTTCGGTCGTTATTTTATAATGTTATTATATATTTTGCTTACACACTACATTAACAATACCATAAAAACTGAATGGTACACTAAAAAAACGGTCCTCCAGATATTTACATTTTAAATCCCAACACCCTCTCTCTCACAAAAAAACCGTGGTTATGGGCCTCGCAGATCGTAACATTAAGTTATCAGATCCGGAATACCGAATACTGGCCATCCAAAAAGCAAAAAGCCTTAAAATTAAACAAATATCCCGAAAACCGGGTCAATAATCTTTTTAAAAAAAGAATTCGCAAATTTTATAACGAAAATTCACTAAATACTAAATAAAAACAGGAACACAAAAAATACATATCACTTTCATACATTTCGACACTCTCTGAAAAACTCCAAAATTCGTTCAAGAAATATGACGTAACGATCAGCTATAAGAGTCACAACCTCCTAAAAAATTGCTACAGTAAACTTAAATCGTAAATACCAAAAGATAAAAAAACACACGTCGTATACAGTATCCCATGCAAAGACTGCAAAGGCGAATATATAGACCAAACAAGCCAACATCTAAAAAATCGATTAAATGGGCACAAATACGATAAAAAAAAATAAAACGGCTTTAACAACACACAGCACGAAAAATCCCTACTCCTTTAACTTTGAAAAGGTAAAAATCTTAAAAAAACGGGAAACCATACAAAAAAACGAGAAATCCTAGAAATGATAGAAATACAAAAAAACAAACATGTAGTAAATGCTTAGGCAGGTACCAAACAGCTTAGCAAAATATATAATAACATTATAAAATAACAATCCAAAAAAATTAAAATTCTAAAACTAAAAACGCATTGTATTTTCGGACTAAACTCTTTTAACCCACAATAGCCAAAACAACCCTCATTACCTACAAAAAAATACCAGCTGTTCTCTCAGTACCATCTTAACTTCAAGATGACACACGTGGTCATCTTGAACTCTGTGAATCTCGCGAAAATTAAATTGTCAATAGAACATAATTTTTAAATAAATGTATACATGTGAGTGCAGTGTTGTTCCTGAATCATTGTTCAAGGTAAATACATAACATATAAATAATTTGATAGTAAAATCAATCAAATACTTTGTTTTTTTAGCTACACACATTCTGACGAAGGAAAAAGAATTACCGAAACATTGATATTTTAAATAAATATAATATACAGAAAATACAACACCACCATTACATTTTAATTCCATTTTCAATGGACCATAATCCCAGGAAAAACAAATAAATAAAAAATATTTTAATCAAGGTCCAAGAAATAAATAAGAAATACCTCATATATATATATATATATATATATATATATATATATATATATATATATATATATATATATATATATATATATATATATATATATATATATATATATATGTTGTATCGGATGGTGGAATATGCACTAGTGTTCTTCCGGGTTTCAATCAGTTCTTAAGTAGAAAATTCTTCACGGCGTTTCGTTAACATCTCAGTTGGTATTTTCAAGTAATGCTTTTTAAGTCAAGCACAGCTGAGATGTTGGCGAAACATCGTGAAGATTTTTCTACAGAGTACAGAAATATTAAGGAAATTTCAATACACTATCTAGTTTTGTTCACTGGTGCAGTAGACACAAATTTATTAACATATACGTTGTACTGATTAATTAATTTTGATTTAGTTCTGGCGAATGTTATTGATAATGAACAGGTATTCTTTCAGTAAAGCAACTGTACGAAATTTTAGCCTTCCATATCGAGGTTCCTAAGATAGAGGCATTTCTGAACAAAAATAAAATATCCGTTTTACCCCTCATGTCGTGGATTATCCAAAAATCCATTCGTGGTAGAGATTTACGCACTAATAGCGATGTGCTCGCAACTTTCATATTTTTCGAGTTAACGGTTCAAGCTGGGTAACATCGATCACTCAGGGTGGAAACTTTAACAGGGGTAAGTTCGAAAAGGCAGACAATTTTGTTAAAAAATATAAAAATACGTCAAACTTTTTGTATCATATTTCTGAAATGTTTGTGAATACATCGTTAAAAACCAATCCCTACCCTTTTTTTTCAAATGAAACACTATCTAATGTTATTTCAATGATCATTACAAAGGAAATTGAAAAAACGTTTAAATTTTGACATGTCTTAAGTGGTAGGCATGAATAATCATAAATAAAATTAAGTACGGCTATTTTTTTTTATTTACAAATATTGGAAATCTTCACTACTTTTCTCTTGGCAAAACCTAAGTGGACCATTTCTCGTATTATTTGCTTTTATCTCATATCGGCTATGTTCCCCAATTTCGTTAATATTAGTCGGCTATGTTACAATGGCTTAAGATCTATCGATCTTGCTTACCATTTAATGGCACCTCTTCTCCAAATTCATTTGTTGGAGAAAACGCGGTTCAAGTGTTGATAAATATATAGATAGCAAAATGATGATGTTTTTCCTTATGGCAATCATATTCCTTATATAGGTAGCATTTATTTTTTCAGAGTTCGAGTTTGGTCTGCCTAAAGAGAATCGTTGTATTTAAATCAATGGAGGTTACCATGTAGCTCGTTAATTATGCCTGTTCAATAGGAAAAATTTTATGGAATTTTTTAAACGCTTTGATTAAATAGTGCGATTCTAATAAATCTACAGTTACAGATTTCAACCAAATCCAACAAAAGTATGATTATGCTGACAAAATCATATAGAGGTAAAGATGGAAAAATAAAAAAAAAACTTTGAATCAAAAACCGAAACATCTATATTCTTAAAAAATTATTTTAAATACATTTTCAACAACTATTTTATTTTTCGAAATCTTATATGGCTCAATTATTTCAAAGTTAAAAGTTTTAATAGCCTTTTAAATGAAGTGCCACTAAACATTGTCTTTAATGTAATAAAAGCAGCGGTTATTTTTCATACCTAAGTAGGAAGTCACGTTAATAAGAACACATCACAAATATGCTCGTGTTTTTGGATGGACAGAGAGACCTTTATAAATTCCAATTTATTCGTGTTAATTCTTCTACCCTGGGTATATTAATGATATCTCTCTGATGATACTGTAATTCTTCATTCTTATTTATCTATTTAATTATATTTTTAATATAACGATTTCGTGGTTGCGATGGTATTAGGTTTCCTATCAATAAATCGTAATTCGCAGCTGGGTTAATGTGTGATTAGTCATCAACTCGTCTAGAATTCTGAGAAACGCAATCTTTTTTAGCTAAATAAAAGAAAAATTATAAAATGCTTTATTTTAGAGTCTTCAATAAATATGAGTAGAGTAGTATCACGTTATTCTATATATTCCTAACTATGTACATACAACGAACGTATAGAAATAAAATTAAATTTCTTATAAAGATGAACGTCTTTTAAGGCAAGTCCGAAAAGAAGTTACAACGTATAAATATGTTCCACTTTATTACAAAAAAGCACACCACAGTATGTTACAATAAGGAGCCTGAAAGGTATAGATAACTACACACTTTTCAATCTACTTGGAAGGCATGTCTCTCTGGGGTCGTATTTATGAACCCCAATAGCCTTCCAGCATATTTCTTTCACGCTGTGCCCGCTTAGTCTAGCTGGCAAAATTAGTTTATGTTCGAAGTTTTGCCCTTCTTTCATTTAATTTTACGAATGGGAGTAATAGCACTGCTAAGTTTGACTTAGCGACGTGAATGGCGATAAATTGAAAAATAAGTTAGAAATTAAATATAAGTTATTATAATATAAAAATTATATGAGTTATTTTATTAAATTGGAGAATAAATTAAAAACAAAAAAATGCGTTAAAAACTCAGGCTTTTACTTCACAGAAGTTAACAACCTGTAAAGTTAAAAATAAAAAGCAAAAAATTTAATAAATTACCAAACTGGTCCTTTATTTCTAATACCGCTGACATCGATACTATTATTCGTCATTTCTATGACACCCTTTTTGAAGGAATCGATCTATTCATTCCTAAAAAGACAATGCCAACCGAGAAATATCCAAAATGGTTCGACGGTGATCTTCGTAAATCCATAGCGCTTAAAAATAAATTATACTGGAAATATAAATATTTGCAGCTTCAATCTGACTACGAAGCTTACGCGAACGTTCGACATAAAGTCAAGTTCAAGACCGATATGTGTTACCTCCTTTATATTTCTAACACCGAACAGCTTACACCACAAAATATTAAGCACTTTTGGTCATTTATCAGCAACCTGAGAAAAGACTTGAGTCTGCCTGCGCAGATGAGGTACAATGGTTCAATGTTGGATAGACCTGAGGACATATCTGAAGCCTTCGCATCACATTTCCAGTTGACATATTCCGGAAGTAATATTGATGCGAGACTGGATGCTGCTGGTACGGTTGGTATTGTCGGAGTTCTCTCTAAGCACCACTTATGCCCTGAGGAAATTTCAGAAAAACTAAATCTGCTTGATATATCTAAAAGTGCTGGTCTCAACGGTGTTCCTACTATAATGCTACGAAACTGTTCAACTTCTCTTGCCACACCACTGCAAAGGATATTTCAGCTATTTCCAGACGGTATGGAAATTTTTCATCCTTCTACCTGTTTTTAAATCGGGTGATAAGTATGATGTAGCAAACTATTGTGGAATCTCAATCTTGTCTGCAACTCCTAAATTTCTCGAATCAATTCTTACCGATGAAATCTTTAATATCTACAAGCGATATGTTAATCCTGAACAACACCGATTTTATCAGGGGCGTTCCACTGTAACAAACCTTGCAATTTATCAGAATTTCCTAGGCAAATCCGTTGAACAAGGACATCAGATTGACGCAATTTACACCGATTTGTCTAAAGCCTTTGACAGCATTCATCATCTACTGCTATGCATGAAACTGTCTGAGATTGATATCTCGGGAAATTATTTAAACTGGATCAAATCTTATCTCAGCGATAGACGACAACACGTGGAGGTGCGCGGGTCCCTATCCAGCGAAGTAATGGCTACTTTTCATGTCCCTCAGGAGTCACACATTGGACTGGTTCTGTTTCTTCTGTTCATCGATATTACCTTCTGCTTTGCTTCCTCTCAGGTCTTATTATACGCCGATGATCTGAAATTTTACATCACTGTTAACTCAGATCATAACCACTTACAAACTGATCTGAATTGTTTCGTCGAGTGGTGTGCTTCAAAACATCTAAAAATCTACGTCTCCAAATGCAAATCTATCAGCTTCTTCAAGTGCGATCACCCAATTGTTAATTCATATGAAATACTGGGTTGACCCGTCGAATTCGTCGAATCTATCAATGATTTGGGAGTAATTTGCACGAAAGATTTGCAATTCTACATTCATATTGACAGCGTCAAGGCTCCAAGAATGCCGAGTTTTATTAAGCGAAACTCGAGACATATTAATGATACTTGAGCTCTGACTTGCTTATACAACTCGCTTGTTCGCAGCATTTTAGAATACTGTTCAATTATATGGACTCCCAACTATGTCACCCGCAAAAGCAGACTCGAGAGAGTACAAAATATATTCATGAAATATCTACTATGTAAGCATCATTTTCCATCACACGGCTTAGCTTATGAAACGAGACTGATATTGTGTGGACTCAAGAGTCTTGAGAGCAGAAGAAGAGAAGCTATATTTTTGTTCCTGTTTAAAATATTTAATAACATAATTGACTGCAACATATTGCTGAGCGAGATTAATCTTAGGTTCCCATCAAGGCATACTAGGCTGCAGCGGCTGTTTCAGGAAAGCTATCGTCGCACCAACTACGGCCAGTCCACTTCATAAACAGATTAATCGTTAACTATAATCCATACCATTTAGAATGTATCATTCTGTAGTGTATATAATTAGATAAATAAATAAACATTGTGGCACAACTTGCTTTTGTTTATTGCATCAATTGAATAATACAATAATTAACTACGTGGCTATTCCTATTTAGCAATAATAATTGTTATAAAAGGACTACAAAAATAGTGCACCGTTAACCAGTTACGTAAAAAAGAAGAATTATCGTAAATATGATGATAATTATTTGGACTTCGGTGGTACGTATTGTTAGGTGTCGTTTGCGAAATATTTTTGTATCACTGTGTTGCGGAACCGATTTTTTCTCGTGTCCTAAAATAATAGCATCGGGTCATATAACCCACGCAGAGAATTTCACTCGCTGGGGAAAGTAGCTTATAACTTTGAACGGATCTTTATTTCGATAACGTTTCTACGTCCCCCCCTTCCCTATTAGATTAGTCCATCCACTGAATTTTACCAACCCGAAAACACCTCTCTGATCGACTCCTTCATGGTCTGACATGTTTGTTTCTTTTCCATTTTTCTCTCCTGGGTAATATGTCAAGGAATCTTAGTAGGGTAAACTGGTCTCCATCCATTCTACCATGTTGACGTTATCATGGGATCTCATATATGGGCATTGTTGATTTTTTTCCTTTCCCGTCTGAGTAGGGGCCTATTGTTTTTTTACTGGGTTAACACTGTCTGACCGTATCGTCCTCCCGCTTTTATATCTAGATGCATACGGTAACGTCACGGTGTCTTATTAGACAGGAAAAGGCATTTTAAATTTGGCGTTAAATTAGCGGATGACCGAACAGTAAGTTCAGCGGTACAAAGTTATGTTGGACACCTAAAGCTTGGGATAATATTTGAAAGTCATCCGATTGGGCATAAACGCAATGTATTTTGATTAGTAAAGTCCGAAAGTTCTGATATGTCGTGCAGGTGCACCAGACAGCCAGACAGTGATGGAAGGCATGTTCCGTTTTGGATGAGGACGAATTTACAGCCGTATTGATACATAAATTTGCGTCCTTTTCCGAAATAATCATGATATTACGTAAATAGAGTATTTCTTATTATTTCTACAGTCACTAGTAGTGTGTATGACGCATTTGAGCTAAATCTTATTGCGGTAGGTAGCTAGGGCCATAAGTAGAATGTGTATGAAATGTTTGCAAAATTTTGGTTATTAAATTTTGTCTTCCAAATTTCAACAGCTAAATTTTGAAGATATCGCAAGTTAAGGTAAATTTTAAAAACATTTGTTATATTGCAAGCTTGTTTGGAGCTTGCAAATTGAAGGAAACTGGAGAGATAAAATACGTGCTCTTGAAAATAGAATCTCATCTAGGATATCGTACATATAGTAGTAGAGCTAAGTAAAGTTTTACGAATACCGCTAGTGGAAACTGATCAAGAAATGGCCGAAAATCCGATTTTTATGTGAAGAGTTCTCAAAGTTCAAAGACTTTCAGGATATAACTCCGATGACTCCGGTAAAACAGCGCTATCGAAAACAAAATCCTAATAGGCAGAAAATTATTAATACAGAAGTGAGAAATATGCAGCGAAATGGCTTTATCGAAGCATTTGATAGCACATTGAGCTTTTCTATAGTGATAGATTGGAAAAGAATGCGGCCAGAATCGATCCTGCATAGATTTGTTAATAGTTCTATCAAGAAAAGTGCATATGTAATGCCACTCATCAATGTTATATTGGGTGAACTCCGAAGATATATTTCCAACATAGATCTTAGGCAAGAATACTGGCAGGTACCGCTCTCAGAAAAAAATCAAACCGATTATAGGATTATTTTAATTTTAAATAATACCAATGGTATTTCGTCTCCCCTACTTTTTATCGCTTAACGGATCGCATCAGTTCTGTTTCGCCTACCTAGGTGACATAATCATTCTGGGAGCAACCTTTGGAAAATATTTCCAACTATTCAAAATTTTACAAACCACGAGCGGTAAGTTTGATCCTCATGGAAAAGTGTCAATTAGGCAGAAGATTTCTATGTTTTTTTTTCGGTCAAAGCTATCCAGCGATTGCTGGAACTAATCGACATTCTCCGCCTCCGACGCCTTTTCAAATTGATTATTAGAAAGATGAATGTGATGATCCAGATCCGATCAAAGAAAATAGACTTTGAACAGTTACAGACCTGTATGACAAATAAGCCGTTATTAGCAAGTTTTTTCTTCAGACCATTAATATTGGAAAATGATGTTTCCAACACAGAACTAAAAATAGCCTTGATCCAACATGACCTAAAGCATGATCATTTGCATTGATTATACAAGCACCAGTTTTAGTGTTAATGAGAAGAAATTTTCAGTCACCGAAAAGGAACTGGAAAAATTGGCGCGATACACCATGTATCTCCAGCTATTCAACTTCGAGATAAAATACTACAAGAAGATTTTAAATCAAATAGTAAGTGCTTTATCCTGTGATCCAACTGATGAAGAATATCAAGAGAAGCAACTAGATTCAGTACTAGCATTAGAAAAATCCGTACCATATAACTGGTATAATGCCAAGAAAAACACCGGCAACTCGTTGTTTTTTCCTGATAAGAGCATCAACTATTCTGCCAATTCTAGGATAAATCCCATCTAACTAACCGTGAAATTGCTAATGTGTAAAAGGGCTATGTTCTCCCTCTCAGATCTAATAATTATTTTAAAAGAAAACCATGATCAACCCATTACTGGATATTTGAGGATTGTTAAAAACACGCACGAATTACTCCAAAATTATATTAGTTAGAGAGGTTACAAGAAATCTCTCGGTACGTGAGAAGTTGCTCCATCTGTTAACAATTCAACATGAAATCCAGCATGTATACATCAAAGATCTCAAATCAATAGACTCACGATCTCTAAGCAGAGAGATTCCACTAGACTTGTCAAGTTCACTACTACCGTTTCTACCAAGTCACCTCTGACCTCTAATCATGATGTACTCCATCCCATTACTTAGCCAAGCGTCGCTAAGTATGCCAGGTATCCGATACCGATACCGCAGGCTTGTCTATCAGTCTGTTTATTTATTACCACTATATTGTTATTCTTATATCTTTGTCTGTGGTACTGTTTAAATTTAGAGAGATAATTTTCGTATAGAAAAAAGGTTTGTTTTGTTTTAAAATCCCAAACCTTTTACTATTTCAGGAGCTATTAGTAAGCCGCTGAAAATCAGTAAATAGCATGCGTAAATGAGCCCTGGTTTGCCGTTTCTCAACTTTAAAAAGTCCATGGTACAAGTAGGCTCTTTATCACGTTAATCCAAAAGGTAATGCGGGAAACTGTTAACCATTGAATATCTTAATAGACATCTAGATACCGATGCATTACTGCTTAATAATAAGAAACTTTTAAAAAAATACCTTCCTTTCTCTGCCGGAAATGGTGGAGAGATTGATTAATTTATATCAAGGCCTTCATATAACAAAAAATTTCGTAATTATGTTGGTGATTACATGTAACTGCATAACTAAATAATATAGTTACAGTCTAAAAAAGATTTATAGTTCCCAATGGAATAAAAGTTTCACAGTAGCAGAGTTTCCAACCAGCTTCACTTAATTTATATAATGCTTACGCTGGTTTAGAGAGAACTTATTTACGTCTTTTTCCTTGTTTTTATTTTTTTTTGTATAAGCTAGGTTTACTTTACTCTGGTTTATTTATAGTTTTAAATTTATTGACATTTAAGTTGTATTTGTAATATCTACCTCATTATTAAGTAAAAAACTTTTTTTTATTTACATATATTAAAATGGTGAAACTGGTATTGGTAGGAATGGTAAATCACAATAATAATAGTGAATATAATAATTTATTTTGATGAACATCGCTGTAAAAAAAATAATTATAAAATTTTTCCTAAATTAAACTACTTTACAGATTTGCATCAAACCATAAAAAATACTAATTTATTAGGTATTTTACTTTCAGAATTTTTTTGGAATTTTATTTCACACCATCTAAATTTATGTTCTATTACATCAATCTGCTTTGTTTGGTTGAAAAGTTATTTTTTCTCTTTGTTGTTATTATTAAATGTTCTGTAGGGCTTTATTTTATAATTTTATCTCAAAGTTTACTATCATAACTTTTTACCATTCAATAAGCGTTGAAAAGTTAATATTATAAAATGATAATGTATCATATGCCGATATTTTTTAACTATTTTCCAAGTTTCAAGTTATGAACTTGTAAAATGTAATCCACCTTTCTTTGTTACCTATCATTATTATGAAAAAAAAAACAAATCATAACGAAAAAAGTTATATAACATAGCCTTTAATATGTTACAGCAAAATTTTTGGGTATACGTAAACTTCAAAAATAATGTTTGGTTTTTAGAGCCTTCTGTGAAAAGAATAGGTGCAAATAAATCTTTTTCCCTTTTTCAATTTTGTTATAAAATGAGCAAACCGGCATGACTGTTCTAATAGCCCATCAGTCCGAAATATGTAGCCTTCATAAAAAACGTTTATGTATTCTAACCTACATTTTAGTAGAGCTAGTAAACATTTTTCTTTCATATTTATACACGCTGGTAAATATAACAAATGTCGGCAATTTGTTCCTGTACTACTCCCGTTTTTCTTTTTATCTCTGAAAATGTTTTTTATTGGCTTTAAAGTTTATGGTCAATTTTGTATCAAATTCTTTTTCGTTTCGTATTTAAATGATATTCGATTTAGTATTGTCAGGTCCAAGACCCTACAATTTGGCACGTTTAAACTTCAACGAATCTTACATTTTATGTTTATTTTAGTAATAAAAATCCTATTTTCGACCTTTTCAATCGAATTTTATATATTTCTGATAGACATTACGTGCCCAAATGCATTTTATAAAAAGGGATTTTGATGCAAATTTGTAGGCATAGATTTAATTTATTTAAGTACTAAGAGCAGTATACCGCTAATTGAAAATATTATTGAGAAATCGGGATATAGTCTATACCTCGAAGTAATATGTAACTGCAAAACATTTATTAATCATTATGTCTGGTACAATTTCTACATGACTGAACTACAGTGTATATATAAGCTAATGGTTTTTTACGGAATTTTTGTAATTCCACCACTCTCGTTTTTTAACAAGCTCCTACAGGATTATAAGGCTTATATATTACTTCATTCGTTTTATCCTAATCAACTGATATGGTATACGTGGTAATTATTGTTAGCAAATAACAGTCGTTCATTGAAATATTTTTTCATACATGTCAGGATTTTGTGTTCAAAAGAGTGTTTTAGTTAAAAGAAATGTATTTTTTTTTATATATAACGTAAGAATGGAAGAAAGCTTGGAAAAGTTTTGGGTTATTTTTGTTGTTTAGTCACCATTGTGATTCGTTTGGCTCGTTCGACCAAATTTTAAAAAATCTATCAAAATACTTTGTTTGAAGGTTCCTTCTGTGGTGGGAGATCAGAATCATGAACTCTGAGTCTTTGCCGATTGCGAAAGATTAATGTAGGTTTCTTTGTTCTCTGCAGTTTTTTTTTCTTAAATTTAGCGTATTATCTTCTTTGAGATACAAATTATGTTTTATTTTTGCTTAATTATGTTTAGAGGTATCTGCAGAGCATATATATATATTTTGGTTTTTAACGAAAATATTCATTTAACAGCATTTTTTCCTAAATCATGGTCGATCATCTTGACACAAATCCAAGAAAATTATCTTAAATTGCTGGTCTTAATTACCTATTTTCGTTACCTAAACTACCTGTAGCTAAAGCGTTTTGGCAACCTAACATTGTGTTGAGAGTTGAGCTGCCTAGTTTTGTGTTTTTAGCACTATCGCCGGGGTTAAAGTACTTTCTGAGCTGATGGTATGCTTATCTGAGGTAATTTGGATGACAAAAATTCCACGAAGCATATTGGGGTGAAAGACTTATAGAAAAGGATACACCAGTTCTTATTTGGAACTTATCAGTAAAATTTTTCTTCTATCTGCTAGTTTGTTTCAAGTTAGTAGTGAATATATAAAAGAAGCCTCCTCCGGACCAAGGTCAAACTTTCCAAGGACATTTTTTCAAGGTCATTATTTCGGGGGGGGGGGGTCGTTTTTCAAGGACAAATTTTTTCGAGGTCGAATTTTTCAAGGTCGAGTTTTTTCAAGGTCACATTTTTTCGAGGCCAAATTTCCCAAGGTCAGTGGCGTTTTAAAGGTCAAATATTTTTCAAGGTCATTCGGTTTTCAAGATAGGTGTCTTAGGTGGTGGGTATATAAATGCAAGGGTGAGAGGAGGTTTGTATTAGTGCAGGTTTCTTCGAGTGAACACTTACAAGTAAAAATGTCTTACGTGTGTGATCAATGTGGAAAGTTATTTACCCATAGTTGCAATGTGTTACGACATAAAAGAGAATCTTGTTTGTTAAGATTCGAGAATTCGGATGGAGCAAAGCGGCTAAGAATTGATGTTGCATCAACATCATCTGCAACACATTATTGTAATTTATACGATATTAGTGTGCTACAAAATCAAATTTCAGCTCACCACAGGACATTACAGCATAAAAGTAATGCGTGTGTGCCAGTGTCCGAAGGCGTCTAGCTTATTGAAACTGCATTTAGATAACGAATTGCAACATATCGCATAAGCAGTGTCAATGAATATATTGACTATTCATTATTTTTTAATGAAATAAAATGCAAAGTGGTGAACTTAATAACGGAGCTGTTAACGGTACATCACACACTGAAAATAAATATGGTAGTTTTTGGACGTTATTTTCTGCAAGGACAAGATGTCTTTAGTGAGAAATCGTTCAATACAATCAATCAAATAGTGACTGCAGCAAGTGATGTGGATGATGTATATAACACATTTGTAGAGATGATGAAAGCCCAATCAAGCGAATTTCAGGAGAAAGATTTAGGTATGTAACGTTGTAAACGCAAAGAAACAAAAACATAATACAATAATTTTTGTAAAATTAAAATATGAAAATGTTATAAGATTTTTTAAATATTTTTCTTTTTTACATTGCAGGTTGGGCTCTGGAGAAAATCCTATATCTGGAGGTGAATATGAATAAATATTCACCTGTATGCGGCTCATCATATATTAAATTGCTGAAATTCATCGAGCAAAAGCGTGCAGTAGTCAATGTGTTTAACCAAGACGAGTGCTGTTTTGCTTGGGCTGTAACATCGGCATTATTTCCGACAACATTCGCATCTCT
Organism: Diaprepes abbreviatus; assembly: GCA_034092305.1. Classification (NCBI taxonomy): domain Eukaryota; kingdom Metazoa; phylum Arthropoda; class Insecta; order Coleoptera; family Curculionidae; genus Diaprepes; species Diaprepes abbreviatus. The sequence goes on along the minus strand of JASJET010000110.1, from coordinate 1,680,293 downwards.
CTAGCCCAGCTCCTCCTACCCACACTATTCTAGAGTGTTAAACTTTACAGGTATGAATTTTCCAGTACTATTACGTGATATTTCTAAATTTGAATGTTTAAATAATATTTCAATTAATGTGTATGGTTTAAAGTCTAGCTTTGAAAACAATAAACTAAAATATGAAGTAGTGGGGTTATTGAGATTTGCCCCTAAAAAATTACAAATACACATAAATTTGTTATTAATAACAAAATACTGTGATATTAAAGATGCTGGTGATGCCCATAATTGCGATACAAACTGTTCCAACACACATTATTGCTGGATTAAAGATTTATCACGATTGGTCGATTCGCAATTATCTAATAATAATAATAAAGGGCACATTTGTGATGGTTGCGTCATTACTTTTTTTAACACCAGCAGCTTTAATGTTACATCAGAAATATGATTGTAATCACATATATTCCTTAACACCCTCAACGGATATGAAGGTGGATAAATTTGGACAGAGCGTTCCTGAAAATATATTAAAATTCGAAAATATCGAAAAACAAATGCGAGTTCCTTTTGTTGTTTACGCAGATTTTGAATCGGTATTAAAACCTGTTGAAACAGTTGAACCCAGTTCCCAAAGTTCATATAATGTGAAAACTTTCAAGCATGAGCCATACTCTTTCGCATATCTAATAAAATGTTCTTTTGATGATACAATTTCCAAATTTGAGCTATATAGGGGTGTTGATGCAGCTAAAACTTTTATAGATCGTATTGAAATGAATTTAAGATATATGTATAATACATATTTAAAGGAGATTAAACCGATGAATTGCTTAACACCTGATGAGGTAGAAGAATTTAAAAATGCTGAGTTATGTGGTATATGTGAAGGACCTTTCAAAGAAAATGATGTTAAAGTAAGGGATCATTGCCACATAACAGGTAAAAAAAGATTTGGCGCTGCACATTCAATATGTAATTTAAATTATAAATTACCTAATTTTGTTCCTATCATATTTCATAATTTAAGTGGATATGACAGCCATATTTTCATAAAAGAACTGTGCAGATATGGGGATAAAATTGATGTTATAGCTCAAAGTAAAGAAAAGTACATATCATTTACAAAGAGCATTTACATGCATGACTATACCGATTTTAAAACCGGACAATTATAACGGAAATATTTGAAGTTACGTTTTATTGATAGTTTCAAATTTTTATCGATATCATTGGAAAATTTGGGTTATGGTTTAAGAATTGATGAACTTAGGGAAACGCGAAAATATTTTACCAACGATGATCAATTCAATTTAATGCGTCAAAAAGGCGTCTTTCCATATAGTTTTGTTGACTCTATGGAAAAAATGAATACCCCAAATCTTCCAACGAAAAATCAGTTTTATGATCATTTGCGGGAAGAGCATATTAGTGATGCAGATTATGAAAGAGCGAAAGAAGTATGGCGTTTGTTTGGATGTAAAAATTAGGGAGAATATTCAGACCTATATTTACAATTTGATGTATTATTATTATGTGATGTTTTCGAACAATTCCGAGACACATGTTTAAAGGTTTATAAATTGGACCCAGCACAGTACTTTACTCTTCCAAGTTTATGTTTTGATTGTATGCTTCGTATGAGCAAGATAAAGTTGGAGCTTTTAACGAACATTGATATGTTTCATTTTTTCAAAAAAGGTATTCGTGGAGGTATAAGTCAGTGTACGGAAAGGAAGCATATTGTCAACAATTCTTATATGCCAAACTATGACTCAACCAAACCCTCGTCATTTATTACTTATCTTGATGCCACAAATCTGTATGGTCATAGTATGTCTCAAGCATTACCATATGGTGGTTTTCGATGGCTATCAGAACGTGAAATTTTAGATTTAGACATTATGAGTATAGACGATGACAACCGACATGGTTATGTTTTTGAGGTGGATGTGCATTATTCTAGTGATTTATACGATACACATTCGGATCTATCGTTCTTGGTGGAAAACATCATACCACCAAATGAAAAAGCAAAATTGCCAAAATTGATACCGAATTTAAATGATAAAAAGAAATATGTGGTCCACTACAGGACATTAAAACAAGCTATCGAGAATGGTCTTGTGGAAATGCAAACCCATAGAATTTTAAAATTTGATCAGTCTAAGTGGCTAAAGGAATATATTCATTTCAATACTGAATTACGTAATGCATCAACTACGAAATTCGGTAAAGATTTATTTAAATTAATCATAAACGCGATTTTCAGCAAAACAATGGAAAATGTTGGTAATCGCAAAGATATTAAATTAATAACTCAGTGGGAAAATAGTTGAGGAAAGGTTGGGGCAAGAGCATTAATTGCTCGACCAAATTTTAATAGTTGCAGTAAATTTACGAAAGATTCCATCGCAGTCCATATGGAAAAAGTAAAGATCGTCTACAATAAACTCATATATATTGGGGTTTCGATATTAGACGTATCAAGAACCGTTATATATGGATTTTATTATAACTTCATTAAAAAGAAATTCGGTAACAATGCTTCTTTACTATACACTGATACGGATTCGCTTACATTAAAAGTATTAACCGACGATTTCTACCGCGTAATGGTCGAAAACCCCGATAAATTTGATACATCAAATTATCCAGAGTTAAATCAGTTTCATATCGTAAAAAAAAGGTCACTATTGGGTAGAATGAAAGATTAATTTCCGTGTGATCCAATCATATCTTTTTATGGTACCGGAGCCAAAGCTTATTACGTAAACTCTTTGAACAGTGAATTAAAGAAGACAAAAGTCATAAAAAAATCTGTAATTGAAAAGGAACTTCACATGGAAGATTATCAGAAAATTGTAAAAAATGGCGGTTTAATATTCAGAAAAATGAAAACGTTTCGCAGTGAGTTACATAACGTTTATACGGAAATAATAAATAAAGTGGCATTGTCACACAACGATGATAAACGTTATGTAATTCCATCGTCAGCAAAAACTTTACCTTGGGGGCATCCCGATATTGATTTTTATAAAACAGATCATGAGGAAAATTTAAAAATTTTACTTAGAGTTTGTGAGCAATTTTTATAATGTGTATTTGTTGTTTGGTAAAAATAAGAAAAAACTGGAAAATTCATACCTACATAAGTATTTTTAGATAATTTGTATTTTTTTTATAGCAGTTTATTATATTGCCAAAAATTGTTAAAAGTATGTATATATATAATTCAGTCACATAATATGAGGGTATTTGGTGCTAGACCGTATTATTTTTTTTTTTAAATAAAAACATGTATTTATTACTGAATTGCTTTGTTTTATTCAACTCTTATTTTAAAATTATAAAAGAAAATTGAATGCACAGGTCAACGAGTAAATGTTTAAAGTGGAGCAGTTTTGTGGACAAGATCCTTAATAGTCTTTTCAATTTTCAACATTCTAGAATTAAGTTCATCACGCAGTTCATATATTGCAATGACAGTATCTTCAATGTATCCTCTAAGTTCTTGACCGGTTTCACTTAATTTCTTGCGTACGTAACCTTCAAGTTGGTTTCTGAATATATCTTTAATAACAATTGTTGAGTCATGTAAAGTTTTCTGCGTATCTTGCACACACTGAGCAAGGTTATTATCAACATAATTTCGTGTGGCCGCATCGTCTCCTTCAAGAGGTTCTGCTAAATAGCACAATCTTTTGCTTCTCATGTCGTAATCTCCATTAGGTGTAAGTTTAAAACCTATTCCTGAAGGACCACGCATAAAGTTAAAATCCTTAAATTTTCTTTTGCGACCGAACTTATCACTAGTGTTTACTTCTGACATTGTTATGTGAGACTGATTTGAAACCATTAGATTTCACCCTAATATATGGTTCTATTTCATCAATAAACAGACTGTCCTGAAAAATATGGATTGCAAAACGTATTTTAGGTGATGTTTAATAAATACACATACAGATTCATTTTACTATTGTTTTATTGGAAAAAAATTAAAATATAACAAAAGATTGACTTTACTTTTTATTATTAAAAAAATAAAAAAATATAACAAAAAAAATTAAAAAATAAAGAAATAAAATACATGTTAATTTCTTCTCTACAGGTACGCTTCTTCTATGACCCAATTTCTTCTCTGGATGGCACATTCATTAATGTCCTTGAACTGGTAGTAAACTAGTCCACAAAAGCCGCATTGTACAAATTTAACCCTGAAAAGGTCAATGTAGTTGAAGTCGTACGTAAGATCATTCCGCCAGCAGATACCTAGTCTTTTACAATGATGACAAGTTAAATAAAAAGCTTTTGGTATATGACTGTATGTTTTGGCTGCTTCACTAAGTTGTTCAACAGTTGGCAACATGATGTTTGAATATGTTGTACTTTGCAATCGCTGTACTCTATTTATGTGTTACTTTTTAAAATAACCTTGACAGGACCAAAAAAAAAATCCTTGAAAATTACAACCTCGAAAACGACCCTGACATTGACGGGTACTTTGACCTTGGCCTTGGCCTTGCATCTGACAAGTTTAGTACTATATTTATATGTTTCTTTAAAATAACCTTGACAGCGACAAAAAAAATCCATGAAAATTACAACCTTGAAAACGACCTTGGTATTGCCGGTTACGTCGGCCTTGGTCTTGGTCTTGCATCTGACAAGTTTAAATATTATACTTAATGCATCGTACAAAAGGAATAAAGGTGGTGTAGTGGGGGAAATGGGCATAAAAGCAGACTTGCTGGCTCGAGCTCTTCACAGTTCGTCAGAACACCAAACAGTGCAGTAGTAAGTTAAAGTTATAGTGAGAGTTGTTGTATCGAAGATGTCATCAAGTGCAAGGTCTCTTTTGGATACTCTTGACGTGAGCTGCGGATCCCAACAAGGCATGTTGGAAAACATCAGTGGTTTGGAAGTGTTGAGTCCAGGGTTATTCGAAAATTGGAACAGCAAGGAGCAAGAGGATGCAGAAGATAAAGCCCTGAATGATGGTCGAGACGAAGAGTTGGTGCAGTCGGCTGCGCAATTCCTTGAATGTTGGACAGAGGAGAAGGAGCCGAAGATCAACGTCATTAGTGATGTGGTTGTGCGAAAAGCTTCGCGGCCTAACAGGGAATCTTCTCCGAAAGCTTCCAAGTTAAAGAAGCTTTTGACTATGCGGAAGTCGGAAATCGCCTATAAAAAAACCTTTTATTCGGCGATTAAAGGTGTGGGGCAAGGAAAGAAGAAGTTTAACTTTAAGCGTCCCTCCACCCTTGTTCCGTTACCTGACTTCTTGAAAACATCGCCGTAAGAGCCGTTGTCCGTAGAAGTGGAAATAATCGAAGGCCCCGATGGACCAACGCCATCAATGCCACCAACACCGGCCAGTGTAGAACAGGAAGGAGTGTCGGAGATAAAGTCTTCCCCAGCGCCACTGTCACCGATATTGGGATTCCGGAAACCTATGAAGAAGAGGTTTAAGCAGTGTTTTGAAGGCGATGAAGTTTCCGCTGCTTCGTCGTCGTCTCCACCAAACGAAACCGCTTCTTCTTCTTTAATATGTTCCAAGACATCTCAACCGGAGTGGGTTGAAGACTTCACCAACTCGCAGAAGAGCAAACTGTCGGACATTTATCGAATGAAAAAAAACTTAGTGAAAAAAGTAAGTGCTTGTGAGAGTGACATTTTAGAACTGGAAAGACAATTAGAATTAAAAAAGATGGAATGGGTGCGATATAAAAGACAATTAGATGACTTTAATATATTGTGTAGTAGGTGTTAGGTAGTTGTAGGTATTAGCTTTTAATTTATAGTATTAAGTTTGTAAATATATATATTTTGTAGTTAATAAAAAAAAGTTTTTGATCAGATTTTTATATTTTACAAAGAGAATAAAAATGACTTAAAATATATTTTTTGTGTGTTATTTCATATAGGCCCTTTCCCACGTAATATTAGGTAAAAAAAAAAGAGTGAATAATCCACTAAAACTACGCAATAGCAATAGTTGTAAATATTTTTTGATAATATTTACAAGTATGCTAAAACATGGTTCGGTTTAAGAAGTTAAGATTCTGTCGCTAGAACTTCTAATACTTTGCATCTCAATATTGTTTGTTTTTATGAAAAAAAAAGAAAACATAAAATATTGGTTACAAAGTATTATAACCAACTAAAACTACGATCAAAGTATTTTGTGGTCCTGAAAAGACTCTTTATTGTGTTGTGGAGTCGCATGGCCCGTCATCATCAACGGCGGTGGTGGCGGTGCTGTCTTCAGCGTATTCGACTTTGAACCGTCAAAGTTCTTTCCATCTGGGATCGTCCAACTCCCACTCAAGACAATCGTCTGTGGTAGAATCTACCACAGGGCATTGGATGGGTTGCTGTTCACTGTCAGACATGTTGAACTGAAATGATTCTAATAAGTATTGGTGGGCGTATATATAGAGACAAATTAGTGGTGGGGGGTGAAAACAAATGTCGTATTACGTATTGAGACCAAAGTTGTTTGTGGTCTCAAATACGAACGAATGATTTTGCTGGGTTCCACCAGCACCTAAACTTTTAATACTTTGTATCTAATATTGTATATTCTATACATACAATATTAATAACAAAGTACTAACATGAGCTAAAACTACGATCAAAATATTTTGTGGTCCTGAAAAGGACCGTTGTTGTGTGCCCTTAAAAAGGACCAGGGAGAGTGTGGGGCTTATGGTGCCCCATCCTCGCTGGTCGATCACCAGCTTGACGAATCGCAGGGGCCCTGCGGATCGTCGGGTGTCGGTGATGCTGGAATTTCCAGCACCGCATCTTCCATCGAGTCCGGCTTTGGCTGCGGCGACGGAGTGTCGAGTCTTTGTAAGACCCAATCGCCTGCATCGTTTAATTCTACGAGACCCGGATCGTGGTCATACAGCAGCGGAATCAGCTCATCCAAGTCGTCCCAACGTAGGACGCCAATTTCGAAATCCACCTCATCGTCGTCGAAGTCCTGCAGGTCTCCAACGTTGCCGGCGACGGTGTCATCGCTAAAGATGGATGAGCCTCTGCTAGCGGGTCTTTTTCCTCCATGTTCATCGTATGAGGGTTGATGTATATATGACTGTGTAACTGGCCAAGTCTGGTACTTCCCCCATCCTACGAACGGATTCTAAATGTTGTTTATTGGTGAGAGCTTATAGAATTATTGAATTTTTCAAAAACTTTAAATAAGGAATTAGATTTGTTTTTTTTTGTTTAGACAATAAGACTAATTCTTAACATTTTGTGAAGAATACATTACAAAAAAAAATTAATAGAAACCTTGTTTGAACTGTTAACATTTTCATAGGTTCTCAAGCATATAACTTGGCACTTAAGCTACGAGACAAATCGTCGTTAAAAGAATATCTCGCCCCGTAAGTGACGATTTATAAACTACGATCGAAATCGAATAATGTGGTCCTGAAAAGGACCGTTTTTGTGGCCCTAAAGGGGCCTGGGGGGAGGGTCGAGTGCCTACCGTGGAGTAATACCCAACGATATTAACACCGACCTAGGTGCAGCCCTTGTCTTCTCACTGGCTGCACCACGAGCTCGGGCTGCCAAAGCCGTATTGGTGGTATCGCCGTCGCTGGTGGTGTCGGTGTTGCGGGCGGTGCCGAAGATGCTGCTCCTGGTGCGGTACCCCCGCACTCCTCACACGTACATAACTTGCCGGGCACGAATGGCCTGACAATGCCAATAATCTTCTTCGGTGTATCTTCCATCTTGACGGTCGAATGTGTAATGATGAAATAATTCTAATACCGGCTTCTATATATATTCAAAAAGTTGAAGGGGGTAAGGTGGTGTGCATATATGCAGTATATATATGTTTGAGAATAATATGATTTTATAACTCACCGTATCTCTGTTATAGACACAAACTACCCCCCTACACTGGCGTCGTAACTGTTAATGATAAAAAATTGGAAAAGTACATATATTGTGGGGAATTTTCTCCAGAATTCAAAAAAAAAATTTCCGAACTTCTGTCAGCGCAAATTAAAAAATCGATGTTTTAAAAATTGCGAAAATGGTGAAGGAGCCGCGCAATCGGTATGAAACCATCAAAAATCGATTTTTCCGCCCTCCTCGGTGGGTGTGTGGGGGAGGTGGGGACACTTATATTTAAAAAAAAACCGCCCCCTACAATTTCCCGTTAACCCCGTCCGGGGGTCAAACTTCCTTTCAATTGATTTTTGGAATTTTTTGATTCATATTTTCTTTATTTTTAAATTTTTCAAAAATTTCGCCATTGTATTCTTCTCAAAATTCTAGGTAATTAAAGTGCTTTTATTTTTTCTCTATCTTGAACGGTTCCCGCTTTAAAGAATTCAAATTACTAACTTTCTATAACCTTTTTTTCAAATTTAATTTTTTCGAATACTACAATATGTAGAAAAAAATTCTCTCTTTAATTTTCCAATACCGTTTTTCTCCAAATATTCAACTTTGGCGCGTATTCAGCATTTTCGAAAAAAAAAATAATAATTTCTTTTACACCATCGCATTCTCCTCAAAATTTTGGGTTATCAAAGTTCTTTTATTTTTTTTCTATCTTGAACGGTTCCCGAGCTACAGCGCTTTAAAAAATTCAAATTACTAACTTACTATAACCCTTTTCTTCAAATTTCACCTTTCCGAATTTTAAAAAGACTACCATATGTAGAAAAAAATTCTCTTTCTAATTTCCTAATATTGTTTTGCTCTAAATCTTCAACTTTGGCGCGCATTCACCATTTTTCAATATTTTTTGAAAAAAATCTTTTTTTACGTTTTTACTATCGGGAAAAAGGCTTGCTTATAGTACTCGATTTCCTCTATAATTTTTTTTCATAACTTTTTTCCTTATTCCTAACCTTTACTTTCTTACAAATTTTCTAAATCGTTGTATTCATATTTTGCCTTAAAAAATTTTTCTTACGTTATCTAAGTTCTTTTTTCCACTAAATAAACCCCCATTGTAGATAATGTAGATACTCCTTTCTTAAGAAGCGGGCTTTTCCGACCGCTTTTTTTTGGTTGGGTTTCAAATAAATATAAAACTACTACTTCACTCATTACAAATTTATTGATTCAAGTACCATATTTTAACATTATTTTGTGTTACATATAATCGATACATTAAAATATAAGTTTATTGGTCACCGAACCGTTTAATACATTATAACTAAAAAATGAGTCGTGAATAACTAATACGTACACTTTAGTGTCTTTGGGGAATTTATTCTTTCTCGTTTGGAACTCCAATTTCACATCCACTGTCGATGAATTAATTGCCTCTGGTTGATGACTGCAATTGATAATAAAAAAGGGGTTTTTCATATATTCCGCGAACGTTATCATTGGATCGTTTATTTCGCGCCCGTAGTAGCTGCTTTGGAAGTTTTCGTAAATGAAATATGCTGCTGCGTACAGTTTCTTGGCGAAATCTAAATTCCATCTTTCGTAGGGATAAACGGTTGAATTCAGATACAGTCTAATGTCGCATATGTCGGCGTGGGTAAACTGGGTTGGGTTTTTTTCTTTTTTGTCGCAATTATTGCTGTCTTGAAACTCGACGATTATATAGCGCGGTCTTTCCAGACTTGTACTCGTTCTCAAGGCCCACACGTCGGAAGATGTTTGCCTTAAAGCTGGTAATTCGTACGGATCCCATTTACGATATGCCATTTGAATACTGGCATTGTTTCCACCTTTATTAATGCGAGACAGTATTTTCAATTTTTGCTTATCGTCTGGAATGATGTGATGAATTTTCCATTCGATTTTGTCGATACTAATTTCTGCCTCTACTTCGCCGACGTAGCAATTGGTAAAAGTGCGAGCTATAATCATAATAAGCTCTTGTTTTACGTTGAAAACACTTTTGCATAATCTTCGGCGAATCCCATAAGATATTTTAGGGGTAATTTCCCGGAGAATACGTTACTTGCCGTGTCTACGATATCTTGGTTTGCTTCGTCGAGACCCCATCCGCAAGTCATGAGAGATCTTTGTTGCAAACTTCCGAATGAAACCATGGTTTTTAATGTCGTCGTAACTCCAGGTTTACGAACCACGGCGACCTGCTCACCTCCCATCTCGTAGCGAATTTCATCGAACAAAAATGCGAGGGCATTATTTGATAAAAAACATCTTTTCGTTGCGTCTATGGGTTTAAATTTTCCTTCGATATATATGTAACTTTCGGCGATATCCAGTTTAATATCTTGAAAATTAATGGGGATTCGGACTTCATCCGAATTGTTGAATGATGGAGATCCGTATGGTTTATACGTATGCTCTTCTAGACTAATAATGGAACTGTCCAAGATGGGTTCAGAGAAAACCTCTATTTTATCGCTGGTGCTGGAAATCATTTTCGCACTTTAAGACCGATTGATTTTAAAAATTTATAGTCTTCGGCAGATAACTGTTGAGATGTTTGTGATCTACAGTCTGGACGACGACTAACCTTGACGTTAACTCTTCTTTTACTTTTATTATGTTTCGGCGGTTCCCCCATCTTAGTCGACAGCACACACAATTGACGATTGAAGCAAAAACCCATTTCTATGAAAGTTTCTTCAGTTCAAATTTCACGATTATTTTCTCGCCTTGAAAATTGATTAGATCACCGCTATCGTCCAAGATGCTAAACAGGTTAAACAGCGCATCACACAAGCAAATAAATGTACATTTGCGATACAAACCTTGCTTAAGTCAAAATTTATCACTAGAAAGGCAAAAGCCGAAATTTATCGAACAATAATACGACCAGTAGCAATCTACGCCAGTGAAACATGCACCCTGACAGTCCACGATACGGAGCTGCTAAGAAGGTTTGAGAGAAAAATCCTGCGCATAATATATGGCCCATACCGAAACCTTGAAACAGGCCGTCACAGAATGAGAAGCAACATAGAGCTTGCGCAAATATATCAAAGCCCTTACATCATTCAAGAAATAAAGTCCAGAAGACTACGAAATTATATCACAATCTACGCGTATGATGCGTACTTTCATTATTTCCACCATCTCGGTTGATTCGTGCTTTTTGTCTCTTTTTAACACGGTATGATTAAATCCTAACATTTTACCGATACTCGCCTCTCCCCGGAAATCTATAGTATATTGGGATTTTAGTTCACATTTCAGCGTATTATTATTAGCGACCAAGTAAAAGATTCCATCGTTTTTTTCTGCAGTTGAAATCCTCAAAGCCTCCGACATAGCTTTACCTATCTCATCTATTTCATAGGCCCCAGGTGGAATCTGCAATTGTATCGGCTAGGTGGTGTAACCCTCCTCCATGTAGGCAAACTTATTGTTGCTTTCGTCCTCATTAAAAATTGAATTGTATGTGTAAAATCCCAGCAATGCCAAACCATATTTGTTTTCTCTATTTAATTCGACTGGTGGATAAAAATCGGCGCTTAAGACGCTCGAGTGTCCTGTTAGTGTGAACGTATAAGACATAAGACATAAAACATCACACATCTCGGTTTTATTCTTAGCGGCAACATTTAAAAAGATTCATCTTCACACCTTTTCTCACTGCATTAGATAGTGATGTTTTTATGCTATTTTCTGCTTTTATGCGCACATCGCTGATTTTGCAATAACAACAAAATATTTTTCTAGCCGTAAGATCCTCATCAGCCGTAACCTCGTTTAAATTGCTGCTGCTGAAATAATGTTTGCAACCGCACTGATATTTTAATATATCGATATCGCTTTTGAGGTGCTCGGGCAACTTATCCCAAACGAATGGAATTTAATTTGGGGCTAATGCAATCATTACTTCCTTGGGCATGTTTTCTAACTGTTTCACGGTCATTTTCCTTAATCCACCGGCTAGATGAAATGCTTTCAGTGATTGCAACATTTTAGTATAGTTATTGCGATCCATTTGCGGTGTTAATGGTGACGATGATGATGACATCTTTTACGCTGATGATTCGACAAGAAACTTTAAGCACAAATGTCCACACCAGACTGTTCCAAAATCCTGTTGACGATCGTATGTATAGTAAATAATTTTTGATGGTTCCGATCCCGTTTGTAGATATCGTACCAATTCGATCGGTGGGGGTAAATCGCCGAAGCTGTCATAATATGTTACTTTAGAATTATTTTTTCTATAAGCTACCCAATGAGTCCCTGCACCACACGTACTCTCCAAATTCACTATTGCTGCTTCGTAACGTCGAGGACCTTGTCTAGGTAATGAATCCCTCATATAAACGTCTCGAAAGTGTCCTATTCTTTTCTTTTTGGCATATTTTTCAATATCGATGTTAGGTAGTGGTCTTCGAGGTAGGGATTCAATTAGTTTTTTGATCTACGATTTAAAAATAATCCTATACCTTTACGATATGGCTTTAGAAACAAACCATTTCCTTTCGATTTTAAATACAGGCCGGTACCGGTTTTATCTTCGCTGCTTTTTTTTTACAGCTTTTACGGCACGCACAATTCCCGCGGTCTCACCGGCTAATAAACCCAAAGCTGATAACCCGGAAAAAATTGGTATTAATGGTAATATTCCACCAGTTTTAGGAATCGGTATTATTCTCGGTGTACGAACCTTCCTTTTGCCACCTGCCGCTTTTACCGATCTACGTGCTGCCGACAGAGCTATTTTAGATGCATTCATGACATTTTTTTCCAACACATTTTTCCTTCCGGCTTTTAATAATTCCTTTCGAACTGCTTGTCGAATAGCTGTTCCGAAACTGACTTTCCGAACATGTCGATTTTTATTAACACCTTTCCTTTTTGTACGACGTGTGCCTTTACTAGATGTTTTTTTTTTTGTTGATAATGATGAAGGTACACCCATACCAATACGTTGTTTTCCTTTCATAATGTTTGTAACTAACCAAGCTGCTGTTTTTTCACCTAAACTGGAATCTTTCGATTTTACTCTATTCCAAGCACTTTGTTCGAGCTCGTAATCCACTCGATGTCTCACACTTATGTTCTCTTTGTTATGTAAATAGGCTAAATCGTGTTTTTTGCATGCGGCATTCAAAGGATTAATGCCTGAATCACCTCTTGTTACACGTTTTATTACTTTTGTTCCGGGTTCGCAATATTAATAACCGGGAATATTTACCTCGAATGGAAATTTATTTATTAACGAATTCACAATAGTAGTGGATATATGAGAGAAGGAAAGAGGAGAGGAGGAGGAGTAAGAAGAGTAAATCATCAACACTTTTCATCCTCCTCCTCCTCTTTTCTTCTCTCATTATACTTTTCAAATCTCTCATTATACTTATTAAAAAACCTTGTATCATCAACACTTTTCATCTTCTTCCTCTTTTGTTCTCTCTTTATACTTTTTAAAAAGCCTCGTATACATCACCTTGAGTTTAATCTTAAAGTTAACAACATGGCTAACCTTTCATCGAATCCGATCATAGTAGGAGATCTAACCTTATGTTTGACCTTGAGATGGATAACCTTATTTGACCATGAAGTCGATATAAAGTCCTACCACCAATGAATTTTCACTTTAGTAAATTTATAAAATAGATACGTGGAGCAACAAAAGATGGTAAATTAAATACCAACAAATAATAAGTAAATAATTTTATATTTAATAGTAAATATTACAAAGTAAATATTAAAAAAATTCATTCAAAAATTTATGGATAATAATATTGAAGAAAATCCAGATCTAGATGAATTAATTGGAGTATTGGATTACAATACATATCTCAACGAAAAATAATTTCAGAAGAACTTTAGAAATTGTTTGAACTACGATATAAATAATTTCGAACAAATTGAAGCTGAATCTGGTGACTCCGATATTGAAGAAGATAATGAAGAAGAAAGTGCTGGTGCTAAATTTTGTTTAGTGAAACATAAGTACACTGATCCCAAAGAAGTTGTGTTCTGTATTACTCAGAGTTAATCGTTGTGTTTGTAGTGACGGAAAATCAAGAAAAAACTCGTTGTCACGCATGCTATCAAATTATACAATATTATCAAAGGGCAGGGGCTCATAGACATGTAAATACTCATAATAAGAGAAAATTAAAACGCTTAATTGATGATTTACATTGCGATATATGTTCAAGACAGTTGTATCAAATTATTACCCCCAAAGTTTGTTTAATTTACAATAGTAGGGTTAAAAATATTGATTTAGATTGGGACACAAATGTTCCAGTGGTGCCAATATAAAAAATAATTGTAATGCCTGGTAAAAAAACAATATATAAAAACGGTAGGAAGTCGCGAAGGGTAAAAAAAAGTTGTAAACGAAATAATTGAAAATAAAACCGAAGAATGTCCTATATGTCTTGAAGATATATTATCTAATAAAATGATGTCACCAGAACCTTGTAATCACAGATTTTGCATCCCTTGTTTAGGAATGTGGATGTTAATTAATAAAACATGTCCAATCTGTCGCAATGAACTATACGTAATTAAATGTGAAAATGAAGAAACTGTAGTCCTAGAATATTTAGTTTAGAATGTATTATTTAATATTTATGTGTTGCAAACCACTTCATACATGTGAAAATGAAGAAATTATAATCCTAGAATATTTATTTTAAAATGCATTATTATTTAATTTTTATTATTTTAAAATTATTATTGTTTGTATTTAATTTATCCATTTATTCTTATCTTATTGGAATAAAGAATTGAACAATTTCGAAAAAAAATGTTTTATTTATAAGAATAACGAACAAACAACAACTCAATACAAAAGTTTTGATTAGTCATAATAGATTGAAAAATATTTTAAATTAACCACCCTGTTCAAAAATTCTTAATCCTTTCTTATTTTAGAGCGTTTTAAATCTAAATTTAATAAGTTTATAAATATGAAAGAAAAAATATTATAGGAAATTTAGGTAGAGTTATCTTCATACTCTTTTATAATTAGATCAATTAAATAAAATTTACATTACCTTAAATCGTCTCCGTTATTATTTAATATCACTTAAACACTTTAACTTAACCTAAAAATAGTTTCACTTAACACTGTCCCTAAACTTGGTCTATTGTTTATATCTGTCAACTGAAAAAAAAATCAATTAGTATTTTGATAGTAGAAAGGTATTTTGCTGGGGGAAGGTGGGAGGAGAAGGGGGAAGGGGGGCTCCGCGGGGTGTGACGCGCAGAATTGAGGTCATTGACCTTTATTGAGGTCACTATTCTTACGAGGACAAACCGTGGTCTGCTTTCATACAAAACGGTCGAGGATCAGTTTATAGCAAGCTTAAGTCGAGTTTACCACGCTTTAAATTTAAAGTCTCCAATTTTAGTTTGTTTTAGTGTTTTTGTTTAGTGTACTCAAATTTTAAAGGTATGTCTTTTCCTTTTGCCTCAACTTCCACTGAACAGTTAGGAGTGGTGAACAAAATTAATATAATTTCAAATATAATAATTCAGCCTGCTTTTTTGAAAAATGAAAATGAAAGTGACAACCAAAATTTAAGTCAGAGAACCCAAAATTTTAACGCGATGATTAATACGATGCAAGAAAAAAATTTAGAAAACAAATTACTCCAAAGTTGTTCAGAAACGAACATAAAATTTTTAGAAAATTTGGAATATTTGCCTGAACTAGAGAATATTTCGGAGACAGATTTTGACTTTCAAAATTCAATTTTATCACAAAATTTAGATTTTAATAATATTTTAACCCAGGAAACCCAAATTTTTTAACTCAAGACTTAGATTTAACAACGGACACTCCCATTACAAATACTCCCGACATATTAACTCAAGATTTAGATAATATCGACAATTTTAAAAAGCTAATGCGGATTCCCAAAATTAATAAAAATTTAACAAATTATCAGAGTAACAGTGACAGTGACAGTGACAATGATTCGAATTCAAATAAATCACAAAATTTTTTTGGAATGTTGAAAACTAGAAATTTTGAAAGTGAAAACAATTTTGGAGGAATACCGGGTAATTCTTCATTTTCTCCTCTATCTCTGTTCAAAATTTCAACTAATCAAAAAAATAAATAAAATTTCGGAATCGACTAGTAGTGGAAATATGGGGGGGGAAAGTTTTGGGGGAATAGAATGGTTCATGGGATAGTTACAAAATTTCAGATTATAGTGAAGATTTGGGAGCATCGTTTACTAGTGGTGGTGGTTCCCAAGAAATTCTTCCAATAATAAGTGAACCATCTAAAAAAAATGAAGATTTTAGTCAAAATTCAATTCCGTGCGGCCAAAATACATACTGTCAATTTAATATTCCAAATTCTCCAATAATTTTTGAAAACCCGCCACCAGATTTCGATGAAATTTTAAATTCTGTTTCCACACAAACAGAGACAGTTCAAAATTCTGTTTTAACACAAACGGAAGTGTCAATCCCCTTCGAAAACGATTATCCGAAACTAAGCTTTCATTCTAAATCAAATTTCAAAATTAAAAATAAACATTTGTCTTATCAAAGATCATTAGGATTTGTTTTGGATTCTATTTTAAATTGCGATCCTAATAAAACAGCTCAGGAGAAAAGGAAGATGTGGGAAAGGGCGACAGAACTTTATAAAGCTACTCTTAGCTTTTTCCATCCTATTACTTAACTCCCCTCCTACTTCTTTTCCACCATTTAAATTCATACCTGACCGTGTTACCTTCAGTGTATTAAAATCGACTTGGGCTTCACAATAATAGATTCATTTTAGAAAAATGGATTTTAAATGTGAAGAGGCTTCAAAATTTTTTCGAAAAGACAATTTGAATCGCCACAAGAAGATAATTCGCTCCAACAATGGTCCCCAGTTAGAACAGAAGAAGAAGAGCTGTAAGTTTAATTTTAAATAGAAATTTTGTTTCAATTTAATAATTAGTTATTAATTTGATGAATTAGAGGCAAATTTAATAAAGAAGTTATTAAATTTTAGGTGAAAGAAGATATTGTCAATTCTGCAAAATATTAGTCATTATGGTTCTGTCATTTGAGAACAAATAAACACAAAACCAATTCAATGGTGGTTAGGGATGAAAATGTGTCTGTAATAAAATCGGCATTTAAGGAAAGAATCATTTCATATAAAATATCATCGACTCAATACCAAATCAACATTTATGATCTTTTCTCCGAAATACAACAAAAAATAATTGAGGTAATCAGTTACGAAATCCAAAGACACACCTGTATCAAACTCAACATGGAGTTATTTGGTCTTTACTTAAATCCTTCCAATGAAAGTCATGAAGTTAAGTCTTTCAATACCCCATTTCGGATTTTATGTAATAGTTCAGAATTAACGCAAGAACTAGAAGATATTATTAAAATTATTGACCGGAAAGCAGATGAACTGGCAGAAAAAGATTCGGGTAAATTATTTTTTATTAAATATTTAGTAATTAAACTTAACCAAAAATAAATTTGTTGTTAATTATTCTTCTTTAATTTCAGGATGGATTTTAATAAAAATATTACACGTTGAGCTTAACATCAACAAGTACAACCCCTTAAAAGCTTCTTCATATATACCACTACCGTCAGAGATCAAGTTGAAAAATGCTGTAGTCAACGTTCAAAACAATGATGAATGTTGTTTCGCCTGGTCTGTGGTTGCAGCTCTTCATTCACCTAACGGACCAATTGAAAAGGTGGAGTCGTATCCACATTTCACCACTATTTTAAACTTTAAAGGTATTAATTTTCCTTTAACTTTAAAAGACATAGGTAAATTTGAAAATTTAAACAATATTTCGGTTAATGTTTATGGATTAGAAAAAATCAAGAATAATTTTAAAACTCAATTCGAAATTATAGGACCTTTACATTATACAAAAAATAAGCGAGAACGTCACCTTAATTTATTATTAATTGGAGATGATAATGGAAATTTCCATTACTGTTATATTTCGGATTTATCTAGATTAATTTCTAAACAATTATCTAAACATCATGGGAAAAAATTTTTATGCGACGGTTGTTTACAATATTTTACTACTGAAGAATTATTAGTCAGGTATAACACATATGATTGTGATTTTGTAAGAATAAATCTACCTTCAACTGAAACCAAAATAGATAGATTTGGAAATATTATTCCCGAAAATATTTTAAAATTTCAGAATATACAAAAACAAATTGTTATATATGCAGATTTTGAATGCATTCTTAAGCCTTTAAATAATGAAATTAATGATGTAGATCCAAGTTTTCCATATACTGAAAAAAAATGTCAACATATTCCATATTCGTTTGCTTATTATATAAAGTGTTCATTTGATGATTCAATTTCCAAATTTCAAAATTATATGGGTCCCAATTGTGCATAAATTTTTATAACTTACTTAGAAAGAGACGTTCTTAATATTTACAATAAATATATGAAAAAGTTAATACCAATGAAAAAATTAAATGTGTTGGAACAATTACATTTTGAATATACGAATGATTGTCATATATGTGATAAACCTATAATTTCGGATAAGGTTGCTGATCATTGTCTTTTAATAGGTTCCTATAGAGGTCCGTCACACTCTATATGCAACTTAAATTATAAATTATCTAATTCCATTCCAGTAGTTTTACACAATTTGCGTAATTATGATTCTCATCTGTTTATAAAAAATTTATGTCCAAATCTTGAACAATTATTTGTCACAGCCCAGAATAAAGAGAAATACATTTCATTTCAAAAATCTATTGAAGTAGATCAATATTTAAATAAAAAAACTGGTTTCACCAAGTCAAAATTTCTATATCTTAAGTTTATTGATTCATTTCAGTTCCTACCATATTCTTTGTCAAATTTAGCTTCCATCCTTAATGATGAACAATGCAAAGAAGTGTTCAAATATTTTAATGAAAAAGAAAAATTTAAGTATATCCGTCAAAAAGGCGTTTTCCCTTATAAATATATTGATAATATCGCCAAATTAAATGAAACGGAGTTACCCGATAAAAAAAATTTTTATAATGACCTCACGGATGAACACATTACTGATGAAGAATATGAGAGGGCTAAAAATGTTTGGAATTTATTTGAATGTAAAACAATCGGTGAATATTCCGATTTATATCTTAAATCTGATGTATTACTTTTGGCAGATGTTTTTCAAAATTTTAGAAAAACGTGTATGGAAACTTACAAACTTGTCCCTGCACATTATTATACTTTTCCAGGTTTAAGTTTTGACGCTTGTTTAAGATATACTGGAGTCGAATTGGAGTTAATAACAGACCCAGATATGTTACATTTTTTTAAAGGTAGTGTAGTAGTCTCAATATCTGCCCGAAAAAGATTTTGTTTGGTTGTCAAATCAACAAATTCAAAATTTAGATATAATGAATATATCTGAGACTAATGACAAGGGTTATGTGCTAGAGGTTGATTTAGAATATCCTGAAAATTTACACAACTTACATAATGAATTTCCATTCTGTCCAGAAAATTATAAGCCTCAAAATTCTAAAACTTTTAAATTAATTCCAAATTTAAAAAATAAAGAAAAATATGTAATGCACTATACTTTATTAAAACAATGTATTCAATATGGAATTAAAGTAACTAAAATGTATAGGGTTGTAGAGTTTACACAAATCAATCTAACAATCAATTCAGAAAAATTCTTATATATTGGCAAATAATAGCATCTACGGTAAAACAATGGAAAATGTGGATAAAAGTGTTACGGTTGGTTACACAATGGGCAAAAAATCATAGAAAAGATGGGGCAGAAAATTCAATTGCTAAACCATCCCTTAAAGATGTAACAATATTTTCAGAGAATTTAGTAGCTGTGCAAATGCGTAAAGTGTTAGTGCAATATGATAAACCTGTCTATGTAGGCTTTAGTATTTTAGATATATCAAAAACGGTGATGTATGACTTTTTTTATGGGTTTTTAAAACCTTTATATAAGAATAATATTAAACTTTTGTACACAGATACAGATTCCTTTATTTTGGAAATTGAGACAAGTAATGTTTATGAAGACATTAGGGTTAATATTGATAAATTCGATACTTCAAATTATGATGTTAATAATATTCATGAAATACCAATAACTAAATCTGTTGTTGGAAAGTTTAAGGATGAATATAATGGTGAACCAATAGAAAGCTTTTATGGCACAGGGGCCAAAGCTTATTGTGTTAAGTCAGAAAATGGGTTGCTTAAAAAAGCTAAGGGGATAAAGAAAAGTAGCATTAAAAACAATTAGAATTAACACATTATAAAGATGTTGTAGAACAAAATTCAAAAGCTTTCTGTTCAATGTATTTGTTTAGATCTCGACTTCACAATATTTATACAGAATTAGTTAACAAATTAGCTCTCACTTCTAATGATGATAAAAGATTTAAAATTCCCACTAGTTATGATACATTAGCATGGGGTCACCAAGATATTCCATTTTTTCAGTGGTTAATAGACCATGAAAATGAATTATAAAAAATTCTTTTAAGATTAAAAGTTTTACTCTTCAAGGCTAAATTTGAAGTATTTAAGAACATGGTAAATTTTAAAATTATATCAGTATAAAATATACCACCGTCTAGAATAAATATGTGTTTAGAATCTTTTGAAAAAGAAATTGATAACAAATTATATAGAACATATGAAAAAAGACTTTCCTCATTTAAATTCTGGAATGGAAAATTAAATCCTAAAGTGTTAGCCCAATCAGGGTTTTATTATTTAGCTATTCATGATGTTTGTAAATGTTTTTACTGTGGTGCAGAAATATTTGCCTGGAAAATTGATGATTGTCCAATTGAGGAACATTATCGTCACTGGAAGAACTGTGACTTAATCGAGTGTTTATGGTTATGTGAAAAAAAATAAAAAATATGAACCTGCTGTTCTTAAAGTGAAAGAAAATATGTCAACATCTTTCATTTTTTTATTAGTTTTAATAACTATGTTTGTATCTCTAATTTGTAAACAAATTATTTAATGTCCTTAAAGTGAAAGAAAATATGTCAACATCTTTCATTTTTTAATAGTTTTAATAACCATGTTTGTATCTCTAATTTGTAAACAAATTATTTAATATTTTGAAAAAAAATATCTATATATTGTAGAAAATTAATTAAAACTGTTCAGTCTTATTTCAATCTCTTATTGACAGACAATTAAAATTGAAAAGTGTTTTAATGGCATCCCTTATCAACTACATTGTTTTACATTCAATTTTAAATAATACTTTATATGTACTTTATCCTCCAAGGGTTTTACATGGAATGGTGTGTTTTGAAAACGATACCTCTACTATTAAACCTGAAATATGTAATTATATGAAAGCTATGAATATTAATAATTATTCAACTGCTTTCGCATATAATATGAATAATAGTCAATCTAATAGTAATTTTTTCAAAATTTACTTTCATTATCCAAATAATACAATTTTTGACACTAACTGGATTGAAAAAAATAAAAAACCATTTACGATTTCTAGCTGTGCTCATGTTAAAAATGATGAGGAAGGTAAAAACTGTTCAATTCTATTTATCTTCAATATAATTTTATCAATAGGTAGTTTTTCACTTTTGTCGTTCTTGACAATTTTGTTTTATCAAGATAGGTCATAAAAGTTTAATAAACTTGCTTGACCTTGAAATTTATAGGGGAGTGGGGTGAATAAGATATATTCAAACCCAGTATTTTAGTTTTCAGTTAGCATCAAGACATCATGTTTAATAGTAGCAATTTTAATGGATATAAATCCAGTTCTAGTGAAACCAATGATAAAATTAGTCAGTGTAGTGAAAAATTATTAAATTCAAAAATCTACTATCTTAACAATTCCTTATCAAAATTTGTTTGTGTTGGAATTGGTATAAATGATTTTACACAAAAGTTCTAATTGGAGGTCGAAATGGATTTCACATTTACTTGAATGAAGAAGAATGGAAAGAACTTCAAAAAAATCAAGGAGTGTTGGTGAATTATTTTTATTCTTCTCAAGCATATGCATATCCACTAAAAATTGAAAAAATCACAGTGTTTTTTGAAAAAATAAACCATTCTCCTGTTATCAGAATTCAAAAGGATGAACATTATGTGATTCTGGGAAAAGAATCAATAGATAAATTAGTTGAAATCGACGAACTTGTTGACTACAGAATTCATATAATTAAAAAGCAAGAATTTTCCCAATATTTTAATTTGTTTCATCACTATAATTATCAGTCAGGAGATGTGTTGTCTCATATTTATAATGTTTTGGATCCATGTCAGAATTTAAACAGTGAGAATGTCGGAACTGTTTTAGAAATGTTATCTCTATATAAACAGAAATTAGAAAACAAGTTTTGAAAATCCGGTGCATTACAACAGAAATATGAAGAAATCAGTGACAATCAGTGAGAACAATAATAAAGTTTATATATTAGTGACATGGGACTTTGCATTTAGACAAGCTCGAAAAAGTGAATATCAGAAATTTTATCTTGACAGACTAAGATTTGAAAAACGAGTTGAACAATGTGAAAGTATTCTTAAAAGTATTTTTGATGTAGATCATAGAAAAAAAATATATATTGAAAGATTTAATGTAAAAATATAAATTTATATTGTTAATCTCCGTTGTAAAGATCTTAAAAATTATATTCTTAGTATTTGTTGTAAAAAAGGATTATCGTAAATAAAAAATATGTTATATAAATAGGCCTTTTATTTAAAAAATTTGATATACAATACTACTTAAAATTAATACAGTTCATCTTTTTTAAGAATCTATGAATTATGTGATTTATCGAATCCTAACCATTTAACAAAAACTTCGTTCTCTTTTTTCCTTAAAATTTTTTCAACCAAAAATACATCTGGATGTTTAGCTTTTTGTAACTCTTCTTTGTAGAAACCTCCTTCAATATATTTATTTTTACTATCTTTTAATAAATAGGTGGGTGGATTTGTTAACTGAACCTTTCTAATTTGAAAAATTTCAGTTGACCAATTTGGAGTATATCCTTTTTCAAAAGCTTCTCTTTGTTTGGAAATTCTAACAAAATCATTTTCTTTTAATTTAGTGCGCTTTAAATCAAATGTTTTTTTAAAAGTAAAAGAATTTTGCATAATAGTTTTCTCATTTTTTTTATTAACCTCAACAGGTGTATATCCGGTAGTTCTATGAATATTATTATTATATTTTTCAATAATAGTGGGTAAAATAGAATACTATTGGTAAATTCCCTCTATTACTAAAATATTTCCACATTATATTTTTTAAAGTTCGATTTACGCGTTCTACAATACTCGCTTTGAGATTAGAGTAAGTATTATAATGATTAATTTTGTAATAATTCATAAGATCTTTAAAATCTTTATTGAAAAATTCTTTTCCCAAATCTGTCTGCAAATTTTGCGGTTTATTTATTTTTTCTAAAAATTTTTTCATAGCTTCAGTTACATCTTTCCTTTTTTACTTTTAAGTGATTGAGTCCAAACATATTTTGAGGATGCATTTATCACCACCAAAATATATCTATAACCTTTATTAAATTTGGAATAGGGTTGCATCTCTACCAAATCAGCTTGCCATAAGTCATTTAGGCTTTTAACAATAGTTCGTCTTCTTCTATATCTTCTTCTTGCCGGTTTATGTAATTCATCTACAACTGTTTCTTTAATATTTTTACTCATAGTACTAGAATAAAATTTCTTAATACCTTCTTTAAATAACTTATTTTATTTGTTTGTTATCTTTTTTATTCCAAAGTTTTAAAACATGCATTATTCGAATCTTTGACTTTTTTGATTTCATCTTCAATGTTGGTAATTCTTACATTAATTTTAGTTTCAAAAAGAACAAGTGATTTTATACTTTCGTTTCTCATTTCTCTTACTGTTGCGTTTAATTCTTCTCTAGCATATGACATTGTGTCATTAAACTCTTTTCTAGAAACTTCGGCTGCTCTTTGAACTAATTCGTTTAATAATTTTATTTCTTTTACCAATTTATTTTCTAGATTTGTTATATCTTTTCCTAATTGAAATTCTACATTTGTTAAATTTAATTTTATTTCTACCAATTTTTTTTCTATTTTCTTTATATCTAAAATCGCTTTTTCAATTTCAATTCTTACATCGTTCAAAGATTTTTCATAATCATTTAACTTTGTTGAAATTTCTTCAATTTTTGAACTGTGTTGTGCAAATCCTTTTTTTTTTAGATAATGGATAGAGGTGTTAATCATAGCTTGTATTAGTTCTGCTAAAGATTCTAATTCTTTTTCTAATCTTTTATTCAACATCTTTTGAAAATATTCATCGTCAACAGTGGTTTTTAATTCTGTTTTTAGATTGTTTAATTGTGAGATTATCTCCATGATTTGTTCACTATTTTTTAAAATTTCATTTTTAAATTTATTTTCAATTTTTTCATCTACATTTTGTAAATCTGTGTTTAATTTCTTTTCCAATTTTTTCAAGTTTAATAGAATTCTTTCAGCATTATTTTCAACTAAATTAATTTTCTGATTTATTTCATTAATATTATCGCTATCTTTTTTATGGGTTATAAAGTTAGTTCATATCTCTCTCTATTTGTTGTGTGTTTTTATTCATACCATCATGAATGTTTTGAAAATTACCTATTTCTTCAAAAACCCTATTATTAAGTTTGTTCGTAAATTCTTGGAACTTTGATATCATATCTTTTATAATAATTTGTTTAACATTTTCTATTGCAGAAGTATCATTTATTTTTGATTTAACCAATGTTATTTCATTTTTTATGTTATTTTCAAAACTCTTTACTTCATCATATTTCTGTTTTATTGTTTTAAAATCATCTTCACACTTCGATGTTTTTTTGAGAAAAACTTTTTAATAGTTCATCAATGTCTTTGACAATATTTTTTATATTTAATATCCTGTTATCATAGTTTGACAAAACATTTTCTTCAAATAACTTAATTTTTTTTTAAATAGATTCCACATTTTCATCATTTTCACTAACTCTCTTTTTTAAATTTACAATATCATCTTTTAACACAGGTTCAAATCTTTGAACAATTTTATTTTCTATATATTTATCATCACTTTTAAAATTTTTTAATATTTCATTTTCAACATTGGCTAGTATTTTATTTTCTATTGTAGGTATATCTACTGTATACTTTTTAGAAATATGACGTCCAAATTTATCAATGGTCATTTTAACAATGTTATGTAACAATGTTTACTACATTCTTTTATACAATTACATTGGCTTCTTTCAATTCTTCTATAATAGAAATAATTTCGTTGTTATGTCCTGTATTCCCAGCCATCATAGATGCTACCAACAGTCGGAGTCTATCAACAAGTTCATTTACGTTATCCCAATATACGTAATCGGTATAAGGTTTATTAACTTTTAAAGTTATACCGGATCCTGTTCTTTTCGAAGATATTCGAGTTTCTCTGTATGTACCTGCTCATTTGGATCATAATTTCTACGGTATGCATTGGTTCTCTTTAAAATATCCATATAATCTTCCAAATCTTGTTTTTTATAACCTACTGGTTCCTTTTTAAATAATAATTCATATAAACCTGGTGTACCTGTATAAGTTATACCTTCAACTTTTATGTTTTTACCTATAATTTCTATAGGTCTTTGTGTTAAACCCAAAAAGAATTTCTCAGTTTCATTATTCCATAGAGGTGATCAAACTTATGTTCCACATCTTTTACACCTCCGTCATTATATTGACGAGGTAATTCATGAAATCCTGATAAATATTCTTGATATAAAGGTGTACTGACAAATGTTTGAATTATTTGGAGTGTTTGTTCTAATATATCCGAAAGATTTCCTACCGTAGATTGTGAAATTGAAGAAGGGGTGGTTTCTGCTATGACACTTGTTTGTTGTAAAGATGGCATCTGACTATGTGAAGCTATACTGGTTTCCCAATCAATAATTGTTGGTATTTCTGTAGGAAGAATTGGAGTTTTCCCTGTCTTTCTTTTTTCTGGTGTTGATGTTCCATACTGTAGTTTTTTTCTTGGTGTTAGTGTTGGTAACAATCTTTTTTCTGGTGTTTCATAATTTCTTTTAATGAGTGTTTGTAGCTCTTCCTTTACCTCAGCCGATTCAATTTTACCAATTGTTGAAATTAATTGTTGTAGGGGTTGAGTTATTGGTTTATAGGTTTCCTCCAATTTGGATTGTGCTTCAAATTCAGCATTATTTAAACTTTGATATTTTTGTTTAACAGCTTTCCTTGACTTAACAAACTCTCTTGCTAAGCGTTCATTCATGATTAGTTAAATTTTTCACAAAACTTTTGTTTTTATAAGAAAATATATGAATCAAATCCTTTTCGATATCGACCGGATTTTAAATTCGAATCCCTGTCTATTACCAAAAATCCAAATTTATCTTTCCAACACATCAAACATAACTCATTAAATTGATTAAATGACATATCAACATTAACATGATCATTATAAATATGTTTTAAGTTCGTTTTGTCTTGTTGAAATATAACAATCAAATTCGCATTGTCACGAATTAATTGCTTTGGAATCGAAAAATACGTTTGACACAAATAAAAACAATCAGTATTTTTATGTCTTCCGAAACAAAAATAATCTTTTACAACATTCTGATTGCAACACACTATATCATCAAATACTATTATGGAATTTGGTTTTATTTCTTGTGGAGAAACAATATTTTCTTCATTTTCGGATTCATAATATCCAATTTCTCTCAATGGTTTAAAAAGTAATCTCAAATATTCATATTTTGCTTGATATAGAGACTTTGAATAAATATATAAATTTTCAAACCGTAAACCATTGGGATCTTCAATTAAACTTATAATGATATTAGTTTTACCACACCCTGATGGACCAATAATTAACCCCCTTTTACTAGAACTTTCAAACAATTTTCCATGTTTTCTAAAATTATTTCTTGAAGTCTCATGGTCTTTAATAATAATTGAATAAGGTTGTTTGACAATTTTCATATATAAGAGGATGTATAAAGGGTAAGTTCTAATTTAAAACTAGTCAGTTTGTTCCAAGATTTCAATTATATAATGCCAATATCATATAAGCAACAATCCATTTATAAAAGAAGAGTCAGAAAAAGAGGTAGTGGTTTAATTAATACTCTAATAAATAAGTTACCTTTTGAATTACATCTACCTGGGTATAATTTTTGTGGACCTGGAACCAAACTAGAAAAGAGACTAGCTAGAGGCGATAAAGGCATAAACTTATTGGATGAAGCTTCTAAAGAGCATGATATTGCCTATGCACAATCAAATGATATAAAAAGCCGGCACGCTGCTGATAAATTATTAGGTGACAAAGCTGCCGAAAGGTTCAGAGCAAAAGACGCCACTTTTGGAGAAAAAACTGCTGCACTTGGAATAAGAGGTGCAATGAAAATTAAAAGAAAATTTGGTATGGGATTAAAAAAAAAGAAGGAAAAACAGAAGTCAAAAAACTCGTCTAGGACGAGGAATAACTTTATCTCAAGCTATTTCAAAAGCAAGACAAGCACTAAACGGAAAACAATTTAAAAGTTTGACTGATATTATTCAAACTGCACTTAGATCTATAGGAGATAGTAGAATATTATCACCAAAAAATAGAATCATACCAATTCCAAAAACTAGTGGATGTCTACCTCTTATTCCTTTATTTGCTGGTTTGTCCGCTTTAGGTGCTCTTGGAGGAGGAGCAGCAGGTATTGCGAAAGCTGTCAACGATACAAAAGCTGCTGAAGAAAAATTAGAAGAGTCCAAAAAACATAATAAAATGATGGAACCTATAGCAGTAGGAAAACAAGGAAGTGGTCTTTATTTAAAACCATATAAAACTGGATGTGGATTATATCTGAAACCTTATTCAAAAAACTGTTAAAACAAATACCTCGAAAACCACTTACAAATTATGATTTAAGTAAATATATTAATCTACTTAAAATTCCCAACTTTCGAGGTATATTCATGACAGATAAATTACCAAAAAAAATTAATAAAAATGAAAGTGGTATTGTTAATCTCGATAAGAATAGTGGTGATGGAACTCATTGGACTGCATACATAAAAAAAGGGAAAAATATTTTATATTTTGATAGTTATGGCAATTTGCGACCATCTACCGAATTAACAAAATATTTTTTCAGCGATAAAAAAAAATATTGTGAAATATAACTACGACCATTATCAATCAATTAACAAAACAAATTTTGGTGAGCTCTGTCTTAAATTTCTTTATAATAATGGTTGAAAAACAATATTAATTCATTTTGTTAAAAATTTTAAAGAGATATGTCGTACAGTTTTGTCATTAGTGGTAATTCCCCCACGCTTTCTGTTAATATTCATCCTCCAATATATTTAGATGAAAATTTTGAATATTCCATTGGAATTGTAAATTTTGAAACTTTTAATGCTATTCCAAATATTGATGAGACTAATAATCTTTTCATTTATGACTCAAATAAAGAAATAGGAATACCACCAGGTAGTTATGAAATAGATGATGTAAATAATTTTATTCAAAAATTTTTGGA
This sequence comes from Diaprepes abbreviatus, assembly GCA_034092305.1. NCBI lineage: Eukaryota > Metazoa > Arthropoda > Insecta > Coleoptera > Curculionidae > Diaprepes > Diaprepes abbreviatus. The sequence continues at coordinate 1,651,806 of JASJET010000110.1, read as the reverse complement.
CAATCGTACTTTTCTTCATATTTATGCCAATAATAATACTTTACGAACACATATTAAAACAGATATTCCTATCTCGTTTCGTGATGGAACTATAGGAAAAATATTGGGTTTTAAAAATAAGGAATTAGAAGGTCTTAAGGAGCACATTTCAGATTTGCCAGCGAAAATTATTAAAGTAAACGCCATTAACATCGATTGTAATATTGCCGAAGGATCATATTTAAATGGAAAACCTGTTCATATAATACATTAATTTTTCCTAGTGTAGCTCCTGGTTTTAAAATAATAGAATCACCACAAAATGTCCTTTACTTTCCTGTTACTGTAAAGGTAATAGACAATATAAACATTAAAATAGTAGATCAAGATGGTGACCTCATCAATTTCAGAGGAGAAACGGTAACAGTAAGACTACATCTTAAAAAAATAGATGAATAATAGTTATTTTATATAATAAAAAAGTCTCAAATTATAATTTTTCAAAAAAAAATTTTACTCTAAAAACATTAATAAGAAAGATACTAAACGACATTTAACTAGTAATAAATTAAACTCTCAAAGGTTAACACCTTCTAATAAAAAATTTCTGATAAGTTTAGGTTTCAAACTACAATAAAATGGAATACTTATATGTAAAAGAAAATATTCTTGTAGATGAATCAATATTAAGCTGGAAAGTACTATTATTTGAACCTTTCAATCCTACAAAACCTGGATTAAATGATGAAATTAGAATTGCTCTACAACAAACAGGAAATTATCCTTTACCTTGCAAAAGTGAATTATATTTAGAATTTCAAGTTATCAAAGAAGATGATACTCCATTGGCTAATACTGTATTAATCAACAGTGCTCCAGCATTCTTGTTTAAAAAATTACGTTATATTTTAAATGGTGTTACAATTGATTCAGTTCGAGATGTAGGAATTACTTCAACTCTTAAAGGATACATATCATTTAATCAAAACGAAAGTGCTAAATTGGAAAATGCTGGATGGTATCCAAAAACGAAACCTAAAGAAAAAATTTTGACTGATGAAAAAGGAAACGTTTCCTTATGCGTCCCATTAAAAATGTACTCGGGATTTTTTGAAGATTATAACAAAATAATTTTAAATTCACAACAAGAACTAATACTAATAAGAAGCAATGATGACACTAACTCTTTAGTAACCACAAGTGATGATGAAAAACCGAAAATTAAAATAACCAATCTTTGTTGGCGAGTTCCACATCTTACTGTGGCCATTCCCCAAGAATTGGCACTAACGAAAATTATTGATAAAAACAATGATATTCTTCTTACTTTCCGAAGTTGAGAATTAATTGAATATCCAGAGTTATTAGAAAATACAAGATATAATTGGCCTGTCAAAATCTCCACAAAAATTGAAACACCAAGACATGTACTAATTGCTTTTCAAAAGGATAGACGTGGTAATTTAAAATCAGATATGAGTAAATTTGATCGTTGTGACCTAAGGAATATAAATGTATTTTTAAATTCAGAAAGATATCCTTACCAATATCTTCAGCTTGATTTTAAAAATAATAAGTTTAATACCCTGTATGAAATGTTTTCTAAATTTCGTCAAGTATATTATAACTTTCCAATAGAACCAATATTTAATCCGAAAGAATTTAAAGATAATGCATCTATTGCTTACATTAATTGCTCTCATCAGAGAGATTTATTACAATCCGGCCCAGTAACCATGAGAATTGAATTTGAGACAAAAGAAAAAATATCGGGAAAAACAGCTGCGTATTGTGTTATAATACATGATAAAGTATTTAGCTATAATCCATTAACAAAAATTGTTAAACAACTTTAACTTCTCCCACCACATCAAATATCATTATTAAAATGAAAATATATCGAATAAGATCAGTTGTTTCTATATCATAGTTTGTTGCACATCAAATGGAATGTACAAAATACAAAAAGAAAAAATAGAACTATTTTTTAAAAAAAAATAAACATCTAAAAAATCTTATTGAAGACTATTCGAAAAAACAATTTGTAATAAAAAAATTTAGTACTTTAAAAATTTGCTAAATAAAAATAAGATTACTTATGGATGTTCAAGGATTTAAAGATGAACACAACAAGTTTATTCCTAAAGAACTTGCAATGTTTGATGGACATAAAATGAGTCATTATATTTTTAAACCACCGTATCCACTACAAATGCTTCCACCAGAAACATACAAGCAAGCAGAATGGTTAATGAAATTTTATCACTGCATCAATTGGAATACAGGATATATTCCTCTTCATAATTTTTCATCTATAGTAAAATAAAAAACTTAACAGAAAAAGGTGAATTCATTTATATTAAAGGAGAAGAGAAAGCTAATTTTATTAGAAAATATTGTACTAAGCCAATAATTAAATTGGACGAACAACCTGTTTTAATTAAATCATCTCCTAAATGTTTTTATCATTCTCAATCACCTTCAATGTATGCCCTTTCTAATGTATTCTTTAAGTATAAAATTTTTTTTATGAATGAATAAATTAACAATGAATGTAATAATATTTTTTTTTATTTATCCACATCCCCATATTACTAACAGAAAATTATATTTTCCTATCTTTACATAATCAAATATTTAAACATAACAGCCGTTACACAATAATAAAACGACTATAAAAATTTAAATATTTTATTTCACACTAACTTTAATTAACCAATAAATCAATACATAAATTTATTTCTTTATTGAGTCCAATTTTTTTAAGTTCATCAAAGAATTTTAACACATTTTTAGTCTTCAAAAATTCACTACACAATTCTGCTGCTTTTTTACAACAATTTGCATGATCAACATATTTTATATATAACAATAAATCTTGACCCTCACTTTCTTCTTCAACTAAACAAGATAAATATCTGGAACATGCTTCGTTCATAATGAACTCTTCATAAAGGTCCCTCACAAAATTTTCAATTTTAGGCATTATCTTCACCACGCGATTTGATTAGTTCTTGTAATACAACAGGATCTCTAATATATTAGTTTAAATGACGAACTTCATCATGAAACCAACTTAACTTCTCTAATTCACGTATAAACTGAACAATATATTTGTTTTTAAAATAACATTCGCACAATTTCACAGCCTCTATATGGTTTTTGGATATATCCAAATAATATTGAAACCAAGATGGACCACTATCAATTGCATAATGTTCGAACTCAAAAGAAGAACTTTTACATTTCTTATAAAATTTTTGAATTAATAAATTTAATTCACTTTCGTTAGAAGCAGAAGACATATTTCATTTTAGTATGTTGGTAAAGTGTTGCTTTTATAATCGAAATTTAAAGAACAAGGTCATGTTAACATATATACGAAGTAACTCGAATGTATACGAAGTAACTCGAATGTATACGAGATAATTCGAATGAGAAAACAAAAGAGGAGGAGGATGAAAAGTGTTGATGATACGAGGTTTTTTAATAAGTATAATGAGAGATTTGAAAAGTATAATGAGAGAAGAAAAGAGGAGGAGGATGAAAAGCGTTGATGATATACTCTTCTTACTCCTTCTCCTCTTTCCTTCTCTCATATATCCACTAATCACAATACCGTGTCCAGTTTTATTGGAAACGTGAAACCGTCCACTTCGTTTGACGCTTGGCATCTGAATGACAGTTTTTATAAAAATTTGCCTATAAAATATCAAATTTTCCTAAGATGCACGTTATCGATCTTAAACAAAAACTTCCTATTGACAATCTCGATGAAAAAGTCGGACTTGGATTTGAAAAAAAGATAATGAAGAGACACGGTCCTCTACTTCCTTCCTCTATTCGTGGCCTGTTAATTGGTCAATCCAATTGTGGAAAAACTAATGTCATGATTTCGATGCTTACATACCCCCTTGAGCTAGGTTTCGAAAATGTTTATATTTACTCGAAATCTCTGTATCAACCGAAATATGAGTATTTAAGGAAAATTTTAGCACCCATCAAAGGTTTAGGCTACTATGCCTTTAGTGATTCCAGTAATATTGTGGAACCGTCCGATGCAAAACCTAACTATATATTTATCTTTGATGATGTTGTGTGTGAAAAACAAGATGTTATAAGATCGTACTTTAGCATGGGACGTCATAAAAATATCGACTCCTTTTATCTAGCGCAAACATATTCACGAGTGCCTAAACAGCTTGTGCGAGACAATGCTAATTTTATTATTATCTTTAAACAAGATGAGTTGAATATGAAACACATATTTTCCGACCATGTTTCACCGGATCTAACTTTTACTCAATTTCAAGAAATGTGCTCAAAATGTTGGGATAATAAGTATAGATTTTTAGTAATTGATAAAGACAGTGATGTGAAATCGGGAAGATACCGCAAAGGATTTGATAGCTATATATTACTGTAATAATAAGAGAAAACACTGATTGTTGAAACGTCCTTTGTTAACATCATGTATAACGCGATCGACTTAAAACGTAAACTAGTGGAAGCTACCAATGCCGTCAGAAAAAAATTTAAACAAATTAAAGCGGCTAAAGAATTTCATGTTGTGGAATTGGAAAAGTTTTATGAACCCATTTCTAAGCCGTTGACAACTATATCTGATGTGGTCAAGCAACGTCAACAGCAACAACAACAACAACAACAATAGCAACATTATCCAGTTATAAAGTCACATAGTCCTAGTACATCAGTGCAGTCGACTCAAATATCGGGTTTTCCCCAACCTACATATTCCTTTCAAACCTCCACACCTATTCAGCAGCAGCAGCATCGCATTTCAAAAGAAGATATTAGCCAATCGGTATTTGATACACGCTCGACATCAACTAATACATCTCTCGCATCCGCTGACACCACAACTTCCGATACTTTAAACGCACACCTGAAAGGATTACGTTCGAAACCATCTCTATACGATACTGTATATGGTGTACGTTTTGGTTCAAAAACAGATTATAACAAAAACTTTATTGGTAATTTAGAGGTGCGTTTTCGAAATGGAAATATTGTCTTATACAAAAAGGGAAAAATATTGCAGAATATGGTGGATCACCGGCACTTTATGATTTGTTATTTCTTAAAACACCCCCAAGTTTAGGCAAGGAACAACAATTAAGTGATAATGTACTTCCAACCTACAAGGAAATTTTGGAGTGCTGTCTACAACAATTTTAAAAAAAGTTATGGTTTACGGGAGACCAGATGGAACAAATATTTACGAATTATTAAACCTCTAATAATGGACACAAAATTAGGCGGTACTATTACAAAAAAAATCTCTCCAAAAAACTACAGGTACCCACAAAAAAGAAATTATCTTCGAAAACATTTCAATATGTCTACTGGAACAAAGATAAAGAGTTGGTGGATCGTTTACGTTTGTTGTGGAGTTCCAAAACGGCCGGTCACACTGGACACGAAAATGAAATTTTGTCAATCATAGAGGAATTACGAGAAGAAGATATAATATATTAAGCTCAATATTTAATGATATTATTCAGTTCTTCCTTCGATCTGAAACCTTTAATATTACTAATAATATGGAGCCCAGTCTAGAAAAAATCAAAATTGTTAATGAACTACATAGAACGGCTAGAAAAAATTTTGTAAGACGGCGCACGATAATAAAAGGATACAGAGATTTGTGGCAAATTGATTTGGCTGAAATGCAACAGTATGCTGATGAAAACGATGGTTATCGTTATATTTTGGTCTGTATAAATTGTAACTCTAAATTTGTCTATACCAAAGCCATAAAAAACAAGACTGGTATAGAAGTTATTAATGCGATGAAAAGCATCATTGAAGAGGCATCATATACACCAACAAATCTGCAAAGTGATCAAGGAAAGGAGTTCTATAATACAAACTTTCAAGCCCTGATGAAAAAATATAATATAAATCATTATTCCACTTACAGCACAAAGAAAGCTGCAATTGTTGAGCGAGTAATAAGGACTTTAAAGAATAATTTATATAAATAATTCTCGACAAGAGGATCTTACAAATGGATACATATATTATCGGCAGTAACAAAAACCTATAACCATTCGAAGTATCGCACCATTGGAATGAAGCATGCAGACGTGCAAGAAAAAACACAAATTAAAGCATACGATTATTTAAAAATTGTTCCTAAAAAATTTAAATTTTCCATCGGTGACATTGTGCGTATTAACAAGTACAAAAGCTTATTCGAGAAAGGATATACGCCCTCTTGGTCAACTGAATTGTTTAAAGTTGTAAAAGTTAACGTTACAAATCCACCTGCATACTTGTTGGAATCGTTAGAAGGTCAGCCTATAAGAGGGTGTTTTTACGAGTCAGAACTACAAAAAACAAACATTCCTGGCGTTTATCTAGTAGAAAAGGTCCTTAGACAACGCAAGAAAAATCACACCGATCAATTATTTGTCAAATGGCTAGGATTTCCCAACCACTTCAACTCTTGGATAGATAAAGCTAATATTGTTTAAATAACATATTGTATGACTATAATTTTAATTTAAAATGTAAAATATATAAACAATATATTGTAAATCAAAATTTTTCATTTCAATCTTCATCATTAAAAACAATGACATTAAAACATCATACACATAAATAACATTTCAATATTCTTGGAGGGAAGGTCCAATTCACCGACGACTACGACGTTATCTTCAAGGCTATGCTATGCCACTCGGAGTGCGTTCTCCTATTCTTTAACCTGCTTTCCCTTTTTTAAATTTTTTTTGAAGTCGAGCCGTACGACAGTGCGCTTAATGAGTCATTTAAAGGCTGATGATAGAGTATTTTCTGAATAACTTCAATTTTTGTTTTAAGCTTACTGTTATTTTGGTATATCATGGGGAAGACATCCTTGTAAAATATGTCACATATTACAACTGAAAAATTGTAAAACTTTCTATTAACAAAGTGTTTTGTCACAGCATCATCATCATCTTTAGGTTCGCCTAAGTTGGTTATGATTTTTCCACCCATATCATACTGCCCATTCGCTGTAAGTTTAAAACCATTCCTTTGTGGCCCAGATAAAATATGATATTTTTCATTACATTTCTGACGACCAAATTTATCAATTGTGTTGTTTCCACGACTCATTTTCAATCTTTACTAAACTATTTTATTTTTATTTGCCCTACTTATATTAAATATTTCAGTTGAGAAAAAGAAACGCTGACTATGATCTACTGGGTTGGTATGTTTATAAAAGAAATAAAACAAAACTGTGGTTGTATCAGATATTTATTTACAGTTATTTAATTGCACAAATACAAAAATTATAAAAAATTAATTTTCCATGTCTTCATTTTCGTTGCTCAAAATTCTATTCCATCCGACACTATTTCGATCATCAACATCTTGGGCTGTTGCTGTTGCAGGAACCAATTCATATTTTGGAGCAAGCTCACCAGGTAAATGTGGAATCTTGACGAGATATTCTTTTAATTCTTCTTCAACTATTTCAGCACAAAATGTATCCATGTCTCTGGAACCATATAAAAATTTGTCACACAAATGTGCCCCAGTCATAAAATTGATTGCATCCCTGATCTCGTTCTTATATTGATCTTTGATTGCCTCAATATGCTGCCAATCATTTGCGCTATCTAGCATATCGTGAGCCATATTTCTTAATTTTCTTCCCAACCAAAATATTTATCTATCTATACAATCGATGACGGTCGTCGTCGCATCAGCAGACATATTTAACAGAAATAATGAACACGCGTAAGTATTCTGACATGTGCAACTATATTTTAAATTTAATTACATAATTTTTTTCAAACAATTTACATACAATTTACTCCAATGAGCCAAAACGTAATAATGTTCGAGTTTTGTTTCCAAAAACTCTAGTGACCTGCCCCAAATAAGTTAGAGTGTATTTCCCTTTAGTTTTACTCATAATATCTACAATATCGTCAGATAGGATTTCGGCCACACGTTTTGGCAAAAAAGTCTCAAATGTGCTATTATCACCGTCATCGTGTAAAGCCACTAAAAGAGTTTTGCCAAATCGTGTAGTCATTGAAACCATCTTTACAATTTTATACACTTTACCTAAAACCATTTCGGTAACCTTTTTTCTCTCTAAAACCTCGAAATCTTTGCTGAACATTTCATTAATTTCATCTAGAGTTTCTTTTGCAATACTCATTATTGAAAAAATGGTATATAAATCCAAAAATTACCGTGAATATAAAAGCACTTTCAGAACACTACACGAACACAATATTTGATGTTTATGCCACTGATATCTGCGAGTGTTTGAAGTCACTTCTTTTTCCACTAACCTTTATAGCGAGTTTTCAAGGTCGAATTGTAACAATGGTGGGGGTAGCTTAACGGTAGAAATAGTGGGAGGAGTATTCAAGGTCAAATGACGTCACACATTTAAATTGGTATAAGGATAACTTCAAGGACAAAATATAATGAAACAAATAACTACATTTTATGTACTTTATTGATTGACATTTTTCTGTCGTTCTTCTATACGTGTAATATTATCGCTTAAACCTAAATTTCTTAATTTGTTCAATAATATTTGTTCATTTTTATTTCTTAGAAAATTCTTACAAACTATACTCGCTAAAATACACACTTCAGCATGGTCCATATACTTAAAAAATACACTAAAATCCTGAGCCTCCGAATCTTGCATTTCAAATGCGTAAAATTCCCAACAGGCTGCAGAAATTAGAAATTCTTCGTACATTTCTCTCACTAATCTTTCCATATTAACTACTACTACTACATCATACAATCTAATTTCACTTAACATAACCGGATCTGCAATGAAACTAATCAGTTTTTCCAAACAGTCACTAAAATCCAACTTTGTTATTACACAAACAAAGTCTAGTAAATTTAATGTTTTGCTGCAATATTTACGACATGCATTCGCAGCCTTTTCATATTCAAAAGCCAAATCACAATAGCACGACGCCTATTCTGCTCGACTTTTCATTGCATCATTGAAATAATTACTAGCCGTTTCAGTGAACTCATCACCCAATTTTTTTACTGTCTCTTGCAAAGCACTATTCATATTATTCACTTACTTTTACACTCACAAAACATTTTATTATTGCTGGTGGTTCCCATCTATATAATGACGATATATTTGTTCATAGTGAATGTAACAGTGTAAACTTAAATGTAGTTTCTTGTTACACCGATATGGCGCTGGCAGCTTATCCCAAATTTGCTGTAAACTCAGTGTATCAATGTAAGTTTTTAAATATTCGAGAGGAAAAAATGTAAGATCCTTTTCTTCAAAATCACATAAAGTTTTTAAATTACTCTGATATAAACAAATTACTCTGCCGACTTGCTCTATAATTTTTTCTTTAGATGGATCCGTATTTGACATTTCACACTGAATGAATGTAAATAGACAAACACAATTTTATAGAAGAATTTGCAAGATCAAAATCATTTCAAGATCATCTCACACTATTAACAACTATCAAGGTCAAAGCCAATATCATATTCAGACCGATTTCAAAGTCATAACTCAATGACCTTAAAAAACATTCGGCCTACAAAAGTCCTTGCCCTTGAAAAACCTGACCTTGAAAAATTCGACCACGGGAAAATTTGTCCTTAAAAATGACCTTGAAAAAATGACCTTGAAAAGTTTGACCTTGATCTGGAGGAGGCTTCTCTCATATATTTTCACTACTATCGGCAGGACTAACTATCACAGTTTCTTTTGGGGTAATGGATGAATAGAGTCATAATGTAGAAGACCAAGTTTCCTTTGTGTACCATTTGGTTCTAATTTTGTTTTTGGTATTGTACAAAGTGAGGTCTAAAAAGTTAATTTTATTATGTTTTTCTATTTCGATGGTGAATTGTAGTCTGTTATCGTAGCTATTAAATATGTTAAGTATATATATATATATATATATATATATATATATATATATATATATATATATATATATATATATATATATATATATATATATATATATATATTGTCGTAGAAACGGACATATCGGTACATCTCACCGGTATGTTCCGACCTAAAATAAGTACTTATACAAGTATTAAGTATATAGAAAGTAGGCACAGGGGTGTTAAGGGTGTCTGGGTAAGGCGTCGACGGACCCACTGACGAGTCCTACCGTCGACGTCGAGGACGAAACATCCTTTTAGTGGTATTATTAGAGCGTATTTCGCAGTACAGGGTCTGGCGAAATACGACATGGCGACCGTGACAGGACGGTGCACAGCATAGGGTTGCTCGCACCGTCAGGCAGCTAAAGCAGCGCCCGAATCTGAGGCCACTCGGGATGTCCGTTCCTACAGTTACTTTCAGTCACCCGCTTTCTATATCGACATTGTGGAATCTCAATATTCGAGAGCGGCTGCCTTAGGGGGTGCATGTCGTAGAAACGGACAAATCGGTACATCTCACCGGTATGTTCCGACCTAAAATAAGTACTTATACAAGTATTAAGTATATAGAAAGTAGGCACAGGGGTGTCAAGGGTGTCTGGGTAAGGCGTCGACGGACCCACTGACGAGTCCTACCGTCGACGTCGAGGACGAAACATCCTTTTAGTGGTATTATTAGAGCGTATTTCGCGATACACGGTCTGGCGAAATACGACAATATATATATATATATATATATATATATATATATATATATATATATATATATATATAATTTATTTTTGTATCTTAAACCTTTTGTTAAATATTTTTTTCTAATATTTTCTTGGGTGTAGGTTTTTCCATTAGAGAAACAAAGGGCAATAATTTTCTTTCTGACGTTTCGCTCTACATGGTGAGCTTCTTCAAAAGAGCTAGGTATATTTATTTTACATCTACAAAAATTACAGAATTTTTTATATAATAAACATATATCACAGTAACTACACTTTTATATTTTTAATTTAATTAAAATTAATAAAAACAAAACAGATTTTAAAATAGTCTTAAAGTTTAAAATTTAAAACAATACAAACAGGTTAAATAGTGAAGATTATAAAATAGTACATACCTTGAAAGTAGTTTTGTGTGTATGTTTAAAAATAAATTCAATTATGATCTTTGGTATGCAATTGATATGGATAGATTTATTTTTATAAAAAGCAAAAAATAGGAAAAAAATTATTATTTATTTTTTAATGACGTTCTTTCACCCGTATGAGCGTATATGAAATCGTTCCAAGCATTTATTATATAAAAAATTTTGTAATTTTTGTAGATGTAAAATAAATATACCTAGCTCTTTTGAAGAAGCTCACTATGTAGAGCGAAACGTCAGAAAGAAAATTATTGTCCTTTGTTTCTCTAATGGAAAAACCTATACCCAAGAAAATATTAGAAAATATATATATATATATATATATATATATATATATATATATATATATATATATATATATATATATATATGTATATATAAACAAAAATAAAATGAAATCTTGGCTTAGCGGACGTGAAATGTGTCAATCTGTACTATTTTCGTGTTAAAAAAGTACGGAGCATTCCAAAGTATGGAAAGACTCCGGATCCGACAGATAGCGACAGCACTGTTTCGTCCTATTATGGGACTCGTCAGGCCACCGCAGTCGGTACAAACCATCATCTCGCCTCGGTATCCTATAAAGCTGAATTTAGGATTAAAAACAGCAAATAGGACGACAAAGGCAACATCTCGATGGTTCACTCGATAACACAAGAACCACACAGATTGACAAAATTTGTAAAAACCCCCATGTGGTGGCGCGACGGTGAATAAAAACAGAAATCTATAAAATTAAATACACAAAACGCGCTGCCCAAAGGATAGGGGTCGCATAATTCGGTACAAGACAATCAGGCTTACTGCTGGATTAGCAACGAAAGCCACGTGTCGCAACAAACGATCTTTCCATGAGAGCACCGTTTAGTGTGTTTAAAGGCAAACAAGTAAAAATAAATAAATAAGTTATTGTCCGTGTTATATAAAAACAAAAATAAAATGAAATTTTTGCTTAGCGGACGTGAAATGTCTCAATCTGTACTATTCTCGTGTTAAAAAGTGCGGAGCATTCCAAAGTATGGAAAAACTCCGGGTCCGACAGATGGCGACAGCGCTGTTTCGTCCTATTATGGGACTCGTCAGACCAACCGCAGTCGGTACAAACCATCATCTCGCCTCGGTATCCTATAAAGCTGAATTTAAGACTAAAAACAGCAAATAGGACGACAAAGGCGACATCTCGATGGTTCATTCGATAACACAAGAACCACACAGATTGACAAAATTTGTAAAAACCGCCATGTGGTGGCGCGATGATGAATAAAAACAGAAATCTATAAAATTAAATACACAAAACGCGCTGCCCAAAGGATAGGGGTAGCATAATTCGGTACAAGACAATCAGGCTTGCTGCTAGATTAGCAACTAAAGCCACGTGTCGCACCAAACGATCCTCCCATAAGAGCACCGTTTAGTGTGTTTAAAGCCAAACAAGTAAAAATAAATAAATAAGTTATTGTCCGTGTAATATAAAAACAAAAATGAAATGAAATCTTGGCTTAGCGGACGTGAAATGTCTCAATCTGTACTATTCTCGTGTTAAAAAGTGCGGAGCATTCCAAAGTATGGAAAGACTCCGGGTCCGATAGATGGCGACAGCGCTGTTTCGTCCTATTATGGGACTCGTCAGGCCAACCGCAGTCGGTACAAACCATCATCTCGCCTCGGTATCCTATTTAGCTGAATTTAAGACTAAAAACAGCAAATAGGACGACAAAAGCGACATCTCGATGGTTCACTCGATAACACAAGAACCACACAGATTGACAAAATTTGTAAAAACCGCCATGTGGTGGCGCGATGGTGAATAAAAACAGAAATCTATAAAATTTAATACACAAAACGCGCTGCCCAAAGGATAGAGGTCGCATTATTCGGTACAAGACAACTAGGCTTGCTGCTACATTGGCAACGAAAGCCACGTGTCGCACCAAACGATCCTCCCATGAGAGCACCGTTTACTGTGTTTAAAGCCAAACAAGTAAAAATAAATAAATAAGTTATTGTCCGTGTAATATAAAAACAAAAATAAAATGAAATCTTTGCTTAGCGGACGTGAAATATGTCAATCTCTACTATTTTCGTGTTAAAAAGTGCGGAGCATTCCAAACACTTCTGAGAGGGAAAATTAAAAAAAAAAATATGGTGAATCTAAAATAGAAAACAAGTTTATCCAGCATTATGATACTATCTTTCATAAGAATAGGCATATTTTAAACCAATAAAATATATTTTTTTACTGACTGGTAATAAACCGCACCTTTAGGATTTATCTTTTTAAATCCCGACAGTAAAACTAATTAAATGCTCCTTTAGATCACTGTGACGTATCATTTGTGTTATATGTTAGTGAAACCAATTTAATAATATAATATACCATAAATATGAGTATCAAAAATTTCATTTTTATGAAGATAAAACATATTAGAATTTCAAAAGGTGATTCACGTTATCTTATCTGATAGACCAATGTATCCTAGGGTTATTCCGAAAAGAGTTACGCAAGTAGTGAGATCACTGGGGGATTTACCATGTGTTAATCTAAAGTAAAAATCATTGTATTACTAGATTAAACATCACTCATAATAACAACAAATTTTAATAGATTTTGAAACAACAACCTGAGAGAAAATTATGCTAGGTTAAATTTTTATGAAATCCAGAATATAAGTATACATTAAGTTATAGTGATTTTTAAACAACTAAAATATTAAGTTGAAAATGAACCATAAGTGTACTGTATTTTAAATCAGCTGCTTATCCTTTCTAGTAACCCAAAAATATGAGTGTTTCTTCTTTATTTTAGATTCCAGAAATCAACACTGAAAAGTAGATATTCAATTTTGAACACATCAAGAAAGCACTTTAATTAATTTATTAAAGATCTTTCAAAAAAAAAACAAAATCATGATATACACTCTACGCATTCTAGTGACAATTTTGATACATATCATAAGAAATACGGAATGGCGGAAAACTTTTTATAGTTTATTAATATTTTTAAATCCATTGTGTGGTTGATTGAATAGAATTCGGGCACCATGTATACCGACACTTCCTAATACCTTCCAAGAAATTCTCATTTACCGTGATGATAAATGTTCGTTCCTAAGAAAAAAGTAATGAAGAGTAGAGATTTAAATAATTAAAAATTTTGTCTATGTGCTCAACCTATATAATTCTTGTGCTTTGGACTTTTAGTGTGAGTCTGATTAATTTAGGATTAATAACTAGAAATTTTGTCTATGTGCTCAATCTACATAATTCTTGTGCTTTTGACTCTTAGTGTGAGTCTGATTAGTTTAGGATTTTTAGCCCGTACGAAATAATTGTTGCATTCACTTTTGCTACAAATGACATGTTTATATAATAATACAAATTAAGAATTTTGAGGAATACAAATCAAACCTAACGCCTTCTATTAAGTGGTAGTACAAAATCATTAAACTGGGGTTGACAGATTTCTTCCTTTTCAAAAGATTGGTTATAGACATGCTTTATCCAGCTTCTGCTTATACCGTTCAATATATTCAGTAAAATGGCCGGCATCGCAATATATTCAAGTATTTTTAAAAAATTATAAATTGTGAAAATTATAATTTTAGAGTTACATTGTTATTCAATTTATTTTAAACTGTTTATTTGCAAGACCACGATTTCTTTAAAATATTTTTTAGTGGCGAAGTTCTTACTCTCCCATCTGACTTAACTAAATGTAATTTTTTTTTAAATACCTAAATAATATATTTCGTAGTAATGTCTTTAATAACACTTGAAAAGTAGCGACATTCCTGTAAGGAATAGAGCTACGAACATATTAAGATTGTTTAAGGCAGTTATTTATATCTATTTAGATTTACCGTCAAAAAAGTTTCTAAAATTCCTGCATATTCTAAGTAAAAAATGATCTCTAACATTGTTATTTATGAGGCCTGCAGCTGCGAAGTGCTGTTCTCAAGTAAATTATACCTGTATATGTTGAAGGAACACTTGTTACTTCTTTGTTCTCAAGTAAATAAACACGGGTCGTGTTTTCCCCAGCGACATCCTCCTCAAATTTACAGTTTATGTCGATCTATTTATTCGTGTAAAGAAGGTTTATTTGTCTTTTTCGTATTTGTAAAAATATGTGTGCTATAAGATTTAAAATTATATATATATATATATATATATATATATATATATATATATATATATATATATATATATATATATATATATATATATATATGTATATATATACTTGCCTAATATGTTTTTTAAAGTATATATTTTATTCCGAACTAAAAATATCATGGCATTTTCTAGTTCCATAAATTTTACTAATAGTATTCCTTTCCTGGTTTATAAGTTTCTCTTTCATTTGAGAATATAGAATTTGTTTTTTTTTCTTTTTGATCATTTATATAGCAGCAAAGTTGTAATGTGGTACAAGTATATCCTGTAGAATAAATTGTAGTGTTGATTAATGAACATAAGTTCATTGATCCTAGTTTATGCATAATTTGTAATATTTCAATATCTACACAAATTGTTGAAAGAAGAGAAATAAACTAACCATTCAGGTAGCAATATGGTTTTATTTTCTAATACGAATCTAGATTAGATATATATATATATATATATATATATATATATATATATATATATATATATATATATAATCAAGGGTTGGAAATCCAAAAGAGAACCTCTAAATAATGGGGAATGGAACAGAAAGAGACGGACAACCCGTTTAGCCATGTTGAAGAAGTGAAATAAAGCATACTGTTGTATCGTAGCTTGCTTTCTGGTTTCCAGCAAAGATGGTTGGGGGGGGGGTCGTCAAAACACAGTGAGTTGAAAGCACGGATTTAATATTAAAAATAAAAATCGGATCCAACATAGCAGACTGAATGCCGCCGAAAAACGTGTAATGTGGTTCAATAGCTGTTAAATATGCAATTTAAAAACAAAATAAAAATAATAGTTGTATTTCCATGAATAAAATATTGCGCTTCAATCCAAGGTGCATTTTAAAAATAATACAATAATAATAAATACGTGGATATCGATAATCATCAAAAAGGCAAAAGTACTTTCTCCTCTGTGCTTAGGACTTCTTCACAAATACCAATACAAATAATTTGTAAGTAATATAATATTTATTGATTTACACAAATGAATAAATAATACTACTGCAATAAAAATAATAAAAAGAACTTTTTAATCATTGCCTTCTTTGTTAACAGCTCTTTTTTCATTCTCCAATAGGTACGAATTGTTGTCAGAATCCTTACGATGTCAAAAAACAGTGTAAGGATCTATCGACGCCAAAAATTTTGGAACACATTCTCCATATTTTTCTCGAGAAGATTTTTGGGCAAAGTCTAGGCGATAGTTTCTTATTAGCTTGTCCGTTGATTTTTGTGCATCTTTCGATAGTTTACCTATCGGTAATATTGGAAATGCTATGATGTCTGGTCAATGGAGTAAGTAATTTGTGGATTCCTGTTGGAATGTTGTACCAAGAATATCCTTTGAAGAATAATCTTGCTGTTTCAAGTTTGTATTCCCAAATCTTCTCTATTGCAGTTTAATGTCCGCTTCCAATAATTTGCAAAATGATGGGAAACCGGAGGATCAGTTTTCGCTTCACTCTTGTTATAATGGCTGATTCGTCACTGTTCTCGAAAAAACGTCGAACTATGTTGCCATCGTTAGTGCTTCCTAACCCTTTCTTTGGAATATCAACAAGAAGTCCTAATCTCTCTCCTTAAAAGCCTGTCGGATGGTAGCCTTTGTTTGTGCTCTCACCTCTTTGTCTTTCTGCTTACGGGCTTGCCGCTGCTGTGTGTCACGTTGATACGACAAATACAAGCAGCATTCGGAGAATCGAATACATGCGTGTAGAGTTAACAGTTGTAGCTTGAAATACTCTGTATTTACTGGGACACAGTATCAATGTTGTTGAAGTGAGATATTTTTTGGCAGAGGTAATAACGTTAGACCGATTTCGCTCCAGCCAAAGCATTCACCTAGCCGTCTATTATCGCCAAAGATAAGTTGTACTGTACTGTAGCTCGGGTGGCATTTATATGGTACAAGTTGTCTGGTTAGAGTTTATAAATTTCTATTTTCGTTAAAGACTTTTGTTCGGTTTTCTTAATAAATTCAAATTTCAGAGGCCCTCAATTCATAGTAGAGGAGAGTTTGGAATTATACAACACAATCTGTTCTTGTTGATTTTGCGTATTAATACCTGCTAATTGAAGTGGAATAAGAGAGTTTAGGAATAAGTTTTTATCAGAAATATTCGGATCAGTGGATTTCATTTTGTTCTGGCTCTGACTTGACATTCCATTGAAGCCCCATTTGCAAATGAAACTCATATCTAGAAATCCAATTTATCGATTTGTTCAAGGACGTCTAATTGAAGCAATATAATTCGATTCACTGTATGATCCAGTAAGCCTTGGAATTTAACCTCGGCTTTTGATTTAGTAAAAGTTAGAAAATCGTCATGTGGATAACATGCTTTTTTTTTGTATTTTAAACACCAGAGTACGGCAAAAATATATTACTGCCTTTCTGTTTAGCCCAATTTTGTGATCGTTGATATTTGTTTCTCGACAATCCAATATCAAATAGAAGAGTGGCGCACAAATGTAACTGGGCACGACGCAACTACAACACTGTTGCCTTTGACCTGATATTAAACTTTAGAAAGAAAAGGCCGTTCATACTACCGAGGTTTAATAGAAACGTTACTATAGCCAACTTTTATTTTAAATTTCTTAACTAGAAATTAGTTTGGCTGTTTTCTCAAATTCTGACCCACTAAGCCCGTCTAAATTCTTTCAGATTAGTTCTGGACAGAAGATCGTAGAAAACGCCTGCGCCCAATATTATCCCCGCTAACTTCCCCAGCTTTAAAATATTATTCCGAATTGTTCGAGCGTTCATATCAAGTTCTTCGGCAATTACGGTACTATTGCAAGGAAAATTAATTTCTGCTAAACTACAAACGTCAATCTCTCAATTTGCTCGTTCTTCAATAATTTGAGAAACCGGTTGCTTCTCATTATTATCAGTGCATTTTTTACAAATTTTTTGACAACCGGTTATCTCAAAGTTTTTAATAATTTTCGAAATTCTAAATTTTCAAGGAACAGGATGATTTTCGCACGTAAATGCAAATCTGCTGATTATTTACCAGAATAATACCACTTAATAATCTGCTCTTTTTGTTCCGTGGAATAAACTACCATATCAAATACAAAAAAATTTGGCGCGAAACACGGCAATACCAATACTTGGTACTTACATTTCGACGGCCTGAATAAAAGCAAATAACTTGGAATCCTCTTGTTGTGCTAGGGCATGGCGTATGCTGCCGCCCGCTCTCATCGCGCCAGCATTGTATTATCCCTCACCCTAGGGCCAAACTGGAAATTTATTAAATTTAAGCACGTATGTCGATGCTTACGACTGCCTTATTCTGATTTGAAGAGTAATATAGTATTTTCTTTATCTTACTTAAGAAACGTCCAGGCTCCGGTTTGGATATATATATATATATATATATATATATATATATATATATATATATATATATATATATATATATATATATATATATATGCAAACAAATTTAATCATGTCATGATGAAGCCAAAATGACAGTAGGAAGTCATCTGAAGCCCGGGTTCCTAAAATAAAATCTAAAAGTTATTTTAACATCATCTAGTACAATCAGCATGCCATAGGAATACGTGGTCAGCTATCATCAAAACCTTGCCCCTGAAGGTTATCGTGAAGCTGACAGATTCTCCAGATTTTAATGAATTGAAGAACTGAAGTATGGAATAAACTGCCTTCGGAAATTTCTGGTCTATATATGAATGCCAGTAATGTCAGTAGTGAGCATTACCCGATGCGCTCCATCTCTTTACTCCTCCTTGACTTCGAATTTGCCCCTGCCTCGCCCTTGAACATGGTATTGAAACCTCGCGTCGATATGACCTTCACCTTGAAACATTTTGTCCAGGGGTGTATACGACCTTGAGCTTGACCTTGTTCGAGACCACCTTGACTTTGTTGGAGGTCATCTTGGGTGTGTGACCTTGAAGTAGTTATTTGTGCATTGTAATAGTGTGGAATGATCTTGAAAAGGTCTTGACCTTGCAAATTCTTCTATAAAATTGTGTGAGTCGATTTATATTCATTCAGTGTGAAATGTCAAATATGGAACTATCTTAAGATAAAATTATAAAGCAAGTTGGCAGAGTAATTTGTTTATATCAAAGTAATATAAAAAGTTTGTGTGATTTTGAAAAAAGAATCTAGCATTTTTTCCGGTGTGACAAGGAACTACAGATGAACTTACCCTGTTACATTCACTATGAACAAATATATCGTCACTATATAGATGGGCCACTACCAGCAATGAAAAAGTGTCGTGAGTTTAAAAATAAATGAAAATATGAATAGCGATTTGCAAGAGACAGTAAAAAAATTGGGCGATGAGTTCACTGAAACGACAAGTAATTATTTCAATGATGCAATGAAAAGTCGACCAGAATGGGCGTTGTGCTATTGTGATTTGGTTTTGAATATAAAAAGGCTGCCAATGCTGTCATAAATATTGCAGCAAAACATTAAATTTACTAGAGTTTGCGAAATAAAAAAATTTGGATCTAGTGACTGTTTGGAAAAACTGATTAGTTTCATTGCAGATCCAGTTGTGTTTAATGAAATTAGGGTGTAGGACTTAAGTTTAACGTAGTGGTAGTTAATATGGAAAATTTAGTGAGAGAAATGTACGAAGCCTTTTTAATTTTTGCAGCTTGTTGGGAATTTTACGCATATGAAATGCAAGATTCGGAGGCTGAGGAATTTAGTATATTTTTTAAGTATATGGACCATGTTGAAGTGTGTATTTTAGCGAGAATAGTTCGTAAGGATTTACGGTTTGAAAAGCGTTTCTTATGCGTATTTTCATATCTTGTGGTGCTGTCGGGGGTGCATTCTAGATCATTCCTTTTATGTATTCCCATAAAAGGAAATCTGGTGGAGTTAAGTCCGGAGATCCAGGGGGCCAATTTTGAAATCCGTCTCTCCCAATCCACCTGTTTCGAAAGTTGACATTTAAAAATTGCCGAACCTCGCGATGATAATGAGGCGGAGTTCCATTCAGTTGAAGTCACATAGTTGTTCTAATATTTAAAAGAACAACTTCTAATGACACTGGAAGTTGGTGTAAAAGAAAATCGCAAAACATCAAACCATTTAAAGGTCCTTTAAAAAGTAGGGTCGGATTAAGTATAGACTCAGTATTCCTGTCCATGCATTAACCGACCACCTATTCTGGTTTCTCATAACCTAGTTAAGAAATGTAGTTTTAAACGATTATATTACACGTATAAGAGAAAACAGAAAAATATCAATCAATAAAGTACATCAAACGTAGTTATTTGTTTCATTATATTTTTACCTTGAAGTTTTCCCTATACCATTTTAAATGTGAAGCTATTTGACCTTGAAGACTCTCCAAACTATTTCTGGTGTTTCTGCCGTTAAGCCACCCCCACCATTGTTATAATTCGACCTTGAAAATTCGCTATAAAGTTTAGTGGAAAAAGAAGTGACTTCAAACAGTCGCATATATCAGTGGCATTAACATCAAGTTCGTGTAGTGTTCCGAAAGTGCTTTTATATTCACGGCAATTTTTGGATTCTTATACCATTTTTTCAATAACGAGTATTGAAAAACAAACTCTAGATAAAATTAATGAAATCTTCAGCTAAGATTTCGAGGTTTTAGAAAGAAAAAAGGTTACCTAAATGATTGTGGGGAAAGTGTATAAAATTGTAAAAATGGTTTCAATGACTACAAGATTTTTGTAAAACTCTTCTAGTGGCTTTACACAATGACGGTGATAATAGCACATTCGAGACTTTTTTGCCAAAACGTGTAGCCGAAACTCTGACTTATTTAGGTCAAGATCCTAGGGTTTTTGGAAACAATACTCGAACATTATTACATTTTGGCTCATTGGAGTAGATTTTATGTAATGTTTGAAAAAAAAATTAATTAAATTAAAAAAAATTTTGCTCATGTCAGAATACTTACCCGTGTTCATTATTTCTGTTAAAGATGTCTGCTGATGCGCCGTCCGTCAACGAATGGGTAGATAGATACATATTTTGGTTGGAAAGAGAATTAAGAAATATGGCTCACGATATGTTAGATAGTACAAATGATTGGCCGCATATTGAGGCAATCAAAGATCAATATAAGAAAGAGATCAATGATGCAATCAATTTTATGGATGGCGCACACTTGTGCGACAAATTTTTATTTGGTTTCATAGCTGTGGGTACATTTTGTGCTGAAATTGTGGAAAAATAATTAAAAGAATACCTCATTAAAATGTCACATTTACCTGCTGAGCTTGCTGCAAAATATGAATTGGTTCCTGCAAGAGCGACTGCCCAAGATGTTGACGATCGAAATAGGGTCGGATGTGATAGCATTTTGAACAACGAAAATGAAGACGTAGAAAATTATTTTTTTATAATTTTTGTATTTGTACAATTAAATAACTGTAAATAAAAATTTGTTACAATCAAATTTTTGTATTATTCATTTTATAAATATACCAACCCGGTAGTTAAATAGTCAGTATTTCATTTTCTCAATTGAAATATTTAGTATAAGTGGCGCAAATAAAAATAAAATAGTTTATTTAAGATTAAACATAAATCGAGGAAACAACACAATTGATAAATTTGGTAGTCAGAAATATAATGAAAAAAATCATGTTACCCGGGACACCAGGGATGGGCAGTATGATATGGGTGGAAAATCAATAAACAACTTAGGCAAACCTAAAGATGATGACGACGCTGTAACAAAAACTTTCTTAATAGGAAGTTTTACAGTTTTGCAGTTGGAATATGTCACATATTTAACAAGGATGCCCTCCTCCTGATATACAAAAATAATAGTGAGCTTAAAATAAAAATTGAAGTTATCCAGAAAATACTCTATCATCAGCCTTTAAATAACTCAATAAGCGCAATGTTGTACGGCTAGACTCCAAAAAAAAATCTAAAAAGGGAGAGCAGGTTAAAGAATAGGAGAATGCACTCCGAGTGGTATAGCCTTGAAGATAACGTCGTAGTCGTCGGTGAATTGGATCTTCCCTCCAAAAATATTGAAATGTTATTTATGTGTATGATGTTTTATTGTCATTGTTTTTGATGATGAAGACTGACATAAAAAACTTTGTATCACTATATATTGTTTATATACATTTAAATTAAAATTATAGTCATACAATATCTTATTTAAACAGTAACAGATTTATATATCCAAGAGTTTGACAAGCAATTGATCGGTGTAATTTTTCTTTCGTTTTCTAAGGACCTTCTCTACAAAATAAACAACAGGACTGCTCGTCTTTTGTAGTTCTGACTCGTAAAAACACCTTTTAGGCTGACATTCTAACGATTCCAACATGTATGTCGGTGGATTTCTAATGTTAACTTTTACAATTTTAAAGAGTTCAGTTGAACAAGAGGGCGTATATCCTTAATCGAATAAGCTTTTGTACTTGCTAATATGCACAATGTCACCCATGGGAAACTAAAATTTTTTAGGTACAATTTTTAAATAATCATAAGCTTTAATTTGCGTTTCTTCTTGCACAACTGCGGGCTTTATTTCAATGGTGCGATATTTCGAATGATTATAGGCTTTTGTTCCTGCTGAAAATATATGTATATATTTGTAAGATCCTTTTGCCGAGAATTGTTTATATAAGTTATTTTTAAGAGTTCTTATGACTTGCTCAACAATTGCCGCTTTCTTTGTGTTGTAAGTGGAATAATGATTTATATTATATTCTTTCATCAGGGCTTGAAAGTTACGGTTATAGAACTCTTTTCCTTGATCACTTTGCAAATTTGTTGGTGTATATGATGCCTCTTCAATGATGCTTTTCATCGCACTAGTAACTTCTATACCTATCTTGATTTTTATCGCTTTGGTGTAGACAAATTTAGAGCAGCAATTTATATATACTAAAATATAACGATAACCATCGTTTTCATCAACATACTGTTGCATTTGAGCCAAATCAATTTGACACAAATCTCTATATCCTTTTATTATCGTACACCTTCGTATAAAACTTGTTCTAGCCGTTCTATATAGTTCATTAACAATTTTGGTTTTTTCTATGCAGGGCTCCATATTATTAGTCATATTAAAGATATCAGATGCAAGGAAGGAGTGAAGAATATCATTAAATATTGAGTTTAATATGTTATACCTTCTTTTCGTAATTCCTCTATGATTGATATAATTTCATTTTCATTTCCCGTGTTTCCGGCCATTTTGGAACTACAAAACAAACGTAAACCAACTCTTTAGCTTTGTTCGAGTAAACATTGAAATATTTTCGAAGATAATGTCTTTTTTGTGGGTAACTGTAGTTACGGAAAGCTTCTTACTTGTAAAACCACCACCTAATTTTGTGTCCATCATCAGAGGTCTATTAATTCGTAAATATTTATTCCATTTGTTCTCCAATAAAGCATCACTTTTTTTTATAATTTTTGTAGAAAGCATTCCTGGATTCCAAAATATTCTTGTATGTCGTAAGTATATCACTTAATTGTGGTTCCTTGCCTAAACTTGGGGGTGTTTTTAGAAATAACAAATCATAAAGTTTCGGTGATAAATCGTATTCTGCTATATTTTTCCCCTTTTTATATAAGACAACATTTCCATTTGGAAAATTCACCTCTAAATTACCAATAAAATTTTTGGCACGATCTGTTTTTGAACCAAAACGTACACCATATTCAGTATGGTGAATGTAATCCTTTCAGATGAGCGTTTAAGATATCGGAAGTTGCGGATGCGAGAGGTGAATTGGTTGATGACGAGGGTGTATTAAACACCGATTCGCTAATATCCTCTTTTGAAATGCGGTGTAGCTGCAGCTGCAGCTGTTGCTGAATAGGTATAGAGGTTTGAAAGGAATGTGTAGGTTGGGGAAAACTAGATATTTGTGTCGACCGCATTGATGTGCTGGGACTATGTGATTTTGTAGCTGGATAATGTGGCTCTTGTTGTTGACGTTGCTTGACCACATCACACACAGTTGTCAAGGGCTTAGAAAGGTGTTCAAAAAATTATTCCAATTCCGCAATATTTAATTTTGTGGGCGCTTTAATTTGTCTAAATTTTTTCTAACGGCATTGGTAGCTTCCACTAGTTTACGTTTTAAGTTGTTCGCGTTATTCATGATATTAACAAAGGGCGTTTCAACAATGAAGTGTTTTCTCTTATTATTACAGTAATATATAGCTATCAAATCCTTTGCGGTATCTTCTCGATTTCACATCACTTACTAAAAATCCATACTTATTATCCCAACATTTTGAGCACATTTCTTGAAATTGAGTAAAAGTTAGATCCGGTGAAACGTGGTCGGAAAATATGTGTTTCATATTCAATTCATCTTGTTTAAACATAATAATAAAATTGGCATTGTCTCGCACAAGCTGTTTAGGCACTCGCGAATATGTTTGCGCTAGATAAGAGGAGTCGATATTTTTATAATGTCCCATGCTAAAGTACGATCGTATAACATCTTGTTTTTCACATATAACATCATCAAAGATAAATATAGAGTTTGATTTTGCATCGGACGGTTCCACAATATTATTGGAAACACTAAAGGCATAGTAGCCTAAACCTTTGATGGGTGCTAAAATTTTCCTTAAATACTCATATTTCGGTTGATACAGAAATTTCGAGTAAATATAGACATTTCCGAAACGTAGTCCAAGGGGGTGTGTAAGCAGAGAAATTGTGACATTAGTTTTTCCACAATTGGACGGTTCAATTAACAGACCGCGAATAGAGGAAGGAAGTAGAGGACCGTGCCACTTTATTATTTTCTTTTCAAAACCAAGTCCCACTTTTTCATCGAGATTGTCAATATGAAGTTTTTGTTTAAGATCGATAACGCGCATCGTAGGAAAATTTGATATTTTATAGGCAATTTTTCACCAAAATGGTAATTCAGATGCCGATCGTCAAACGAAGTGGACGGTCTCACGTTTCCAATAAAACTGGACAAGGTATTGTGAATTCGTTAATAAATAAATTACCATTTGAGGTACACATTCCCGGTTATCAATATTGCAGACCCGGAACAAAAGTAATAAAACGTGTAACAAGAGGTGATTTAATTTATTAAATTTAATCCTTTGGACGCCGCATGCAAAAAATACGATTTAGCCTATTTATATAGCAAAGAAAACATATGTGCGAGACATCGAGCAGATTACGAGCTCGAACAAAGTGTTTGGAGTAGAGTAAAATCGAAAGATTCCAGTTCAAGTGAAAAAACAGCCGCTTGGTTAGTTACAAATATTATGAAGACAAAATAGCGTTTTGGTATGGGTATGCTATCATAATCATTACCGAAAAAAAAACATTTAGTAAAGGCACACGTCGTTTAAAAGGGAAAGGTGTCAATAGAAGTCGACGTGTCAGTTTCGGAACAGCGATTCGACAAGCAGTTGGAAACGAATTATTAATATACCATTAATGCCAATTTTTGCCAGGTTATCTATCAGCTTTGGGTTCATTAGCTGGTGGGGCAGCGGAAACTGTGCGTGCCATAAAAGCTGCAAAAAATAAACAGTGAGGATAAAACCGGTGCCGGCGGCCTGTATTTGAAATCGAAAGAAAATTGTTTGATTCTGAAACCGTATCGTAAAGACATGGGATTATTTTTAAATCGTAGATCAAAAAACTAATTGAATCCTTACCTCGAAGACCGCTATCTAACATCGATATTGAAAAAATATGCCAAAAAGTAGAGAATAGGATACTTTCGAGGTATTTATACGAGGGATTCCTTACCTAGACAAGGTCCTCGACGTTACGAAGCAGCTATAGTGAATTTGATTTTACGGTGCAGAGACTCATTGAGTTGCTTATAGAAAAAATAATTCTAAAGTAATACATAATGACAGCTTCTGCGATTTACCCCCACCAATCGAATTGGTGCAGTATCTACAAACGGGATCCGAAGCATCAAAATTTTTTTATTATACATAGGATCGTCAACAGGATTTTGGAACAGTCTGGTGTGGAGATTTGTGCTTAAAGTTTCTTGTCGAATCATCACCGTAAAAGATATCATTATCGCCACCGCAAATGATTCGCAACAACGATACTAAAATGTTGGTGTCACTGAAAGCATTAGATCTAGCCGGAGGATTAAGGAAAAAGACCGTGAGACAGCTAGAAAACCTGCCCAAGCAAGTAATGATTGCGTTAGCCCCAAATAGAATTGCGCGAGGACGTCAAAAATGATATGTATATATTAAAATATCAGTGTGGTTGCAAACATTATTCCAGCAGCAATTGAAACGAAGAGACGGCTGATAATGGCCTTACGTTTAGAAAAATATTTTGTTGCAAAATCGGCGATGTGTCATAAAAGCAGAAAATAGCATAAAATCATCACTATCTAATGCAGTGAGAAGAGGTCTGAAGATGAATCTTTTTAAATGCTGCCGCTAAGAATAAAACCAAGATATGGGATGTTTTAATGGTTAGTCATATCTTATATGTTCACATTTACAGGGCACTCGAGTGTCTTGAGCGCCGATTTTTATCCACTTATCGAATTACATAAAGAATACAAATATGGTCTTGCATTACTGAGATTTTACACATACAACTCAATTTTTGATGTGGATGAAAGCAACAATAAATTTGCCTAGATGAGGGAAGGTTACACCACCGAGTCGATACAATTGCAGATTCCACTTAAGGCCTATGAAATAGATAAAATTGGTAAAGCTATGTCGAAAGCTCTGAAGAATTCAACTGAAGATAAGAATGATGGGATCTTTTCCTTAGTCGCTAATAATAATACGCTGAAATGTGAAATGAAATCCAAATCTACTATAGATTTCCCGAGAGGGCCGAGTATCGGTAAAATGTAAGGATTTAATTTTACAGTTTTAAAAAGAGACCAAAAGCACGAGTCAACCGAAATGGTGGAAATAAAGAAAGTACGCATCTTACGTGTAGATTGTAATATAAGTTCAGGAGCATATATGAATACCTTATTCGAATTCGATATTGATGTAGTGACCGGTTACAAAATCATTAAAAAACCACAAAATAATATTTATATGCAGTTAATGCCGGAACTACGTCAGTTTATCGACAACATTACCGTTCGTATTTTGGACGACAGCGGTGATCTAATCAATTTTTTCAAGGCGAGAAAATTACCGTGAAATTGGAATTAAAGAAACTCATAGCAATAGGTTTTTGCTTCAATTGTCAATTGTGTATGGTGTCGACTAAGATTAGGGAACCGCCGAAATATAATAAAAGTAAAAGAAGAGTTAATGTCAAGGTTAGTGCCGTTGTCCAGACGTTGGATCGTAAACATTTCAACAGTTATCTGCCGAAGACTATACATTTTTAAAACCAATCTGTCTTAAAGTGCGAAAATAATTTTCACCACCAGCGATAAAATAGAGGTTTTCTCCGAATCCATCTTTGGCAATTCCATTATTAGTCTAGAAGAGCATACGTATAAATCTTACGGATCTCTATCGTTCAACAATTTCCGATGAAGTGCGCATTTCTATTAAGTTTCAAGATATTATACTGGATTCGCCGAAAGTTACATATATATCGACGGAAAATTTAAACCCATAGACGCAACGAAAAGATGTTTTTTATTACGTAATGCCCTCGCATTTTTGTTCGAGGAAATTCGCCTCGAGATAGGAAGTGAGCAGGTCGACGTGGTTTGTAAACTTGGAGTTACCACCACATTAAAAACCATGGTTCCATCGGAAGTTTGCAACAAAGGTTTCTCAAGATATGCGGATGGGTCTCGATGAAGTAAACCAAGATATCGTAGACACCGCAAGTAACGTATTCTCCGAGAAATTACCCTATCTTATGGGATTCGCCGAAGATTATACAAAAGGTGTTTTCAACGTAAAACAAGAGCTTATTATGATTATAGCTCGCACTTTTATCAGTTGTTCCGTCAGCAAAGTGGACGCCGAAATTATTATCGCAAAATCGAATGGGAAATTCGTCACATCATCCGAGGCGACAAGCAAAAACTGAAAATATTGTCTCGCATTAATAAAGGTGGAAAAAATGCCAGTATTCAAATGGCACATTGTAAATGGGATCTGTACGAATTGCCAGCTTTAAGACAAACATCTTCCGACGTATGGGCCTTGAGAACGAACACAAGTCTAGAAAGACCGCGCTATATAATCATGGGATTTCAAGACAGTATTAATTGCGATAAAAAAGAAAGAACCGCAATCCAGTTTACCCACGTCGACGTATGCGATATTAGACTATATTTGAATTTAACCGTTTATCCCTACGAAAGATAAAATTTAGATTTTGCTAAGAAACTGTACGCAGCAGCCTATTACAATTATGAAAACTTCCAAAACAACTACTACGGGCGCGAAATAAACGACCCTATGATGACGTTCACAGAATATATGAAAAACCCCGTTTTTATTATCAATTACAGTCGTCAACCAGAGGCTATTAATTCATCGACCGTGGATCTGAAATTTAAGTTCCAAACCAGAAAGTATTAGTTCCCCAAAGACACTAAAGTGTAAGCATTAGTTATTCATGACTCATTTTTAGTTATAATGTATTAAACGGGTCAGTGACCAACAAGTCTATATTTTAATGTATTTCTCGATTATATGTAACACAAAATAATGTTAAAATATGGTACGTCCATTAATAAATTTGTAAAAAGTCCAGTATTAGTTTTATATTTATTTGAAACCCAACAAAAAAAGTGGACTCCCTTAAGAAAGGAGTACGGCAGTTTAGATAATAAGGGTTTATTTAGTGGAAAAAAGTACTTAGATAACGCAATAAAAAATTTTTTAGGAAAAATATGACTCCAACGAATTAGGAAATTTGTAGAAAAGTAACGGTTAGGAATAGGGAAAAAATTTATCAAGAAAAATTATAGAGGAAGTCGAGTACTATAAGTAAGCATTTTCTGCCGACAGTAATAAAGTAAAAAAAGAATTTTTGTGAATGCGTGCTAAAGTTGAAGTTTTAGAGCAAAACAATATTTTTCAAAAGTCGCAAAAGTGAAATTTGAAAAAAAGGGTTAGAAAGGTTAGTAATTTGGATTTTTTAAAGCGCGATAGCTTGGGAACCGTTCAAGATAAAGAAAAACTAAAAGCACTTTAATTACCTAGAATTTTGAGGAAAATGCAATTGTGTAATTATTTTAAAAATTAATGGTGAATCCGCGGTAAAATTGAAGATTTAGAAAAAAAAACGGTATTGAAAAATTAGAGAGAGAATTTTTTTCTACATATTTTGGTATTTTTCAAAATTCGGAAAGGTGAAAAAAAGAGTGTCGTAAGTTAGTAATTTGGATTTTTAAAGCGCTGTAGCTCGGGAACCGTTCAAGGAAAACTAAAAGCACTTTTATTACCTAGGATTTTGAGGAGAATACAATGATGAAAAAAAAAGGATTCTAAAAAATTCCAAAAATTTTTTTGAAGTGGGTTGCTTCGAATATCAAAAAATGCTATGCTTTATGTCAAAAAAGTGAAGGAGGTAGTTTGTGTCTAAAAAGTAGAGATACGATGATTTATAAAATCATATTATTCTCAAAAATAAATATTGCCTGTATGCACACCACCTTAGCCCCTCCAACTTTCTTGAATGTATATAAGGGCGGCATTAGAATTATTTCATGATTGCACATTCGACCGTCAGGATGGAAGATACCCCAAAAAAGATTATTGGCATTGTAAGGCTATTCGTGCCCGTAAAATTATGTACTTGTGCGAAGTGCAGGGGTATCGCACCGGCACAGCACCTTCGGCACCGCCTGCAATGCCAGCACTGACGGCACCGCCAGCAACGCCCACACCTCCAACGACGGCGACCCAGTCAATACGGCTTTGGCAGCCCGAGGTCGAGGAGCAGTCAAGACCACGATTTGTCTCGTCGCTTAAGTGTCAAGTTATAGGCTTGAGAATGAGGTTATCGTTTAATCCCTGACCTATGAAAATATTAACAGTCACAACAAGGTTTCTATTAATTTTTTTTAAACGCATCCTTCACAAAATGTTAAAAATTAGTCTTATTAGCCAACAAAAAAAAAAAAACAAATTCCGTGTTTTAAGTTTTTGAAAAAATCAATAATTCTGTAAACTCTCACCAACCTACAACATTTAGACGGCGCTGGTGGGTGGTTGTAGTTCTATATAACTGAGACCGGGCGAGTTACTCAGTCATATCTACTTCGACTTTGAGACAACTACATGGAAAAAGAAAGACCCCAAGCAGAAACTCGTCAATTTTTAGCGTAGAGATTGTCGCCGGCAACGTTGAAAACCTGGAGGACTACGACGACGTAGACTTTGAGATTGACGTCCTACGTTAGGATGACCTAGATTAGCCAATTCCACTGCTCTATGACCACGATCCTGGTCTTGTCGGATTGGAAGACGTGAGAGACTGGGTGCTTTAGCGCCTCGAAGGCGACAGTCCGTAACCAAAGCCGGAGTCTACGAAGGACGCGGTGTTAGAAATTACAACATCGTTGACGCTCGAAGATCCACAGTCTTTGCGACTCTTCGAGCTGGTGGTCTATCGATGAGGATGTGCCACCATAAGCCGCACACCTTCCCCAGCCATTTTTAAGGGCACAAAACCATGATTTTTTTCAAGGCCACAGAATACTTTGTTCGTAGTTTTAGTTCATATTGGTACTTGGTAAAATTGTATTTATAGAACATACAATATTGGATACAAAGTATTAAATGTTAGATGCTGGTGGAATCCGGCAAAATCGTAACTTCCTATTCGAGACCACACACAACTTTGATCTCAATACGTAACACAGCATTTGTCGTTACCCCCACCACAAACATATATCTATATATACGGCCACCAATACAACCTATCCAATGCCCTGTGGTGGATTCCATAACCGAAAACTGTCTAGAGTGGGATCTGGATAATCCCAGGTGAGATGCCCTCGGGGAATTCACTATACGTGCGACTCTACAATGTCATAAAGAGTCACATGTTTCTTGCCACACAACAAAATGGTCCTTTTCAGGACCACAAAATACTTTGATCGTAGTTTTTAGTTGGTTATAATTCCTTGTAACCAATATTTTATGTTTTTTTCATAAAAAGCATACAACGTTGAGACGCAAGTATCAGAAGTTCTGGCGACTGAACCTGAAATTCTTAAACCGAACAATGTTTTAGAGTCGTTGTAAATATAATCAAAAAATATTTAGTACTATTGCTATTACGTAGTTATGGTGGATTATTGACACTTTCTTTTTACTACCTAATATTAGGTGGGAAGGATTCTATATAAAAGAAAACACCAAAAATATATTTTTAAAGAAGCCCTTACCTCCGACACTTCTTTTACACTGGCCGGTGTTGGTGGAGTTGGTCCATCATCGCCTTGAATTACTTGTACTTCGACGGACAAAGGCTCTGTCGGTGGTGGTGGTGATGGTGCTGACAAGAAATCGGGTAATCGCGCGGGCGTCTTTGGTTTTTTGAAAAAAAAAAATCTTTTTCGCCTGCCCTACACCTTTAATCGCCGAAT
Organism: Diaprepes abbreviatus; assembly: GCA_034092305.1. Taxonomy (NCBI): domain Eukaryota; kingdom Metazoa; phylum Arthropoda; class Insecta; order Coleoptera; family Curculionidae; genus Diaprepes; species Diaprepes abbreviatus. The sequence continues at coordinate 1,620,057 of JASJET010000110.1, read as the reverse complement.
AAAATGTATTTTTATCGGCAATTTCCGATTTCGGCATAGTCAGTAGCTTCTGTAATTTTGAGGCTTTTGGAGAAGATCCCGATTTGGTCGCGACGCATTTCGCACAACCACATTACTCAACACTTTTATTTTCATCTCCTTCTCCTCACTCCAATTTTGAAGAAGTTCCGCCGCCGACTGCACCAACTCTGCACCACGACCATCATTTAGGGCTTGGTCTTTAGCATCCTCTTGCTCCCTGTGCCAATTCTCGAACACCCCTGGAGTTAACACTTCTAGCCACTCATGTGAAGCTGTGCATGACTCAACAATTGTTATTAAAGGTATATTCAACAAACCAACTTATGTAAGCAAGTAATTAATTGAAATTTCTCAAGAACGTAGAGGATAAATTGATGATACTGTTATTGCAATATATGAACTTAGTCAAGACGAACTGCCTGATGAACTTAATTCTAGAATGTTGAGTATTTAGAAGACTATGGAGGATCTCGACAACAAAACTGCTCCACTTTAAATATTTACTCGTCGACTTAAGCGTTTAATTTACTGTTAAAGAAATTTTTCAACGATAACTTTGCCGTTTGTTCTTTTCCAACACTTCATTATATTTATAATTTTAAAATAAAGGTTGAATAAAGAGCAATCAGGTTATGAACATATGTTTTTAATTAAAAAAAACTTACCAGACTACCGTTATATAGTAATGTTGTATGTTCAGTGGAACTAATAAAAACAATATAGATATTAAAATGTGCGTTACTAATTTTATATCCTTTCGATTTTCCATATTTTTCATAGTTTTGCCACAAATCGCGTTATTTTTTAATTTAAAAGTGTCTTTTGCTTATTTTGTGGTGGCTTTGTTGCGTAAATTGGTATTAAAATCAATATACGTTTTTAGCCATTTTGAGTGGTTAAACTGTAATACTTGATGAGTTTGCATTACCACTAAGCCGTTGGCGATGGCTTGTTTTAAAGTTCTATAGTGTACAGTGTATTTTCTTTTATCTCGTACATTAGGAATTAATTTCGTCAATTTGGTCTTTTTCTGTTGGCGGTATGATATTTTCCACTAGAAAGGGAAGATCAGAATGTGCATCATGCAACTCAGTCGGATAATGCACATCCACTTCCAAAACCTAGCCATTTAAACTATCATCACCAACAAAATATGTTATAAATGAAGATGGTTTTGTTAGGTTATAGTCTGGTAAATAAATATTATTAGCTTCCTTTCTGTACACTGGCTTATGCCGCCGCGTAGACCTTTCTTAAAAAAGTGTATTATGGTTGTATTAGTTAAGAACTCTAGCTTTACCTTAGTCATACACAACATACAATCAAATGATAAACCTGGAAGGGTATAGTAGTGTGCCGGATCCGATTTATCGAATTTTTAACAATTATCTCTAAACTGCTCAAAAACACATCTGGTTTTAAATACACGTCTGAATAGTCCCAAAGTTTTACACCCAAACAAGCACCATACTTCTTTTGCTCGCTTATAGCTTTCATCGCTAATGTGTTCTTCCCGTAAATTATCATAAAATTGATCTTTGCTTGGAAGACCTGTATTTTTCATTTTTTCTATAGAGTCGATAAAGCTATCGGAAAAAACACCCTTTCGACGTAGCAAATTAAATTGCCCGATATTTGAAAAATGTTTCCGCGTTTCAATAAAATCATTATCGTTTAAACCTCTGCTTAAATTTTTCAAAGACGTTGAGAGAAATTTAAATCTGTCAATGAACCGCAATTTTAAATATTTCCTCTTAACTTTTCCCAGTTTATTATCAAAATAATCGTGTACATAAATGCGTTTTTGTAAAGAATATGTACTTTTCATTACTTTGAGCCAAAACATCAATTTTATCCCCATATTTACATAACTCTTTTATAAATAAATGGCTGTCGTAGCCGCTTAAGTTATGAAATATGATAGGGATAAAAGAGGGTAATTTATAATTTAAATAATAAATGGAATGTGTAGCACCAAATATTTTTGCACCAGTTATATGACAATGATCTCTTACTTTAACCTTATCGTCTTCAAAGGACCTCCACATATAACACATATTTTAGCATCATTAAAATCCTTTTTTTGTTCAGGCGTCAACGGTTTCATAGGCTTAATGTCTTTTAAATATGGGTTACAAGGAGTCGTTAAATCACACTCAATACGATCCACAAAGACTTGAGCTGCATTATTCCCCCAAAATAGCTCAAATTTAGAAACTGAGTGGTAAAAAGAGAATTTAATTAAATAAGCAAAAGAATATGGTTCATATTTAAAACTATTAAGAGTATAAGAATTTCACGAATGGAACGCACATTTGCTTTTCTATACATTCTAACTTTCTTGACACATACCTCAGTGTATCAATTACTTCATCTATTACTTTATTATTTTCGTATTTAGTTTTTAGACAGTATACGTTAATAGATATGTTGTTCATTTCCTCAAATTTTTTAATGTCACATAATTTTACTGGAAAATCCATTCCTGCTAAATTTAGCACTCTAGAAAAATGGAGATAGGATGTTAGCTGTGAAGGCACTGCTGGTGGCGGAACCAATGCTGATGTTGCAGCCTGCGCAAAGCAAATTCGTCCTGGTTTATCACATTGACGACAGCTTCTCTCTTTTCAATAGAATACGGCAACATGATATATGATGAACCACTCGTAAGCGTATACTTGTTGATGTTGACTTCCATGTATAAAATTCGAACAAGAGCGCATCCTATAATAAAAAAAAAACTATAAAAATCAGTTAAATATATCGAGTTTTGATTTTTACATACCTAAATCTTCCTCCTGAAACTCTGTCGCTTGCATTTTTATTAATTCGGTGAAAGAATTGTAAACGGTATACAAAATCACTTTCTACAGTAATTATTTGATTAGCAGTATTGAAGGAATTCTCACTCAATATTTCTTGTGATGGAAGCATGCACATGCCAACAGCTCTGTCATGTTAACTTTTAAAGCTTGACGCACACGTAATAAATTATTAATAAGTTCCACCACCTTCGATTTAATGTCTGCAAAAAACATTACATAATCCAAATGTTCCATATCACTGCAATTACAATTCTCTTTTCGAAGGCACATCCAACGAGTTGCACAACATGACATACCGGCAAACACGAATTATTTTTATGTTGTTATGTTCGTTGATGTGCTAACATATGATTTGCTGGAATATTCACATTACATGTTGCGCAATTAATTACTGGAATCACCGATGTACGCTCTTCAATTTGGAGCCTTTTACTCCTGGCACTTTATTAAATCTAGCACACGATTCTCTTTTATGACGCTTCATATTATAATGGTTGGTCAACTTAGAACCGCAATTTTCACAAACATATGCCATGATTTGTCAAATAATAATACATGTACTACCCATGCAAGTCAGAGACAACTGATGATTGAAACTGCCCCATACCATATATAAAACTATTCAAGATCGCCCTAAACTACGTCACATAACTTCAAGGGCACACACCCAAGATGACCTCCAACAAAGTCAAGGTGATCTTGAACGGTGTCGAGGCCAGGGGCATACACCACATTGAACAACAGTTTTCAAGGTCAAGGTGATATCAACGCAAGGTCAAATATCATGGTAATGCTCACTACTAATGTCAGCACAAACGTCAGCTTTCTTTATACAGAAAATAAGTTTTCTGATGATTGTTGGTGGGATAGTGATTTAATTAGAGTTCCTGATATCATACCCTGTAAAGAAAGCTCATAAAACAATAAAATATTAGGTTTAGTAATGTATTTGTATTTTTAGCTCATTTTTAAAGAACAGGAGGTTCTTAATTTGACAGCTATGTAAGTATATTTTTTTTTGTATGATCGCCGATTTGAATACAATTTTTGTTAAACGTACTACGAGTGTAAATTACGAATTTAAATTATACGTAATTAAAAACTTTAAATAATTCATTTAGTCGAAAATAGGTGATTTTGTGTGCAACACGAGATGTAAATTAACTACAGTAAAGGCAGTTATAGAATCATTAAGGAATTTTATGTATGAATGTTTGATTATTATGGGATTAGTAAGGAGGACGTTTTATTTTGGAGGTCATATTTTTCTCATATAGCAAGCTGGTGACGACCAAAAATTTCAGTATTGGGTTGTTTGAAACAACATATTCAAATTTGCGGTCATTTAATATATCTTAATCTTTAAAAGTAATTATCCCTTCAGTTGATGGATAACTATTGTAAATTATTTCGTCACCATTTCTACAAGCTGCTTAGTATTAAAAAAATGATGAACTTCAAAATTAAACAAGGGAAAGAATTTTGTTTCTTTGATTAAAGGGTCGTTCTTAATTTTTTACTGGTTGAAGATAATGAAGAAGATCGAAACCTTAAAACATTGCTAAACGGGAAAACTACCAGAGATAACAATAACGCATTTCGTTACTGCACGTTAATGTTACAAATCCTTTTTGCTAAGAAACAGCCTATAATCTTCTGCATTTCAGAATACTTAATGGCATCACATGAGACTTCTTCATCTCCACGACTAACATATGGTAATATATTTCTGTAGGATTAACCACTGTTATAGTGGATAGTAATAATTATTAAAAATAATTATATTACGTTTAGAATTTGCTGCAAATTATGCAGTTAACTTTAAGATTTATGATATACTCTTAATACCCTTATGTTCACCTGTCATTCCTTGCAGGTCTAAAAGTATCAGAATGATGCCAAGTAGTACCCATCAGTTTACAGCATATACAAAATAAACCAACAAATGAATTGACTTTATGGGGTTAAATATCGTTCTTTAAAAGTTTAAAATAAAAAAACCTTTAAAAGCCTTTAGTTGAAAGAAAAAAAAAGTTCTCTTTATTCTGCTCTTCCAAAATAATTAAATCCACAAAATTATCAAAAAACATTAAACGATACTTCACGCGAGAAATCTGATGACCAAATTAAGAAATTAATATCCTATAAAATAAATACATTAAATTAATTAAGTGTTTGACATACCACGTTCCACTCTTACAACCATAAACACTAAATAAATGCAAAGTTGTGAAAATCTGATATATGTCACTTAAAAAGAAATTATTTTATATATAATATAATATTTATTATATAAACCTTAAAATATATGTTACGTTTTCCAAGATTTTATTTCCAAGAAGCAAGCTCATTTGCTCCACCAATTCTCATTCTTAACTCCATCCATTATCCAATATATTTCCGTCTACTAAATAACACTCTTGCAAAAAAACTAGATCGATTCTAATATTAAAATTATATGTTTAATTAAAATTGTTCAAAAATATTATATACAAACTGTGAGACTATCAGAAATAAAAAAGAAATAATTGGCAATTAACCAAAACTACATTCTTCACTACATCTTGTTCTTTAGTTCTAACTGACTATATAAAAAGCAGAAGAAAACCTGTTAGGTCTAGTACTGAGCATGACATCGATAATTAAAAGCTTTTAATCATGCTCTCTGCGAATAATCTAGTGCTTTAAGATCTAAACCAACTAAACAATTTTCAATTTAGACTTAGGGCATCCTAGCATATTTTTGGCTAGTAGCATGTTTCTTGCAACGAACTTACAATGGCCACGGTACCGAAAGCCAAACTGGAGTTGAATTATCTGTCAAAGTTAAGGAAAATAATCGAATTCACAGGAATTTCAGGTAAAGCAGCATAAATATAAATAAGGAAACATTCGAAGCTTACAGATTCAGCATAATAGTCGCCAATGTTCAACCGCTTCTTTATGAAGATATTACGTATGCAAGGCATGGGACCAGGACGATTTCCATGGTCTTTCGGAACAGCAGCTAAGCATAGATAGAAACTATATAGAAAAATTCAATAATTTTTTATTTATCTGGTTCGAAGTGGTCTTCTTTTTAAATTCCGCTTTACTTCATCTTGCGATTTTCCTTTAAATTGTTGTACAGTACTTTCATTTTCCGTGAGTATCAAAAGTTTCGATAATTTCGTGATCTGAAAAAAATCGTCTTCTTTAATCATCAATAATATGATCCACGAATGTAGCTAATTGCTCCAAGTCACACTTTGATATGTTCAAAATTTGCCTTACTATAGCTACAAATTTTCTAAGCTTGGTGACTCTAATTGTATTTAGATTTTTTACATCACAAGAAGGAAGACGTTTTTTAAATACTTTGTAGCTATAAATTGGCTTTAATGTCACTGGATTTCTGAAAGGAGAAATATTCCCTTAACTCATAAAATTATCTCTGCACTACAGAAGAATTGACAGTAAAACAAAATCTTGTTCTGGAAGGTATTGCAACATTGCATATCCGAAAAAGTTAATTGCATCAAGGTACATAATATGTTTCGTTGGTTATGTTGGATAATAATTTGAAACAAAACTTTTTGCTATAGATTTCCTACATACAAAAGTAGTGATTTCTCCACTTATACTCTTTTTTCAAAAATGTTACATATTAGGGTTTTTCAATTATTCCAATTTGACCTCAGTATATCTTAAATAAGCATCAAAACTTAAACCTGGAAATGTATAATATTGAGCCCTATCTAGTTTATATGTTTCCATACATGTTTTTCTGAAATTTTGAAAGAGTAATACATATGATTTAAAGTAAACATCAGTATATTGACCAACTATGTCACATGTAGATGGCAGTTTCTTCTGAAATTTTAAAAGCTCTTTGTTAAGAGTACTACGTCTAATTTAAGATAAGCATCAAAGTATTGACCAATATTTAATTAAATTCCCAATATTTTTAGCTCGTTTATATTCTTCATCAGTTTTGTTTTCATATGTTAATGGTAAATTTGTTTTTATCCGGTAATTCTCTTTCCATTAATTTTGCAACGTTGACAAAATATGTATAAAGAAATTACGCCTTTTGGCGAATATTTGACATGTTTTTTTTTCACTAAAATATCTAAGTGCTTATTTACATTGATCATCATTAAGAATTGATGCTATATTTGACAAAAAATGTTGTAGAAACTGAAATCACTCTAGAAACTTTAAACGTAAAGATTTTGATTTTTTTGTGGCCTGTTTTTTAATCCGAATATTTATCTTTTTCTATAAATTTAATACTATTACATATAGAATGTGTCAGACCTCTGTAGGGACTTATTAAATGACAATAATCAGCAGCAATTATAGGTTTATCTAATATATGGCAACCGTTGGTATATTCATAATATAGTGATTTCAAAATATTAAATTTTTCAAAAACTTTGAATATTTCATATATTTATTATATATTTGAAGAATCTCTTTCTAGATAGAAATTTGAGCACCATAGTGACCGATATAATTTCGAAATTTTGAGTCGGGGATATTTATACTTTTCTAATTATTTAGAGAACTAAGAACTTAATTATTAAAATTCTTATTTTATAAAGTTTTAAGAATACTTTGGAAATCAGCATATATAACAAATGGAAATTCAATGTCTCTTTATACTCTGAGATTTTAAAATATTTTCAGGAATAATATTAGCAAAATTTATTCATTTAGCTTTCAACAGAAATTAGATTTATTCTTACAAAATCACAATCTACATCACTATTTCTAACCAACTACTCTTCAGCAGTGAAATATTGTAAACAACCATCACATAATTTTTTTTCCTTTATGTTTAGGTACTTGTTTTGAAATCTCGCTAAATTTGAAATGTAACAATTATGAAAGCTTCCATTATGGTGTCTTATTAATAATAAATAAATGTGACGATATGGCTTATTTTTGGTATAATATAAAGGTCCTTTAATTTCGATTTCGGTTTTAAAATTATTTTTTATATTTTCCAAACCCTAAACATTATTAGAAATATTATTAAGATTGTCATATTTAACTAACAGTAAGTCAAAGGAAAATAAATACCTTGAAAGTATAAAGGTGTTGAATAATATGGATATAATTTCATATTTCCTATTGAAACACTAGGTGCATGGAGAGCAGAAATTACAGTCCGTGCAAGGCAACTTTCGTCTTTTTTTTTTTAAGTTGACCATAGCACTTTTAGTTTTTATTTCTGTTGGCAAAGGAATATAAGAAGAAGCTTTGAAAGGGTTGTATTTGTGTATATTAATTTCCACATGTAGGTAAAGGTTTTAAAGAAACGATATTTTACAATAATCTTTTTCTGCCAGTTTATCTGTCTTTTGATAGATAATTAACTAGTTCTAATGGAATATCTCCTATTGTGAAGCCTAGTTGGATATAATTAAACTAAAGAGAAATGTAGGGAGTAAGAATTTAAATGGTGGTGGGGAAGAGTTTTGTACAAGGCCCGATATCAGTGTTGTAAATTAAGTTCTTGAGAAAGTACGTCATGGGATTGGATTAAAATATTTAGGAGTTTAGCTATAAATTTCAAAATTTCATTCTGACAGCAGTAATCCACTCAAGCGAAGAAGTAGATATCTGTTGAACTTCCATTGTCTTTATTTTTGTAGAATATTACGACGTTTCGGCTAGTAGTTGTATCTAGCCGTTTTTAAGACGAAATTAAACTGACCAGTAGCGAGAGCACGGGATAAGAATTCAAATAGTCTTTTTAGCAAGAAAAAGACATCATCAAGGACTCTTATAGAAGAAATGGTAAGAGTAATCCACATAGTTATGTAAGTGTATATATAAATGTCTGCAGATAATTTATTAAAATTGTTACAAAAGTTAAGCATTAATCCTTCAACAGAATCTCAATCTATTTCGAAAATTTAGTGGGGAGTATCTTCTAAATTAGGTTCTCCAATAAATTCTTTGATCAATACATATTCAAATTTAATAAATAATACTCCTGTCGAAAATACAGAAGGTATTTCACAAGAACAAAATAATTTAAATTATAATATTTAAAACTAGTCACGAAGATTAAAAAAAGAAGGATAGCTTGTATTAGCAATTTATTAAGAGATGAAAAAATGATTAATCAGGTTAAGCCTAACTATTTAAATTGTGTTCTAACATTTGATGGCAACTCCATCAAGTGAAATAGATATTAAGTAGTGTGCTATGACAATGTACACCCGAAATCATTTCAAAATACTTACCTTTTAAATTCCTTAGTAGGTAAGCTAAGAGGGTATGCTAAATTAATCACCAGTATAAAAAACCTCTCTAAATGGATCCAATTAAAAGATATACTAGAAATTGTGCGGATAGACGCAACGAAAGTTATCTCACTAGAAATCTGGTAATGCTTAGATTGTCACCAAACGAATCGCCACAATATTTTTATCTCAGATGTTTAGAAATTCTAAATTTATTTTGTAGCTATGTAGATGCCCATGAAGAAGGTAAAGGCGCAGGTATAAAACGCACTTTATTCCAGATATTAGCTTTAAAAACATTTTTGTTGGGCTTTGGCAGCCATTAGTTTCTAATATGCGACCACAATCCTTAACGGATAGAATTGAATTCGTATTTCAAGAAGGAAATCTTAAATATCTTTAAAATATGTCAATAATCAAACAACAAATACAAACACCAGATAATATTTAGAAACACGCACCGCGAAACAAAATTTTAATAATTTTAATTCAAATGTGCATTAGATACCTCAATTTTATAACAATAATTTTATACGGCTAAATTTAAATCAACAACCTTCATACCAATCATAATAAAATTCGGACGAATTTCCTTTTGCAAACTAAACCTTGAAGGACCAAATTCCTTTATTCAACCACAAAAATATTTTACAAATTCGTATAATAATATTGCTGAAAGGTTATACAACGCAGGAACGAACCCTTATGATTTAGAGACATAATACCAAACTTCGAACTAAGCAATATTGACCTACCATATGATGAATATAATTATGAATACGAGGAACACTCGCGAGATTGTTCTTATTACAAACAAAATGACGCTAGTAGCACACGCAAAATCTTTTATAGATCCAAATTTAAGTTTTAATATTATCAAAATTGTCTTATAAATGACCCATTAATGTTATCGACCGTATTTCAGAATTCAGCTCACAAATATAGCGCAATAGTCCCCGAAACAAAAATTTTGACCTTACCAGAGAAACTTGATTTAAAATTTTACTTACTTAAAAATATTTCAAGCTAACTTAAAATTTGAGACAATTATTTTAATTATCCCGTATGCGAAAGTAAAATTGTGTTTTTATAAAACTCAAATGGAATTAAATTGGGTCACTGTTGCCCCACGTAGTGAACAAATTATAAAAATAAGAACGTCTGTTTAAAATGATGAAATAATAATTCCCCACAAAAAATTTCATAACTGCGGGATTCCCGAATGTTTAATTATGGGAAGAAACGGCCAACCCATAGAAGTTGAAAAATTTTGCAGAAAAGATTTAGAAAAAATGGATATTAATAAATAATTTTCACGATACCCCCCAAACAAAATTAGATTTTTCTCAAATACATCCAGATCATCTAAACGCCAAAGAAAGAAACGCTAATCTAAATTTATGACAAAAGTTCTCAGATATATGTTATCAAGAGGGTACTTCTTCTATTTGATTAGTAAAATTAAACATCATATTAGAACCACAGATGAAATCTCTATTTATACAAAAATGTATCGCCACTCTTTCATTAAAAAAAAGAGGAAAAAAGTCTAATTAACAAAATGATCCACCAAAATATTATAAGATCAAGTAGTTCGCCTTGATATTCTCCAATTTAGGTTGTTCCAAATAAATAGATCGTTCGAGTAAGCTAAATGGCAGAATTAATGAATAATATATGAAACCGAACAAAAAATAAAAGCTAAATATAACTAGTGAAATTTAAAATTTACCAGATTACCCCAATAAACAAATACAATCTCAACCCTGTTAAAATGCAAAAGAGCATAATACTTAAGCAACAAAAACTTTCGGAGTAATTCATCTAGATAGATATACTTTGGAGCAAACGAAATTTATGAAAATTTTCAAAAGTTTTATTAATCTATTGGGCGAAATTTTTTGCTTTAATTGATATAGTAGAGAAACTTATATTTAATTTTTTTCGTCATAAAATATTTCAACAAATAATAGTCGACAAGGGAACGGAATTTAAAAACTCCGTAATTGCTAAACTTTTACAGTTACATAATGTAAAAATTCATTTTAATTCCCCATTTATCAACAATCGAAAGAATTAGTTGAAAGATCACATTCTACTGGAGCATATCCGGTTGCTCAATAACCCAGAATTTGATAAGACACTTATTAATCAAAAAATGATATATACAATTTTAACACTAATGATTCAGTGCTTTCGTCTACATCAATGAACACATCACAGATGATAATCCTTTCACATTGTAACAAATTATGTCTTCCCTAGATTCGTATCAGAAATTAAACATATATTGCTACCTTAATGGTTAGTTTATTTCTCTACTTTCGACAGTAGTATCGATCACATCGTTTGCAATTTGAGTAGATATTTAAATATTACAAACTATGCATAAGCTAGGATCAATGAACTTATGTTTATTAAGCACCTCCCAGGATTTTTTTGGAATTTTTATTTAGTTTGAAAATTGACACGCCAAAGTTTACGACCCGAAATATATTTTAAATAAGTCCAAATGGGCGGGCCTACGTATATGTATATAGTTCAAGGAGTTAAAAAAGTAACAAATAATGATATGAAAAGAATAAATAATTTTCATTTACTTCCCACTAGTGGTCATGCAGGTGTTAATCGAATGATAAATAATATTAAAGAGTGTTATTATGTCTACCTGCTTGTGAACCTGTCGTGTTACCGGTACCCCGATTAAACGAATGACCTCTATAATTTCTAGGAAAATGTTATTATATCTGTTATCTGAAGTAGGGGTTACAGTCTGAAATTTTTTTGCTCTCTGTTATAATGATCTATTCCTTACAAACCCTCGCGTGAAATTTCTATTAAAATTTCGTCTACTACTGGTAGACATAGCCATTACTTGTGAAATATTATTCGTAGAGGCAACGCCTTCGTCTTGCGTTTCGAATTGCATCTCTTAAATAAAATTTTTATAAAAAAATTGAACCGACTTCTAAAAGTACGCTAAAAAGTGAAAAATAACTATAAATTTTTATATGAAATTGAACTTTTTGAAGTCGGCGCCAAACTAATACCTGACAAAATGTGATTTTACATAAACAGATTAAAAATACTTTATTTGTAATTGCTTTCTTACCATAATTTGTATATATTAGAAGTTATTTATTTCATTTACAAATAATTTGGGGGCGACTTCAAAAAGTTCAATTTTATATAAAAAATTATAGTTTTTTTTCAATTTTTTAGCGTACTTTTAGAAGTCGGATCAATTTTTTTTATAAAAATTTTATTTTTCTATTTTTAGTTTTAGAATTCATTATGATATCCATAAATTATTTTAACTAAGTACTAATGGAGATTAGTGTACCTCGCAGTGACTCCAAGGTGGCAAAAAAGTACCCATTTTATCCAAAGTTCTATATCACCCTAAAATGAACCATTAAAAATTCTTTGGTTCTTAGAGTTTTCCAAATACAGTAAAATTGTGTCAAAAAAATATTTAGTCTGTCATAGTAAATCCTCTATCTTAAATTTCAAATTAATTTTAGATTGGTAATGTAGGCCCCAAGACCTTCCAATATTGATGTTTAAAGAATCTGAGAAGGAAATTTTTTAGCTCGATATATTTTATACTGCATATTGAGTTTGTATACGCCTCAAGAACTCCACAATATCAGATTTAGACAAAATCGGAATACAGAAAATTTTCTGTCCCTCATATCTATCTTATCAACCTAATAGTTGTAAAAAATTAACTTCATATTCGTAACACACGACCCCGAAAACCCTCTAATACCAAATCTAAAAAAATGCGAATAAGGTAAAATTTTCAACCCACCATATTGCATCCGCTATCTTGAATTCCAAAAAAATTATTTTAAGTCTTAATCTAAATCTAAACCCTTTAAAGCCCCCTGGTACCAGTTTTGGATGAAATCCGGAAATTTAAAATTTCTAGACTCAAAAACCATTCAGTCTCACCTAACCTAAACAAAATCGAGAAATGTTAAATTTTTTGTTTTGGACTTGCCATATTGAATTTTGAAAAAATACGTTTAAATTCATAATTTACACCCTCAAGAATCCCCTATATCACTTTGAGAGAAAATCGAAAAATGTAAAATTTGTAGGATACCATATTGAATCTGCCAGATTTCAAAAAATATTTTAAATTCATAATTAACACAAACAAAAATACCCCAATATGGATTTTAGACAAAATCAGGAAATGTAGAACCTTTAATCCGGCATCTTGGATCCACCATATAGAATTTTTTAAAAATAATTTCAGATTCGTTATGTGCGACCCCGAAAACTCCCCCGTACCAATTTTGAGGAAAGTCGGACAAAATTGATTTTTTCGTCCGCCATATTGGATCCGACATATTAAATTTTTAAAAAATAATTTTAGATTAGTTATGTACGACCCTGAAAACTCCCTCGCATCAATTTTGGAGAAAATCAGACAAAATTGAGTTTTTTGCCGCCATATTGGATCCGCCATATTGAATTTTTTAAAAATATTTTGGATCCATGATGTGCGACCCCGAAAACTCCCCTACACCAATTTAGGAGAAAATAAGACAAAATAAAAAAAATTTAGTCCGCCATATTGAATTTTTTAAAAATAATTTCAGATTCGTTGTGAACGACCCCAAAAATTCCCCCGTACCAATTTTGGAGAAAATCAGACAAAATTGATTTTTTTGGCCGCCACAGTGTCAGCGCCATCTTGGATATTCTGCGCCAATTTCTTCCAAAAAAAATATGGGACCACCGCAGCATCTTCCTGAATATAACGTAAAAAATTTTACTCAAATCGGTGCCGCCGTTCTGGAGTAATCGGTGTACATACATAAAAAAAAAACATACATACTCCACGAATTGAGAACCTCCTTCTTTTAGAAGTCGGTTAAAAAGAGTAATTTCAAGTGGACATTATAATACCAAATTTTTGGATTTCTAAGACCATCACCAAATCTGTTTACAGCTATTTTTTCATTAATGGGTCTTAATACATTATAAGAATTTGTGTCATAGTTGGCTTGCGAAAAAGTCAAATTAACGAAAAGGTTTTTTACTTCTTTCCCGAAGTCCCCGATTGCCTTTTCACCTTGCTTGGAGCAAAATAATTTAGCTTGAAAGGCAGTGTGCGATTTCTTCGTAAGTATGTGGGCTTTTATGTCGATTATCAAAGAATTTATTGAGTTATAAGTGTTGTTTAATCGTAATTTTGAGCTATTTCATAGTCGAGTTTTTAGAACAAATGTACTGTCGTTGTCCAACATCAAGTCGTAAAGTTCTGTTGCATCAATTTCCGTTTCTGTAGTCTCTTCTGTATCATCCATAGTTGGCAGAAGGTTTACAGCCACTTTTAGCTCAAAGGACGTAATTGTTGTGTCTAGGTTTGTCTTGTGTTTTCTACGATTTTATTATAAATTGGTTTTATCGATTCTATTAAACATTTTCTTAATGTAATTTCGGTCTCATCTATATCAGAATTGCTTATTTTTTTTGTTAATGCTAGATATCTGGTTAGTTGAGAATAAAGAGCATTTGTCTCGTCAAGTTTTGTCTGTAAAATTGGTTCTTGTCGTCTTTGGGAGTTTAATTCTCTAATATAGGTAAAAATTTGTTGTAATAACGGTTAAATTTCATTCAACTTACTACTTCCCATTAATTATTTTTATTACTTCTTTTAGTTTGGGCCTATATGTCGAGCTAATATAATTAATATTGATTAGTACACTTTTGAGTAATTGCAACTTATTAATTCTAATTAAATAAACACCTGTTATTTAATTTTTCTTATAGTAAATACAACTTATATACATCCGTTTTATATTCTAATACACTCTGAAGCAAACATTTTACATTGTTTAGGTTTTAGAGTCAATTTTTCACATTTTTTTTAATTATGACCAAATTACCTAAATATATATATATATATATATATATATATATATATATATATATATATATATATATATACATATATATATCTTATCTAGATTTGTATTAGAAATTAAAACCATATTGCTACCTGAATGGTTAGTTTATTTCTCTTCTTTCAACAATTTGTGTAGATATTGAAATATTACACATTATGCATAAACTAGGATCAATGAACTTATGTTGATTAATCAGCACTATAATTTATTCTACAGGTTATACTTGTACCACATTACAACTTTGCTACTATATAAATGATCAAAAAGAAAATCAAATACAAATTCTATATTCTCAAATGAAAGAGAAACTTATAAACCAGGAAAGGAATACTATTAGTAAAATTTATGAAACTAGAAAATGCCATGATAATTTTAGTTCGGAATAAAATATATACTTTAAAAAGCATATTGGGCAAGAAACCACGGATAAATTCATAAAACTAACCAAGTTAATTTCTGTGAATCAAGAACGCAAAACCGCAAAAACAAACCTACCCGAGGAAGTACATCTTGGTAACATAAAACATACTCCGAGACAACGATATAATTTTAAATAACATATGATCTTTTTCAGAATTCTTCACTTAACATTAGGATATGAAGAAAGAGTTACCGTAAGAAAACTAAATGATAATCGCTGTATAATTCCATTTAAATTTGGAACTGTGAAAGTACAAGAATTTACATATAAATATATTATTAATATGTTAATCTAACAATCATAGGAATCAATAAACTTTGTATAAAATCTCAAAATGTATCAGAAGGGATAAGTTGCAATCTAGAATACACATTCGATACTTCAAATTATATTAAGGTTTTAAAATTAATACAAGATAGGGTTGAGACAAAAATAATAAAAATAATCCCCCATCCAAATAGAATAAAACGAGGTTTAGTAAAATTATTAGGACCAGTTTTCAAAACTGTTACAGGAAACTTCGCGAACAGAGAAAGATATGAAAAACTTATTTCCGAATTGTAAAAGAATCAAAATAGATTAGGTTGAAGCATTTGAAAGAGAATTTTATATTTTTAAATATTACTGAGAAATTTGGTACTACCATTAAACAAATTAAACATAATGGAAAATTATTGGAATCCAAATTAAATTAAATAAATTTTATAATACAAAAAACTATTTACTGGGAGAATGCAAACTTAATTAAAGATACTTTAAATCAAATAATGAATGTGTACGAAATTATCGATTCAACTTAACAAGACATAGAGAGTTCATTTGCTTTCGCTAGATTTAAGACAATAAATCCTAATATCCTAAAAACAGAAGATCTCTATTTTGAGCTCCCCTAGAAATATCAAAGCAAATTGGACTGCTATATTTGAAATATTAAAATTACATATTTTTGCATATCCTAATTCATTCGATTATTTTTAACTTAATCCTATATGGTAGTGTGTACTAAGAAACAAATTTCTTCAAAAAAATAAATTGCACTACTCATATCAACTTCAAGAAATCAACGATGTTAACGAAGTAAATTATTCAACAATTGTATATTGCCGTCTACAGGATTTTTATCCCCAAAAGACGAAATTTTTTAAATTAAAATGGCAAAATCAATAAGAAAGCTGAAAGTTATTCGGCACATATATGACCAAAATACCAATGAATTGTCAAGTAACTGTTAATCAACAATAAATATTCAATAATAAATTAATATTAAGTAATAGTTAGCCAATTTTGTTACAGGATTCTAATGAAGAAATCAGTCTATTGCCAACCTTAGCTTTTATTTACAAAAAGTCGAACAAGATGAACTTTCGATCTTGAACATAAAATCCAAAAAAAGTATTTCCTTTTATTGTTATAATAAATTATGTGTTTTAAAGCATCAAGGCTCAACCGGAAATATAGAAGAGGTCAGCTCAATATCTCCAAGAGCTACATTGTTCAACTACCCCGATAACTGTGGAATTGATTCTTGGACCGGAGGAGTTACGTTACCCTCTTTCCATAAGACAATATACAGGATGTCCGGGAAAGTGTGGGGAATCTCCCGGATATGAAAAAAACACGTGAAAGGAATACTATAAGTTCATGTAAACTTTTTTCGTATAGGCGTCCTCTTCGGAGATATCGGCTCCTAAAAACCTACAATGGAATCAAGTTTTTTTTTAACATAATTATTGAACCACCAGGTACATTTCAATTTTCTTTAATATAATGTATACCAGGTCAGACCTTTCAAATTGCTATCCAAAAAAGTGTTGTGAAGTACTCACAGCTGCAGGGCCGGACTAGCTGTGACACTTACGACCCCATTTTTTACGCCCTGTATGAGAAGAAATTTGGACAACGTTTTTTTCATATCTTTTACCACTGACTAAAAATGAAGTAGTCTTCACTCATGTCTCTAATCATCATTTTATTTACATCATAAATTTTGCGTATTTCGATAAAGGATACATCTTTGTTCTTACCAAATGTCCATCCTTCAACTTTACGATAAAAAAAATTCGATCCAAAATTAGAGCTTCTCTTTAGTTAAAAACGTCTAATTGTGTTAATTGCAGTTCGACCTAGGTCCGCAAAAAATGTGCTTTTTATTTTATCGGCACTAAAAACAAAGTACTGTTAATGCAAGGGTTGTTAGGTTCGAAAGAAATAAATATCCTGCATTTTAAAACTTTCACATGGTTAATACATTGATTCTTTACTGAGATATTGATTTACTGATTTTCGAATTTCGTGGTGAAATTAATTATCAAATAATTCAAAATATGGAATACACATTTATTGTGTATGCAGATATACATCTGATGTATTGACTTGCATCTTGCAATGCTCTGGAAGCCAGGAGGTTATATCAGTACAGATATTCTAATGGTATTCAGAAAATATTTCAACGAGTTGACTAACTTCTAAGGGAGAATGGTAGATGATTCTATTTTATAAGGTAATATTATTTAATTTCTGGCAAATGTTAGGAAATTTTAGGAAATACTGGGGAAGAACAGTACATAGGCTGCAATTAGAGGAAAATATTTTAAATGCTGTAGATGATAATCTTTTAACTAGCACTGGAAAATTATCAGCGCAGTTTAATACTTCGAAAACAATATTACATGAAGTCAATCCAGACGTATCATTTGAAAAAAGTGCATGAACTGACTTCTTAAGATTTTTTCCGTAAAATGCAGTTTGCAAACTGACCATTAGATCAGCAATGAAATAATGTAAACTTCATTAGCACTATTCTCTTCACGAATGAAGCAAGATTTACCAAAAATGGCATCATATATTAAGACAACTCACATGTAGGGGCTGATGAAAATTCTCATGCTACTATTGTTTCGCATTATCATCAGTTCTAATTAATTAATACCGGGCAGGAATCATTGGCAATTTTTTCATTCAACAATTCGTATTGCCGTCACGACTGAATAGAGAACTTTATTTTGAGTTCCTCCAGAATGCTTTTCATGATTTAGCAGAGCACCTACTACTTTAAACCAGCCGAAACATGTACTACATGCACGATGGGGTAGCACCTCATTTCAGCGTTGCTGTGCGGGAGTACCTGTGTAACGCCTATCAAATCCGTTGAATAGGTAGAAGAGGATCGATTACCTGGCCTTCGCAATCTTCCGACCCAACACCGTTGGATTTTTACCTATGGGGACACCTCAAAACCTTGGTATATTCCACTCTGGTCGATAGTTGAGAGGAGCTTCTACGTAATCAAATAAGGAACAGTGCTGAGTTAATGTGACGGGTACAGCAGTCCTCAATTCGTCGTGCCCGCAAGTATATCAGACTTTACGGAGCCCATGTTGAACCCTTTTACGAAGTTTTTAACTAAGCAGTTAGTTTAACTTTTTAGTGAAACTATGGTGACAGGGGAAAATTTCTCTTTTTCATATTCAACCCAACAGAAGTTAGGGGACTAACATTGTATATAAAATGAAGTTTCTTCAAAAATAGTTAGGATTAGCGACATGAACGAAGAGTACATAATTTTTAGTTAATTGTTAAAGGTATGTAAAAAACGTTGTCCAAAGTTTTTATCATACAGGGCGTAAAAAAATGGGGTCATGATTGTCACAACTAGTCCATCCCTGCAGTTGTGAAAAATTCACAGTACTTTCTTGGATAGTAATTTGAAGGGTCTTACTTGATATAGATCATAATAAAAAAATGAAAGATACCTGATGGTTCAATAATTGTGTTTAAAAACTTTAATCCATTGCAGCTCTTTGAGAGCCCATATCTCCGAAGAGGAGGCCTATACGAAAAAAATTTATATGTACTTGTAGTATTCCTTTCATGTGTTTTTTTCATATCCGGGAGATTTACCACATTTTTCTGGACACCCTGTATAAAAATGGTACCTATTCATTTCGCTTATGGTGCATAAGTACCTCATATTACTATCTATAATAGTCAGAGTTTATCAAAGTTAGTCAAAGCTAGACCAAGTTCATTAATTATAATAGCGATGATTGCTTGTTAAGCAGACGAAAGAAGTAAAACATTAAAGTTCATAATTTGTAAATTAAATACATAAAGTTGATTTTTTAAAAAAGGATTTTATGAAGTTAAATAGTTAACTCACGTAAAAAACCTAAAAATTGATTTATTACGTAATAAGTTTTGGGTGTAGAATAATATATAATATTTGGGTCAAAATTAGTGGTTTTAATATGTAATTTTTCGTTAAAAATCGCGCTTAAAATGAAAAATTTATATACCATCTAGGGGGTCCTAGGGGCATATCCCATAGGGGATTCAGGGGAACGAGATCCTTCTAGGTGGGAAGTGTCCAAGATAACCTTAAAGTTGGGGGTCCAGAACCCGCCTTCTACCAGCAGGCATTGTGGTCGGACACCCCGGGCCGAAAACCTACTTACATAAAAGAGGGTTTACGTTTTACAAAGTGACTTCCATATATCATATCATTTCTGGTAATTGAAGCGAATTTTACGTTTCTTATTTATTTATTTTTTAATTTAGGAAAAATAATAAAAAATTTGAGGGTTTGTAGCATTTATTTGTCATTTTGCTTTGATGCTATATGTTTGTAAATAATATTACATAAATTCTATATTTTTAGCTGAATAAAAGTTAATTATTTTCCTGTAGTTTAAAGTTTGTAAACATCGAATTCTTTTTTTATTCACAACTCTTTATGGTCTTATAGTGTGTCAGGTTTTTCTGTTTTTCTTCTTAACAAGGTTTGTAAAATATTGAAGTTTATATACCGCATTATTTGATTTAAATTGGAAAATTATAACTGAACATAACATTTTATTTTTAATAATCCTCGTTAATATGCATTCCAAATTATTGTAAAAAAAATGTATGGTTATATTCAGTAACAGCTCAGTTGTGGATGTATATCCGATACTTTTGATACGAGCACAGCATTTAGAGTCTGATAATTTACCGTTCCATATAGAGTATGGAATTCATCATATTTTTCAAAGTTTGTTTTTATCATGGGATTATTTTGATCATTTTTATCTTCTCGATAATTTTCCGTAGCTTAACGATAATTTATTTATTACCCACTAACCTCCGTTCGGAGCCAAGTAAGAACGCTTTAGGTCGAAAAAAAGGTTGACAAGTGTGAGTGGCAAAAATCCCAAAAATTTGCCATGTGAAGCTGTGAGAAGAATTTTAATTTCATTCTTATACAATTTCACCGTCGAAAGCATAAAAGAATAATTGCCAAGTGATCTGGAAGGGCATACTGCCATGTGAAAATCTATTTAACTAGTCCACTAATCAAGGAGGTAAAATTTCTCCCTCATGTCTTTAAATTCAATATTTAAAAAAAAGGATTTTATTTTAGGGTTTTTCCTTTTCCTTTCCCTTTTGTTCTGCTTAACGTTGATATTTTCTTTCCTTGGCTTCTTGCGTTTGTCTATGTTTCTCTGTTGATTTTGGATCAACAGTAAATTTGATGTCTACATAGCGCTGTTTGATTTATGCTTTACTGTTGCTGTAAATAGTCACCAGGGCAATTTAGTCCACATCAGTAAAAGTGGAAAGTTGTAAATAAGTTGTACATAGGGAAAGCTACCAAAGGTAGGCGGAATTTTGATTTAAGAAACGGGAACAGAACCTTAAGAGATTTTTAATACATACATATGTTACATGTTTAAAACATTTTTTAATTCATTCATATATTATTTAACCTGATTCTTTTGTAAATTGTAACACCATCTTGGTAAAAATTTTTTTAAACATTTGTTCCCATTATATATACAATAAAAGGGTTCTAGAACGTTTTTGCGGCCAATTTATTTATTGAACAAATTTTAGTTAAAGAACTTAAAATACCTTATTTTATCTGTTTTTACTAAGAAACGATAATACCAAGCAAAGTTGTAGGTACCATTCCTTTTTTTGATATATGTATTTTTTTTACTCAGTGAAAATAAAATGGAATAGTTATTTGGTTTTAAATATTTGTTGTATTGTGGAGCTATATACCGGAAATTTGGTAAATTAACATCATTCCAGAAGCATATATATTTTGCTGTTTTTGTACACTTGTAAGTACCACAAACGGTGTAAAAGAGATGGCGCCTAATAAATAACCAAAACAAAGTACAACTCTCTCTAAAAGAGATACGAACCTAGCCACCGACACATTGAGCTGCCATACGCATTCGTCTCTGTGCCAAAAATAAGTGCAAATGTTACAGTTGTGATGACAGAAAGCAGTCTTTTTATTAGACAAAGAGACAAGAGGCCTTTACTGCTTGGTCCATCCTAAAGAAAACAGGGTTGAAAAATCTCCAAATATTTTCAGTTCTATTCAGGATTCTAAGATTAATAGTACGACGGGTTTAGTTTTTGTATTCTTAGCTTCTTCGATATTCTATTTTATATCAATTCATATTGATTCTGTTCCTTTGTTTCAATAATTTAATCTGCACAAGACTATAGACAAATCGTAAATAGTTTAAATGGTTCGTAAATAAAGAGGACAGTGTTAAGTTGAACTATATTTTGTGACAAATTGAACTCTTTAAACAATTATTAATTTCATCCAGTAGTAAGCTTTACCTATTACGAATAAAAGTAAGGTAATTTTTATTAAATTTTAAGGAGATTTAGTATAACTAACTTAGTTAAAAATAACAACAAGGTTCTTTTTTAATAAAAAAAGAGAATTTAATACTCCTTAAATTTTGAAACTTGTACAAGGATGGTTTATTTAAAGTATTTTTTTTATTATTTTTTTCAGTCAGCTGAGCAAAATATTTTTATTCTTTATGCTTTCACTAATTTAACATATGTTCAAAGTGGTCAGTTTAAGACAATCTTTTTGTTTTAAGTTTTGCATAGAATTTTTTTATACTCTTTAAAACAAGGTGGTGAATTTGAGACAATTTTTAATAATCTTTAAAATCTATGGACCTGATAGATAATTTAAAATAATTTAACCTCAACAAAGACGTTTCATTATTTCCTAAAACCTATATACAAGATGTTAAATTTAAGATTAATTTTATTTTATGTAAAAATAAAATTATTAAAATTTATCCCTCGTTTTATCTTTAATATATAAATACAAAAATAAATAGTTTATTCAAAAATCAAGCAATAAACCAAAATATTAAATACTAAATTCTAAATTAAATATTCTCTTTGAATAAGATCTCCATTTTCATCTTTACCTTTAAATATATTTATAACCATATTGCTACGCAATGTGGACCAAATTGCTGCCAACAGTCAACTAGTGTGCATATTTTATCTATTACTATACCTTCTAGGCAAAGAGGATATTTATCTGTTTAAACTGGAACAATTGGGATATTGGTTCCCCAATCTACTTTAACAATTTTAATATTATTCTCACACGATTGCAAGAAAAAATATGTTGTCAGCATACACATTCCTTATGGAATTACTATGACAGACTAAATATTTGCTTGATACAATTTCACTGGTATCTGGAAAACCTAAGAATCAAGGAATTTTTATTCAATTTAGCGTCATTTACCACTTTGGATAAAATGGATACTTTTTTGCCACCTTGGAATTATTGGGAGGTACAGTAACTTCGATTAGTACTTAGTACAAATAATTAATGGATATCATAATTAATTCGAAACTAAAGAATGAAAAATAAAAATATTATAAAAAAATTGAACCGACTTCTAAAAGTGTGCTAAAAAATGAAAAATAATTATAAATTTTTGAAGTCGGCGCCAAATTATTTCTAAATGAAACAAATGACTACAAATTTATACAAATTATGGTAAGAAAGTAATTACAAATAAAGCATTTTTAATCTGTTTATACGAATGACATTGTGTCAGGTACTAGTTTGGCGCCGACTTCAAAAAATTCAATTTCATATAAATATCTATAGTTATTTTTCACTTTTTAGCACACTTTTAGAAGTCAGTTCAATTTTTTTTTATAAAAACTTCATATAATACTACATTTAACTAATTTAACAGTTTGACCTTAATGATTGCAATTTATGGTTGTACTTCCTTGGCTGAGTACATATTGAAACTTTTCCAAAAAAAACGTAGGGACGAATTCTACGACAGTATTTCATACTATCTGGATTTGGAAATTTGAGTTAAGTGTGGATGGTACATTAGTTTACATTCACCCATATTATTTAACCATCTTAATTAAAAATATATCCAGACATAGTTTTGAAAAATGAGTAATATATTCTTTTGCATGCCAGGTGGATTAATAATAGAACACCCGTTATTACAGATTTTCGTCAAAAATATTTTAGCTAATAATTACTAAATTGGAGTTAGCTTCTTCTTTAAAGTAAAACATACATTTGAATATTTTTAGATTTTGCCATATATTTTAGCACATTTTCATTTCTAAATTAAATAGTTTTAATATATATATATATATATATATATATATATATATATATATATATATATATATATATGTATATATGTATATATATATATATATATTATACTAAAAAGAATGCGAATAATTACAAACGTCAGCTATTTTTTAAAATTTTTCTTTAACAGACCTGTGTTATAGTATTAGTTAATGCTATTATCGTATTCCAGAAGCAAACAACAATTGAAGGAAGAGCTCATTAAAATAAGAGAAAAAAAATTAATTTCATCATATATTCCATTATAACTTGCCAATTTTTTCTGCTATTCTTAACATAATTAAAAACATCTTGTACATATAGTTTACATACTAGTTAAAAGATGTTGTTTTAAAAGGAATTGCTAAAGTTAAACTTGAATCTCAAAAATGGCCATTTTAAATATTATCATCATATGTCTCGTTATGATATACAAGTTTGATTTTACACTTATAGTAATTCTTTTAGGATCTTTGGCTACTTGAAGATATATTACTTAGAAATTCTCATTATATGTGTCAGCCATATTTGATTTTGGAAAACATTCCAGGTAAATACAGCGGCGACATTCCGGGAAAAAGTCCAAAGGGTCAGGCTGGCAGGAGCAGAGGTGCCAAACAGAACGGGTCAAGAGAAAACGCGTGCGCCTAACTCTCGCGAGATCGTGCGGAGGCTCAGATTTTGCTGCAGCCGCAGAAGTCAGTAGCCTCGCAGCAGCAGGGAGCAAGGGTTTATCACTTGTCGCTTGGCTGTTTCCTGCGAGAATCGCGCGCGAGACACACGCGTCTACATTTTGAAAAAGTTTCCTACCGATTTAAAACTTTTCTTAAGTAGTTAGCTGGATGTACTTAGTTTTTATTTTGTTGATGTTTGTAGTGTTATAGACTCTTGTTGGAGTGGATATCGTATCTCTTTTAGTGTTATTAGATAAGCTCAGTGTTGGTAAGTGCATAGCCATCTGTTGATTTTATTGAATCTGAGTACATATTGTAAATTATATAATTTTGATTATGGAATATTATGATGGATACTACAATTAAATATATATAAATATACCACAAATATTACACATTCGTAACATCTTATGAATTTTTTGTTTCATTATCGTTCAACGAAAGAATACAAAATATACAAGAAATGTTAATAAATTAAATATTGAACTATTTCTTGCTTTCCAGATTAAAATCTTACTACTAAATCAAATCAATCGTATGCTACATATATATTTAATTTATTGAATTATCTCCTTATTTAAATAGCCTGGCTAAAATATTACCGTCTGTGTGTATGTGTATGTATGTAAACAATATAATAATTCAGAAGGTAGCATTCTAAAAAATTTTTTGAAACTGTTTGCCAGATGTTGGTAAATAAGAAATCAGTGCTACTGTCTTTATTTTGATAGCTTTGAAAATGTAAGTTTCCAATATTTTCTCTTTTGTAAGAAGTTGTAGGTTTTTTCTTTGCTCCCTGTATATCACGAGTGACAGTATATTTCCAGACGTTATCAAAAATTTGCATAGTACACAAAAATAGCGAAAATTCTTGAATTCGTTGATGTTGAAAAATATCCCTTGAGAATTATTACTGTGTTCAATATTGTTTTGTGAATATTTAGATTTAGCTTTGCTACGACTCGAAAATACCGTATTAAGTAAAGTTATTTCAGTATTTTAAGACTCTTTAGGTTAATAAATGGAAAATTTACATAAGTAAGTAGTACACTTACCTGCATGATTTAGCTTATTTCTTTACAATTATTTTTAAGTTATTTTTTGGAGAAAAATTACTTAAGAAATATTGATTTACATTTTCAATGAATACATGTCCATTTCCAAAAAATCATGACTGTTCTAAGGTGAATGTTTTAATTTACCGTTATTGAATTTTTATTCTTGTTGTTACCTGTACAATCTGTTTTTAAATTTTCTTAACAATTTTCGAGAATATTCAACATATTAGAAGATTTTTAGCGTAACAATTTTTTGTTTATTTGTCTCACTCGACCACTCTGCTGTGACATTAACGACATGTTAGGCAAACATATTTTTAAAATAGATATGTGAAATAAAATTTGGGAAATTATCAATAAATAGATAAATAAATGGTGGAGCTATAACTTTTAGCAACATTGCCCACTTCTAGATATTTCGCAAAACCATTTTTGAGATGCTATATGTTTTAAAATACTATTCTCTTAGTCAAGAAATTCTTCTGGTAGCTATGATGTTGATAGTGCAGACCTTTCTTTTTTGTTTCATCAAAAATTTTGTGTGCTTCAAAAATTTGTCTGTTCTCCATTTACTTCAAGCGTTCTTTATGCTGAGTTGTTAAGGATGTAGTTACAATTTTGATAAGAACCAGTCTCGCATCGAAACTGGTAAAGAAATTTGTGGATGATATTTAAGGCATATTAACAAGGCTAAGACGCTTGCTTTGAAACACATTTACAATTGTTATTCTAATGTAGTTAGCTCAGGAGTTATAGAGTATTTTCGCAACTAGTTTTTTCTCCATTTCAGAAGGTAATTGCATTTAAGGGGTTACAAATTTCACAAAAATAAGTGATCTAAAACGTTACGTTTAATTGTAGTATACAGAGTGATCCAAAATTTTACATATTCTAGAACTAGGCCTAAACGTAAAATAATTGTAATTATATCCTTTGAAATTTTATATGCTCTTAAAAAAGTTCAAAATATTTTTTATAAGTTCAGAGAGAGTAATTTTTGAGAAAGTTTTATCCAAAACTGTCTCTTGTCTTTTCTTCTCAGTTCTCGCTCTCATAATTTCAAAATGCACGTCGTCCAATAGCAGTTCGGAGCAAACATTACTGCATACTTTAAATGGTAAAATATGAATATCTAAAATACTCTCATACTGCCAGAAGACATGAAGTTACATCCCAGAACTATCGAAGATTATAGGAACATAGTCAAATTTTAAACTAATGCATATTGTTCTAAGAGGTCTTCTGGAGACATTCACCACAGATAAAGCAAGATTTAGAAAGTGGTGGATTCCATCCAGAGAAAAATAATTAGATTGAATTATAACACAGAGAAAATATCGATAGTTTTTTTACTCATGCCAAAAACCGAAAAATATATTTTTTAACTGATTGATGTAAATGGCAATAAAATAAAAGTTGAGACGCAAAAAAGCAAAAAAACTAGCATGCAATGCCATAAATGCCAGCTGTTTAGGTACTTCGTATTAAACAGTTAAGCTAAATCAAAATGTATAAGATTCGGAGCGGCGCGTCACTGGTCATCAGTAGAAAAACCTAAGGAAACCTCGGTAAGATGCGCCCACTGCCGAAGCTTTTATCAATCAAATTAAAGAAGATTCTCAAGATATCATAAGCCCAAGATCGAAACCACGAACGTAACAACCAGACAAACTGCTCACTGCGATTCAAATCTAATTAAGATCCGGGACTTTCAGATATTGCGGACAAAACCAATCAAACAACTCGAAACTGGCCCCTTAATCAACCCAATCAGCATTTTTTAATAACATGGAGCAGCAATTTAACTACCAATTCATCCAAATCCTGGCTAATAAGCCAGGAAGCAAATGGAAAATCTGTAGTTAAATATCCCAGTTTTCCAAAAATTATTACGTGCAATGCTAATGACGCTAGACCCAAAACGCATGAAGTTCTCAACATTTTGTAGTATAATACTGATATTTAGTTTAGGAGACCTTCCGTAAACCTCAGAATGCTTTCAGCACGCCAAATTGCATGAATGAATACGCGATCTAAAAAGCGTCATGAATAATGTAATTTACTGTTCCAGACGGCCTGTCTTTATAGAGACTGTATTATTTTATAATCTTTTATTTTCACAATTCGAATAACGTGTCAAACAGTTCAACGTATATCAACGATTTCTGAAAATATACTGTCCACGTAAGCCGATCTGGACCCATTATATACCAGAAGATTCCCAAATCTTGTAGAAGAGCTTTCATATCCCATGGTGTAATAAATATAAAAAAATAATAATACTCTGGCAATTTATCGATCTTCTGCCGTAGGCATTCCGTCAAAAATAAGGAAATAGAATTTTCTAAAAAGTTCTTTCACAGACGTCTCATGTGGAAAATCACAAAAGTAAAATTAAATAAATAAATTATGAACTAGTAGAAAATAAACCTAAAACCTTACAAACTGCAAACACAAACTAATACTATGAAATGTATAATGCTCTAACAAAGTCCGTTACCTTGCTCCTTTCCAAATCTTGATTGTCCCGGTCAACCTTCTTGATCTTGATAATAGGCCAATCTGTCAAGATGCATGACATTCATCTTCGGATGAGAGCTTTTCTGAATTCGGTACACCAGATTGTTTAGTCGGGTCACTACATTGTACGGATCTTCCCATCACTTTCGAAGCTTTGGTGAACGCCCTATGTTTCTTTTCGGATTGTTCAAGCAAACTTTTTCACCAATCGAATCCACCAGTATTGGCTTTGAGGTCACAGTTGGTCTTCATTCTGTCACCTTCTATTTGTAATTTTTGACAGACTTCTTCTTCTAACCTGAAGCTGCTTACTAATTTGGTTAGTGTAGTCGTCTCAAATTGCTCCAGCATCGAGTAGACGTTCAGTAAGCATATTGACTGAAAGTCATAATTCATTGCAAATAAAGCCAGCAGATGTTTCTTCAGTGGTTTCGTAAATGGATAAACGATAGACTAGTAAAAATGGGCAAATGAATTTATCTCGGTTATTTCGTTGTTCATTTATTTGTATTATGACGTAATGCTTCAGCGTTCTACTAAATCTGTTAACCATTCCAGCTGACCGTAGATGTAAAGGTGTTGTTCCAGTTTTGTGGATGTTCAGAAGCTTGCAAAGGTTCGCAAAAACTTCAGATTGAAAGTTTTTGCCTTAATCAGAGTGTATTTCTCTTGGCATCCCATATCTAAAAATCCACTGTTCAAACAGTATTTCAGCAACAATGGTGACTTCTTGATTTGGTGTTATATAGACTTTTGGCCATTTGTTAAAGTAATCCATAGCTGCCAAAGTATAGTGATTAATAATAGGAAATGGTTCTGTTATGTCTACTGCAATTCTCTCAAAAGGTACTCCTTCATTATACTGCTAAATTTTACCATGGCAACGAGTCTTTGGTTCTTTACTGTCAGCACAGTCAGTACAGGTTTTGCGCTAATTTTTTACATCGGTGCGGCTCCCCAGCCAATAGAATCTCACTCGAACATTTTCAGGACTCATAACCTCTAAGTAGCCACCACTTACACCATTATATAAAGTGCAGTACTTCTGAAACCTTTTTGGTGGGTAATATAGTCTGGTATTCGTAGTCTTTGTCATCGATGCTCTCCGAAACCCTTTAATAGACTTTGTGCATAATCAAGGAATCTTATAAAGCTCAGTAACATTTTACTATTTGAGAATTTGATGAGATTTCTTGACTTACTATTCTTTAATTTGATGATGATGTTAAGATCTGGACCTTCTTGACATTCTTTGTAGATAATTTGGGGATTCCAATCCAAAGAGCATTGCAGTTGTGTCAATCGGCAATAGAAATCTTTAGGATTCTCTCGTTCTTCAAGTCTGCTACTGCGCTTGCATTTATCTGAACATGGTCTTCTTGACCAAGCGTCTGCATTTTTGTAGTTCATACCTTTTCTATGTTTAATTTTAATAACGTACTCTTGCAAGCATTGTAACCATCCTGGATTTTTAAATAGTAAAACATACTTTAATGAAGCGTGGTCTGTTTGCAGGAGAAATTTTTGGTCATATAGATATTTGTAAAAGTGTTCCAATGTCTTTATACTGGCGAGTAATTCCTTTCTTGTTGCACAATAATTTTGCTCAGTCTTACAGAGTACTTTGCTAAAATAAGCAATCACTTTCTCTAAACCATTTTGGATCTAGCACAAAATTCCATCTATAGAATTGTTACAAGCGTCAGTATCCACAACAAACATCTGGTCAGGATCTGGATATGACAATATTGGAGGATTAAAAAATGCCTTCCTTAGTTCCTTAAAAGCGGCTTTGCAATTGCGGTCCATTCATAGTGGTTGCTATTTTAAGTCAATCGATGTATAGATCTTGCAATATCGGCGAATCCTTTTATGAATCTTCTATACTAAGTACAGAAACCCAGAAAACTTTTTAGTTCTTGCTTGTTTTTTGGTACTGGCTTTAATTATGCACTTCTCAATTTTTGAAATACATCTTCGACATTTTCAGGTGATCGTGAAATGTTTTTCCCAGAATTATGATGTCATTTAGGTATACTAGGTATGTTTTCCAAGTTATTTCATGTAAGATTCGTTCCATTAAATATTCAAAAGTGGTTGGGGCATTGCGTAAACCAAATGGTACAACATTAAATTTCCATAACCCAATTTCAGTAGAAAAGGCAGACTTTCTTTTATCCTCTGGATGAAGCTGTATCTGCCAAGAGTCCAATGTGGAAAACTAGTTTGATCCAATTAAAAGAAATTATCATCAATACGAAGTAAACGGAAACTGCCTTTCTTTATGACGTTATTAAGTCTTATGAAATCGACACAGAATCTTGTTGAGCCATCTTTTTTCTTAACTAATACAATACAACTTGTCCTTGGTCTTTGGAAATGTTCTATAATGTCTTAATTATACATGTCTTTAATCATCTTTTCCACCCCGTCAGGTTTTGCTAATGTTATTCTCCTTAGAGCTTGTTTAATTGGAATTGTTTCACCAGTATTCGGTACTCGACTATATTGGTCCTTCCCAAGTCGCTATCAGATAAAGAGAATTTCGTGATTTCTTCTTAAAAGATCTTCCAGTCTAGCAACCTGAAATTGATTCAATAGAGGTGTTGATGAACTTAATAGGCCTTGAAGTACCTTATATAAACTAGCAGGCAATTTTTCAGGTAGTAACAAGATACCGGTAACTATTATGTCGACAGGTTGACAAGTAGCAATCTTGTCACCTTTTCTGATCTATTAAGGATAATCTTTCAAGTTCAGTATCGTGACAACAAATATATTGCTTCTTCTATTCTGGTTCAATGTTCTTGCAGGAAGATTTTTTTTGCATACAACGAGCAATCTTGAATCGGTTCGACCAAAACTAACTTATCTTTTTCGAAATCATCAACTTTTACTTTTATTATAGATTTTGAACTTAGCGGTAACACCGCATCTTCAAGAAGTACAACTTCCTGGATCGACTCTTTACTATTTTTCGGTAGATTCATAACAATTTCTTCATTTTTAGTTCGCAATAATCGTTGAGGAAGATAAACTTCTGAAGTTCCATGACATTTAGACCTAGTATTACTTTGTGCAAAATATCAGCAACAATAACTGAAAGTGGTACTTCCCAAGGTTATTTCGGCTTCATGTATCCTTTTCACAGGTATTAATTCACCATTGGCGGTGACATAATGCTTATCCGAAAGACAAATTTTACGTTGAGCCAAGATGGTCGACTTTATAATGATGTGAGTAGAACCAGTATCTAATAACATTTTACATTCCCGATCACATACCTTTCAGGACACTACCAAGCTAGAACCATGGTTTGAAGCTGGCATACCTTAATTGTTATTGTTTGAAGGTTGTAGACTAAAATGTGGTTGTCAAACTTGCATTGCTTTGATTTTTATTTATTTTACAAATTTTGGTTTAGGTTGTATCTCTAATCGTTATCAAGTATAAACTGAATGTTTTGTCTTAAAACTACGAGCTTATATAGGGACTGTGTCCACTGAAACGCAAAGTTTCGCTTCACTGTACACACCTCAATGATTTGATGTTACAAAGTAGTGGTTGCCAAAGATTAGGTATCTCAACACTCGATTTTCTGAAGATTCCATTATTGTTTTCAATGTAAGCTGCTTCTATAAATTTTCTTGTTTTCATGTTGGGTTCCATATATATTGCCGCAGCCTCAGACCATTTTATATGGTGTTGTTTATCCCAGGCGTGTTCTGCAATACCTGATCTCGACGTTTCTCCTTTTTGTGTATGAGTTTATGTTCTTTAATTCTAACTTCTAGTGGTCGTTTGGTTTCTCCAATATACATTTCACCACACTCACATGGAACTTTGTAAACACATTCTTTCTTATCGGTACTTTTTGGCTTTGTTTTTGTTAAATGAGCTCTAAGTATATTTCCTAATTTAAAGGCTGTTTTTAAAAATAAATAAAAATAAAGGCAATGCAAGTCCGACAACTACATTTTAGTTAATTGTTATTGTTGGTGAAGCTTGGTAGAACCTCGCCGACTTTTGCTCCTTTAAGCTGGGTACTGGGAGTTCCTGATTCTGATCACTGTCAGGAGTAGTAGTGCGAGTACAGTGGCTTTGTACATTCACCTCTTGGCCACACTTCCAACAACGAATGCTATTTTTGCTGTTGCCTCCTTACTTATTTTAACCTAGTCAATATAAGAATTGACAACCGCTCAGACTAGTTCCTCCTATGGGCTGCTAAGGACGCACCAAACGTGTTCTATAGCTCAACAAGGAGGGGGGAAGTTCACAATAATTAAAGAAATAATTAATAAATAATGAGATTGGTTCTTACCAATCACCCAAGGCTGCACTGGTTTACTAAACCGCCAACCTAAACCAGAAGGCCATCCAATATTCTGAAACCCATAAAGGCTCATATAGCCTAGCATTACAAAGTATAGGGACCAAGTAAATAAACGCAAGCCTTTTCAAAGCACAAACGAACACTTTAATATAAAAAGATTCAATATAAAATCAATGAGCCAAATGTACAATTTCAAATAGAACTCAGATGGTACAATTAGATAAATCAGGATCAAATAAATATAATAAATGAGTATTTTTAATTACAATCCAATAAATACCTGTTAACCCTTCGTCCGAGTCAGTATACAAATGACACTTTTGTTATTTTTTTAAATAAACCCTAGCGCAGAAGTTATCACGCTCATTGTGCACAGTGAAACGCAATTCCGCAAGATATAAATTAGGGACTTAGTTAAGTGCGCATTACCAACCGGATGAATCACACACTTGCGCGTAAAATGGTTTAAAATTAACTGAATGAAGCTTTAATTATGATGTATAATAAGTAAATCTGATAAGATGTTAACAAATTAATAAAACAGTACAGTAGATAAAGTAACATAAAAACCTGAGGTCCAAGCATCGTAGTACCTCTTGATCTACGGGTAGGCCACTACGTTGTCTAAGGACGCTGTCCCCAAAACCAAATAGAGTCTTATTCTCCAAAAAGTTCCACACAGAGGAACGCTATCCAAACCAGGAACAAGAAGCATGTACAAAAACCAGGAATAAACCGTACAAAATCCAGGAATCAAAACCAGGAACTAAAGTCTGGTTAAAAAAACTGGATACCCAAAACAAAAACTCTGAAAAGAAATCACATCCTCAGGACCCTTCATATACCGTGTACAATTCATAAATGACAGTTAATTTGGGTTCGGTTACTAAAATCCCATCACTATTTTTACCAAATAAGTAGTTAAAACCCCAAAACCAAAAAATAAATTTTTTATAAGTCTTAATTATTAGCACTGAGAAAGCAAAAGCATAAAAAAATAAATAACTAAATAAGCTTGATATTTTATGGATCCTTTCACAATGAACCCTCATTGGTTTATAAAAAATTAAAAGAAAACTCCAAATTTAGTTGAATAAAAATACATCGAGTAATAATTAATTAAATACCCCTTTATTAATTTAAATTTAGAAATACTTTGGTTAAATATTAATTATTTTCAACATAATATAACGTGTACAATTTATAGATGACAGTTAATTTGGGTTCGGTTACAAAAATCCCATCACTATTTTTACCAAATAAGTAGTTAGAACCCCAAAACTAAATAATAAATCTTTTACAAGCCTCAATTATTTGCACTGAGGAAGCAAAAACATAAAAAAATAAATAACTAAATAAGCTTGAAATTTTATGGATCCTTTCACAATGAACCCTCATTGGTTTATAAAAAATTAGAAGAAATCTCCAAATTTAGTTGAATAAAAATACATTGAGTAACAATTAATTAAATACACCTTTATTAATTTAAATTTAGAAATACTTTAGTTAAATATTAATTATTTTCAACAGAATTAAGCAATCGATCAAAATGAAGCTCAAATAAAATAATAATAATACCGAACTCTACCCAGAAATAAAATATTAAATATTTGAATACTACAGTTCCCACGAAAAGAGTTATTTAGCCATTATTCAAAGGTGACTGTAATCAAATTTCACCCTAAAAATCACTGTGTCAAGAAAACTAATTACTGAACATTAAGGCATAACACTCAAGTACTCGGTACACGATACGCTTCTGACTTACAACAATTTAAAACATCAGTAAAGTCACAAAAAAAAAAGATGATCTAATGTAAAAATCATCAATCATCAATCACCTCTTCTATAATTTTTACCCTTACTTCCCCTTTTTATGGGAATGTGCAGACCAAAATTAATGAATTATTTACCTCTTAGCTGGAGAGTTTTGCGGCAACGTGCTTCTTCCTAAAATGGTCGACCAAACGGTGCGAATGATCCCCACACATGGGTTAATAATCCCTAGTTTCTACTGCACCTAGTCCAAATCCAACCATATTAAAACTGCCTTTAAATCCACACAAATGTAGGGAAAATTACAGGGCCAAAAAATACACTTAATAAAATTTCCAGAAAGTGACTTAATGGCTCACACACCGTAACTTTTCCAACGGTCACTTTAAAAAAGAACGATTTTCAGTCGAAAGGCATTTTTAAACAAAATGCCTAACACAAAAAATGACAGGATTTTGCACATGTCTGTAAAATAACTATTGGGACTAATATTAATGATATATCCCCGCCAACGGTATGCAACCAATCATACAGCTGCCCAATTTTATGCATTTCTCGAACCAATACATAGTGAAAAACAATACACAGTGTATAAAAACCAATATTTCCTCTATTCAGCACTCTGCTATATTCTTCATCCCACGGGAATTCTCCAGGGAAGCAATATTCGACCTGTGACGTCAAAGCTACGCCTGACGACTCGACAACCAAAACAAACCTTAGCCAATGACAGTTCGAACGTTATGAAAACCGGAAATATAATTCACATTTCCTATGAAAAAGAATAAATATTGGCTCAAAAATACACTATCCCATTAATAAATTAAAAGCAGGCCCAGGACAGTATGGAGAAAAGGTACAGTGTTGATATCTAAAGGTTAACCTATCTTTCTTTCCACATGGGTTTGTTTACATCTTTTATATTTAATATGTTCACACTTTATAATGCTTCAAGGGGAGCAAACGTTAAGAATACAGCCTTGAATGATAACAATATACCTAACCGAATGTCCATAATACTGTCACTCTTCCCTGATATCTCAAAAAAAGTTTCCGAGCTATAAATTCCGAGCTATAAAATTCCTTGAGAGAAGTCTTCATACAAACAATAGTATTTATAAAGTATACCACGCTCTTAAAACCATATAACGTCAGTTATCAGTAACTAATGGCTAAATGATAACGTAAGCCTCAAATATTTGGATTGTAAGAAAAAATAATATAGATAACTTAGGTTGCATGTTTAGAACGAAATCTAAATGTAACAATCCCCCCTTTCGTCAAAAAAAGACGCAAGTACTTTTTTCCCTTGAACCATACCTCCAAGATCTTCTGGTAATTGACACATGAATAAATTTCATAATAAACAGCTAACGATGTCCTCTGACATTCTTAAATAAACCTGCATAAATCTTCAACATTAAATAAGAAACTGAAATAGGGCAAAACTAATACAAAACAAACAGAAAATATTTTGGAGAACATTCCCACGGCTGAGCCACTACAGAACTGTCCTAGGCTACCAGTGCGGCAAAGATTTTATATTCCCAAAAGGAAAAAACTGATCTTTACTCGACTTTAGCAGCATTGCACGCATTCCAATGTGGCTTGGTGCGTCTCGTGTACTGCCTCGCACCTATCGCTCCAAAACCAACGCAAACAGCACCCGCAAGTAATGCATTGACACACCCCCCAGAAGTGCCCACCAAAAGGCGAAATAACAATAAAACCGAAATGCCGAAACAAAAAAGTAACCCCGTTATTTCGCCAATCAAAAGGAAGCCAGCTATAATGCCGCTAGACTAAAACATGTCAGGAAACATGAAAAAAAATCATGTATCACAAGCCTATGGTGTTCTGTAAGATGTTACTACCACCAGCCCTTCACACGAAATAACCTATGAGGGAGCGCAGGTGAAACGCAGTAGTAGGCCCCAGCATTAGGCAGATCACATTAGGGTTAACTGCGCCAAGATCCTACCCCCCGACGCTCACCTTTCGAATGAGGCGTATCCAGTTTGCAACTAGACACGTTCGAATGGAGTCTGAGGGCACCCGACACCCCACAGCCATCAGACATAAAAAAGTAAAAAGAGTAATGAACTGAAGGTCACACCTACTCCAACACACAGCCTATTAGCTATCAAAACGTAAAAAGAGTAAATAAACTGAAGGTTACACCTATTCCAATACTCCATCTTATCAAAAACGTAAAAAGAGTAAATACATTCAGCGGAAGAAAATATCCAAAATCCAATAATCCCGAAACTCAAAATCCAAAAGGCAATATCAAGGTAATGCAACTACTCAAAATAAATCACCAAATCACCAAATTAGAGTATATGAAATTAGGGTACCTCATAACCTACCAAAAAAATTCATATCGTCGCCGGTCTCACAGTTCATAAATCGAGAGTAAGCTGGAAGTCCGTTGTGCACCAGGTCGACAACGTACCTTCAGGTGATCACTACTAAGCTAAAAAAAACAGCCAAACGTGACAAGAGAAAACTTCAAACCAGAAACATGCCGCCGATCCGTTTCACGCCAGGCCGATAATGCCCTCCAGATAATCACTTCTAATCACAAACTTCTACAAAAACTAACCAGAACGATGACAACTCAACAGAAGCAAGGAAACGGAAGGTTTACCATTGCTACAGCACTTAGAGAACTCCTACCTCCACCACTTCTTATGCTAGACTATTCTTAGTCCAGTAGAGCATGAATCGTTAAACAAGTTTGACGCCTAGTCACGATCCATATCCCACCCTGCAGGGCAGAGATAACCTATTTTCCTCTAAGTTTATGTCGAAGAATCAGTTCCATATTCCGAGGCATCTTTCAAATCCTTTATATGCTAAATCCTCTTGGAATTCTCTCGTTCATCTTGTAACTCATATGTCCATGACGACACACGCTTTCATGCAGAGAAAGGTCCAAGATATTCAGGATCTAGCTTTTGATGAAAAATCTTCCGGCATCTGACTGTACGTAGTTTTTTCGATAAACGATTTGGTTGGGAAGATACTCTACTTGACGACACCGAAGATTATAACGCTTAGCACTTTTCTGACTTGCAATTTCCAGTCGACGCTTTATATCTTCAAAAATTTTGCCCATCAACTTTACACGGCGTCCAAATTCGGTCTCGGAAAGATCATCTACTTCTGGGACCCTTTTTATCCTATGCCTATCTCTATTCAAGATCATCCGCCTACCGAAATTAACAAAATAGGGGCTTAGTTTCGTAGTCTCGTGAGTTGATGTACGAAGTGCACAAGCAATCTTATCCAAATTAACATCCTATTCCCGATGAGCGTCCAGCGGTAATTCCAGTAATTAATTGCGCTACATATAATGTAGATATTCCAGTAAATCAAAGCTTAGCACATCAATGAACACAACAACATAAAAATAATTCATGTTTGCCGATATGTCATGGTATGCAACTCGTTATGTAACGTTTTTTACAGACATTAAATCGAAGGTGGTGGAACTTGTTAATAATGTATTACGTGTGTATCAAGCTTTAAAATTTAACATGACAGTTGTTGGTGAGTACATGCTTCCATCACAAGAAATATTCAGTGAAAAATCCTTCAACACTGCTAATCAAATAATTAGTGTAGAAAGTGATTTGGATGCCGTTTACCATTCTTTCACCGAATTAATAAAAACGCAGGCGACAGAGTTCCAGGAGAAAGATTCAGGTATGGAAAAATCAAAACCCGATATATTAAACTGATATTTATATATTATTTTTCTTGTTATAGGATGGGCTCTTGTGCGAATTTTATACTTGGAAGTTTGTATCAACAAGTATATGCCTATGGGTGGCTCATCATACATTAAGTTGCCGTGTTCTATTGAAAAGAAAGAAGCTATCGTCAATGTGATTAACCAGGACGAAGTTTGCTTTGCGTGGGCTGTAGCATCAGCATTGGTTCCACCAGCAGCAGCTCTTTCACAGTTGTCATCCTATCCCCATTTTTTTAGAGTGCTAAATCTAACAGGTATAGATTTTCCAGTTAAAGTACGTGACACTAAAAAATTTGAGAAAATGAACAACATATCCATTAACGTATATGGTCTCGAATCTAAATATGAAAATAATGAAGTAATAGATGAAGTTGTTGGTTCACTGAGTTATGCGTCAAGAAAGTTGGATAGACATGTAAATTTATTGTTAATTACAAAAGACTGCAGTAGTAAAGATGGTGGTGAAGATTTTTATGATACGACTTGTTCAAAAAGTCATTATTGTTGGATAAAGGATTTATAACGCTTATTTTCAAGTCAAATTAGTGGTTAACAGCAGAAAATATATTTTTGTGATGGTTGTCTCATTTATTTTAGTACACCGTCAGCTTCAGCTTTACATCAAAACTACGATTGTACCCACATTTTTACGCAAATACTCTCAATGTATTTAAAAATTGATAAATTTAGAAAGAGTGTGCTGGAAAATATTTTAAAATTCGAGGATATAGAAAAGCAAATGCGCGTTCCATTCGTGGTTTATGCAGATTTCGAATCTGTTTTAAAACATGTTGAAACGGTGCTACCAAACCCACAAAATTATTACACTGTAAAAAGTTTTAAACATGAACCATATTCTTTTGCTTATTTAATTAAATGCTCATTTCATGACTCAATTTCGAAATTTGAGCAATTTCAGGGGAATAATGCAGCTCAAGTCTTTGTGGATCGTATCGAGTGTGATTTAAGGGCTCAATATAACACATATTTAAAGGACATTACGCCTATGAAACCGTTAACGCTTGAACAAATCAGTGAGTTTAATGATGTTAAAATATATGGTATATGTGAGGGCCCTTTCGAAGACGTTGAGATTAAAGTACGAGATGATTCTCACATAACTGATGCAAAAAGATTTGGTGCTGCACATTCCGTTTGTAATTTAAATTATAAATTACCCTCTTTTATCCCCATCATATTTCATAACGTATGTGGTTACAGCCATTTATTTATAAAAGAATTATGTAAATACGGGGATAAAATTGATGTTTCAAATATCAAACAATTTAATTTAATGCGTCAAAAGGGTGTTTTTCCCTATAGCTTTATTGACTCTACTGAAAAAATGAAAAATACATGTCTTCCAAGTAAAGAACAATTTTATGATAATTTACGGGACGAACACATTAGCGATGAAAGCTATAGGCGGGCAACAGAAGTATGGCGCTTGTTTGAGAGTAAAACTTTGGGGGACTATTCAAACGTGCATTTAAAATCAGATGTGTTGCTATTGTACGATGTCTTTGAGCAATTTCGGAATAAGTGTTTAAAATTCGATAAATTGGATCCGGCATACTACTATACCCTTTCAAGTTT
This sequence comes from Diaprepes abbreviatus, assembly GCA_034092305.1. Classification (NCBI taxonomy): domain Eukaryota; kingdom Metazoa; phylum Arthropoda; class Insecta; order Coleoptera; family Curculionidae; genus Diaprepes; species Diaprepes abbreviatus. Next base: position 1,580,470 of record JASJET010000110.1, on the reverse strand, counting down.
ATCATTTGACTGTATGTTTCGTATGACTAAGGTAGAGCTAGAGCTCTTAAATGATATAGACGTGATACATTTTTAAAGAAAGGTATACGAGGCGGAATAAGCTAGTGTACAGAAAGGAAGCACATTGCTAATAATATTTATTTGCCAGACTATTACCCAACAAAACCGTCTTCATTTATAATATACCATGATGCTACAAATCTATATGGTCATAGTATGTCACAAGTATTACCATATGGCGGTTTTCGATGGTTAACCGAGCGCGAAATACTCAATTTAATATTATGGCTGTTGGTGATGATAATTTACATGGCCACGTTATGGAAGTGGAAGTGCATTTTCCGACTGAGCTGCATGATGCACATTCTGATCTTCCATTTCTAGTAGAAAATATCATACCCCAACAGAAAATGCGAAATTGCCGAAATTCATTCCTAATGTACAAGATAAAAGAAAATACATTGTTCAATATAGAACTTCAAAACAAGCATGGCCAACGGCTTAGTGCTAATTCAAACTCATCGAGTTTTACAGTTTAACCAATCTAAATAGCTAAAAACGTATATTGATTTTAATACCAATTTACGTAACAAGGCCATCACAAAATTTGCGAAAGACACTTTTAAATTAATAAATAACGCGATTTTTGGCAAAACTATGGAAAATGTAGAAAATCGACAGGATATAAAATTAGTAACGCATTGGGAAAACAGTGTAGGCAAAAGTGGAGCTAGAGCACTAATATTCCGCCCCTATTTCAGTAGTAGCCAAAAATTGTGTTGCTATACATATGAATAAAGTTAAAATATTATACAATAAACCAATTTATATCGGATTTTCCATATTAGATATATCAAAGACTGTAATATACGATTTTATTATAATTTTATTAAATCCAAGTTTGGTGATGATGCTTCGTTACTTTACGCCGATATTGACTCGCTTATAATAAAAGTGTACATAGGAAACTTTTACCAAACTATATCAGAAAACCCCGAAAAATTTGATACATCAAATTACCTCAAAATAAATAACTTCAATCTGGACGACGACTAACCTTAACTTTAACTCTTCTTTTACTTTTTTATTAATTTTGGCGATTCCCCAATCTTAGTCGACAGGATACACAAATGACGATTGAAGCAAAAACCCATTTCTATGAAAGTTTCTTCAATTACAATTTCACGATAACTTTCTCGTCTTGAAAATTGATTAAATCACCGCTATCGTCCAAGATGCGAAGAGTAATGTTGTCGATAAACTGACGTCCTTCCGGCATTAAAGGTATATAAATATTATTTTGTGGTCCTTTACTGATTTTGTAAGCAGGCTCCACATCGATATCGAACTGGAATATGGTATTATCTCCCACAGAATTCATATATGCTCCGGAAATTAAATTACAATCCACGCATGAGAAAGACCTTCATCAGGAAGACTACCAAAGAATTATTGAACGGGGTGGTTTAATATTAAGAAAGATGAAGACATTTAGAAGTGAACTACATAACATTTAAACTAACATAATAAATAAAGTAGCATTATCACATAGCGATGATAAACGTTATGTAATTCCCAATTCAACCAAAACACTACCTTGGGGACATGCAGACATAGACTTTTACAAAACAGACCAGGAAGAAAATTTAGCAAATTTAGTCACTGTGTTGGAATCATTTCTAAGTCAGGACAGCATGTAATCTTGAAAATCCATATTTCATTATTGGTATTGTTTTTATTAGTTCCATTGAACATACAACATTAACGTATAGTGGTAGTATTGTATTTTTTTTTAATACAAACATGTATTTATTACTTGATTGCTTTTTATTCAACCTTTATTTTAAAATTATAAATATAATGAAGTATTGACACATAACAAACGACAAAGTTATTGTTGAAAAATTTGTTTTACAGTAAATTAAACGCACAGGTCCACGACTAAATGTTTAAAGTGGAGCAGTTTTGTTGGCAATATCCTCCACAGTCTTTCCAATTTTCAATATCCTGGAATTAAGTTCATCACGCAGTTCGTCTTGTCTAAGCTTATATACTGCAATAATAGAGTCATCAATGTATCCTCTAAGTTCTTGGGAAGTTTCAATTAATTTCTTGCGTACATAAACTTCAATTTGGTTTTGAATATATCTTTAATAACAATTGTTGAGTCATGTACAGCTTTCTGCGCACCTTGCACAAACTGAGCAAGATTATTATCAACATAACTTCGTGTGACCGCATCGTCTCCTTCAAGAGGTTCTGCTAAGTGGCAGTGGCAGTGACTTTTGCTTCCCATGTCGTAATCTCCATTAGGCGTAAGTTTAAATCCTATTCCTGAAGGTCCGCACATAAAGTTAAAATCCTTAAATTTTCTTTTGCGACCGAACTTATCAGTAGTGTTTATTTTTAACATTGTTATTTGAGACTGATTTGGAACCATTACATTTCACCCTAATATGTGGTTCTATTCCATTAATAAACATACTATGGAGAAAAATATGGATTGCGAAACTTATTTTAGGTCATGTTTAATAAATAGACATACATATTCATATTATTATTATTTTATTGGTAAAAAAATGAAAATATAACAAAAAAAAACTCAACTTTTAATTATTAAAAAATAAAAATATAACAAACAAAAAAAATAAAGAAATAAAATACATAAGTTAATTTCTCCTGTATAGGTAAGCTTCTTCTATGACCCAATTTCTTCTCTGGATGGCGCCTTCATTAATGTCCTTGCCCTGGTAGTAAACTAGTCCACAAAACCCGCATTGTACAAATTTGACCCTGAGAAGGTCAATTTAGTTTTAATCATATGTAAGATCGTTCCGCCAGCAGATACCTTGTCTTTTACAATGATGACAAATTAAACAAAAAGCTTTTGTTATATGCCTGTATGTTTTGGCTGCTGCATCAGGTTGTTCATCAGTTGGCAACATAATGTTTGAATATATTGTACTTTTCAAGCGCTGCACTCTATTTATGTGTTACTTTTTAAAATAACCTTGACGGGGACAAAAAAAATCCCTGAAAATTACAAACTCGACAACGACCGGTTGTCGGTTACTTTGACCTTGACCTTGGCCTTGCGTTCGACAAGAGCACCTAGTGTCAGTTCCCTTTTGGATGCATTTAATGTGAGTTGCGGATTTCAGTTGTTGAAAATCATGAGTGGTTTGGAAGTGGTAACTCCAGGGGTCTTCGAGGACTGGCACTGGCAGCAAGAGGATGCCGAGGACAAAGCCCTAAACGATGGTCGGGACGAAGAGTTGGTACAGTCGGCAGCGGAATTTCTTAAAAATTGGAGTGAGGAGGAGGAGCCCAAAATAAAAGTTATAAGTGATGTGGCAGTGCGAAAAGCGTCACGTACAAATCGGACACCTTCACCAAGAGCTTCAAAATTGCAGAGGTTCTTGACGATGTCGAAATCGGAAATCGGCAATAAAGCAACATTTTATTGGGTGATTAAAGGTGTAGGGCAGTATAGAAAGAAATTTACTTTTAAGAAACCCACCGCGACCGACAGAACCATTGTCCGTGGAAGTCAAGATAGTGGAAGGCGACGATGGACCAACTCCACCAAAAATGGCCAATGTAGTGGAAGTGTCGGAGGTAAATCCTTCACCAGCGAATACTGATGCGCCACTGTCTCCGATATTGGCATGCCGCAAACCTTTAAGGAGGCGGCTTAAGCAGTGATATGACGGTGATGAAACATCTAATGTTTCATCGTCTTCGTCCCTGAACGAAACTGATACTTCAAAATGTTCTGCGACATCCCAACCGGAGTGGGCTGAAGGCATTACCAGCCCGCAAAGGACAAAACTATTGGACGTGATAAAAATTAAAAAAGACTTGATGAATAAACTTAGTGAGAATTACAGTGCAATAGGTGAACTAGAAAAACAATTACTCGACTTACAAAAACAATTATTGGTTAGAAAAAGTGCGGGTGAGCGGTACAAAAGACAATTGGGAGACTTTGATAAGTTGTGTAGTAGATATTAAGTAGTTATAAGTATTAGTTTATAATTTATAGTATTAAGTTTGTAAATATATTTTGTAAATGAATTTTGTAGCTTAATAAAAAAAGATTTTTATATTTTAATAAATGTTTTATATATATATATATATATATATATATATATATATATATATATATATATATATATATATATATATATATATATATATATGTATATATATATATATAAAGAATAAAAAAATTGCTTAAAAATATATTTTTGGTGTTTTATTTCGTATAGGATCTTTCCCGCATAATATTAGGTAGAAAAAAGTGCCAATAATACACTAAAACCAGGTTTTAACATAGTTGTAATTATATTTGATAATATTTACAACTAGGCTAGAACATGGTTCGGTTTAAGAAGTTCAGGTTCTGTCGCCAGAACTTCTAATACTTTGCATCTCAATATTTTATGTTTTTTATGAAAAAAAAACATAAAATATTGGATACAAAGTATTATAACCAACTAAAACTACGATCAAAGTATTTTGTGGCCCTGAAAAGGACCGTTTTGTTGCAGAAATATGCGACTCTTTATGGTGTTGTAGAGTCTTACGGTCCTTCATCGGTGGCGTTGCTTTCCACCCATTGGACTATAAAGTCCCAGAAGTCATCCCATCTGGGATCATCCGACTCCCATTCGCGAAAATCTTCCGTGGTAGAATCTACCACCGGACATCGAATTGGTTCGTCTTGCTCATTGGGCATCTTGATTTCGATTGATTGTAATAAGTATTGGTGGTCGTATATATAGAGACAAATTAGTGGTGGTGGTAACGACAAATATCGTATTACGTATTGGGACCAGAGTTGTATGTGGTCTCATATACGAACGAACGACTTTGCTGGGTTCCACCAGCACCTAAAATTTGTATTTGTATGTATCCAATATTGTATGTTTTATAAATACAATATTAGTAACAAAGTACTAATATAGTATTCTGTGGTCCTGAAAAGGACCGTTGTTTTGTGCTCGGGGGCCGGGGCGGTTGTGAAACTTATGGTGGCACATCTTCATCGATAGATTACCAGCTCGAAGAGTCGCAAGGACACTGGGGATCTTTGAGTGACGGCTATGTTGGAATTTCCAACACCGCGTCCTCCTTTGAGCTCGGCTCTGGCTGCGGACTGTCATCTTCGAAGCGCTGAAGCACCCAGTCACCCACGTCGTCCAACTCCACAAGACCAGGATCATGGTCATAGAGCAGTGGAATTGGCTCATCCAAGTCGTCCCAACGTAGGACGTCAATCTAAAAGTCCACATGTCAAAGTCCCCCAGGTCTCCAACGTTGCCAGAGCCTCTGCTTGGGGGTCTTTCTCCTTCCATGTTAGTCGTATGAAAGTTGAAGTAGATATGACTGTGTGGCCCGGCCTCAGTTATATAGAACCACCCCCCACTCCACCTGTGTGTTCTAAATGTTGTGTGTTGGTAAGAGCTTATAAAATTATTGATTTTTTCAAAAACTTTAACCACGGAATTTAATTTCTTTTTGGCTTAGAAAATAAGACTACTTCCTAACGTTTCGTGAAGATTACATTAAAAAAAAATAATAGAAACTTGATACTTAAGCGACGAGACAAATCGTCGTTAAACGAATATTTCGCCCCATAAATGACGACTACTAAACTATGATCAAAATTAAATGTGGTCCTGAAAAGGACCGTTTTTGTGGCTCTAAAATAGGGGGAGGGTCGGGTGTCTACCGTGGAGCAATACCCAACGATAGCAACACCGACCTAGGGCAGCCCTTGGTTTTCTTCTTGGCTACACCTGGACCTCGGGCTGCCAAAGCCGTACTGATGGTGTCGCCGTCGCTGGTCGTGCCGTCGGTGCTGGCGTTTTCTGGGCACGAATGGCCTTACAATGGCAATAATCTTCTTCGGGGTATCTTCCATCCTGACGGTCGAATGTGTAATGATGAAATAATTTGAATAGCGCTCCTTCAAGAAAGTTGGAGGGAGTAAGGTGGTGTGCATTGTTAGTTATGTTCAACATACTGTTCAAACGGTTGAAATACACCACAAATCAATTTGGTTTTATTTGACAAGAAAGTCGCGCGACTATATAGCGCTTCGCGCAATAGTACGTCGCGCATCGCGTCATAATACTTCGCGCTTCGCACGACTATATGGCACTTCGCGACATAATATGTCTACCCCCCTAGCCGGCCGCCGCCAGCTGGACCGCGTTTAAGTGACGACCGTCTTATTCGTCTCTTGTGTAATGAAGTTACGTACAAACGAGCGGACCATTGGTTTTTTCTTGATGAAGCCGCTCGCGCGCTAAAGGCCGGCAGGCCCCCTCCCCCCCGGTGTGAAACATTTTTTGGACCTTTAATGGCGTTTTAAAGCATATTCCAGTCACGAAACAACGAAACTAACTAATCTTATCATTCCATTCATAATCCGTTAAACTAGCCGTTATGGTGATAATATAAACATGGATTAACTTCTCCGTCCATTTTTTGTTGGGTTTTAAATAAATATAAAACAACTACTTATTTTTTACAACTTTATTAATTAACATAACATTATCAACATGTTCTAATATTATTATGTGTTACATATATTCTAAAATTATATTAAAATATGGATTTGTTGGTCACGGAACCGTTTAATACATTATAAATAAAAAATGAATCATGAATAACCAATGCGTACACTTTAGTGTCTTTGGGGAATTTATTCTTTCTGGTTTGAAACTCCAATTTAACATCAACAGTCGATGAGTTAATAGCCTCTGGTTGATGACTGCAATTGATAATAAAAACGAGGTTTTTCATATATTAGGCGAACGTCATCATCGGGTCGTTTATTTCGCGCCCGTAGTAGCTGCATTGGAAGTTTCTTGAAGAAATCTAAATTCCATCTTTCGTAGGGATAAACGGTTGAATTCAGATATAGTCTAATATCGCATACATAGGCGTGGGTAAACTGGATTGCGTTTCTTTCTTTTTTGTCGCAATTATTACTGTCTCGAAATCCGACGATTATATAGCACGGTCTTTCTAAGCTTGTGCTCGTTCTCAAGGCCCACACGTCGGAAAATGTTTGTTGTAAAGCTGGCAATTCGTATAGATCCCATTTACGATATGCCATTTGAATACTGGCATCGTTTCTACCTTTATTAATGCGAGACAATATTTTCAATTTTTGCTTGTCGTCTGGAATGATGTGACGAATTTTCCATTCGATTTTGTCGATAATAATTTCGGCGTCTACTTCGCCGACGTAGCAATTGGTAAAAGTGCTAGCTATAATCATAATAAGCTTCACATTGAACACACATTTGTATAATATTCGGCGAATCCCATATGATATTTTAACGATAATTTACCAGATAATACGTTACTTGCAGTGTCCACGATATCTTGGTTTGCTTCGTCGAGACCCCATCCGCATGTCATGAGAGATCTTTGTTGCAAACTTCCGAATGAAACCATGGTTTTTAATGTTGTGGTAACTCCAGGTTTACGAACCAAGGCAACCTGATCACCTCCCATCTCGTAGCGAATTTCATCGAACAAAAATGCGAGGGCATTCTGTGATAACGAACATCTTTTCGTTGCATCTATGTGTTTAAATTTTCCTTCGATATATATGAAACTCTCGGCGATATCCAGTATAATATTTTGAAAATTAATGGGATACGGACTTCATCGGAATTTTTGAATGATAGAGATCTGTATGATTTATACGTATGCTCCCCTAGACCAATAATGGAATTGTCCAAGAAGGGTTCGGAGAAAACCTCTATTTTATCGCTGGTGGTGGAAATCATTTTAGCACTTTAAGATCGATTGATTTAAAAAATTTATAGTCTTCGACCTATAACTAAGGAGATTTTTGCGGTATAATGTCTGGACGACGACTAACCTTAACTTTAACTCTTCTTTTACTTTTTTATTAATTTTGGCGATTCCCCAATCTTAGTCGACAGGATACACAAATGACTATTGAAGCAAAAACCCATTTCTATGAAAGTTTCTTCAATTACAATTTCACAATAACTTTCTCGTCTTGAAAATTGATTAAATCACCGCTATCGTCCAAGATGCGAAGAGTAATGTTGTCGATAAACTGACGTCCTTCCGGCATTAAAGGTATATAAATATTATTTTGTGGTCCTTTACTGATTTTGTAAGCGGGCTCCACATCGATATCGAACTCGAATAAGGTATTATCTCCCACAGAATTCATATATGCTCCGGAAATTAAATTACAATCCACACATCTTATGCGTACTTTCATTATTTCCACCATTTCTGTTGACTCGTGCTTTTTGTCTCTTTTTAACAAGGTATAATTAAATCCTAACGTTGTACCGATACTCGCCTCTCCCCGGAAATCTATATTATATTGGGATTTCAGTTCACATTTCAGCGTATTATTAAAAGCGACTAAGGAAAAGATTCCATCATTCTTTTCTTCAGTTGAATTCCTCAAAGCCTCCAACATATCTTTACCTATCTCATCTATTTCATAAGCCCAGGTGGAATCTGCAATTGTATCGACTCGGTGGTGTAATCCTCCTTCATGTACGCAAACTTATTGTTGCTTTCATCCACATTAAAAATTGAATTGTATGTGTAAAATCCCAGCAATGCAAGACCATATTTGTTTTCTTTATGTAATTCGATGGGTGGATAAAAATCTCGACACTCGAGTGTCTTGTTAGTGTGAACGTAACATGACTAATCATTAAATCATCCCACATCTCGGTTTTATTCTTAGCGGCAACATTTAAAAAACATACCAAAAAACACCCATACCAAAACGCTGATTTGTCTTCATAATATTTGTAACTAACCTTGCGGCTGTTTTTTCACTTGAACTGGAATCTTTCGATTTTACTCTATTCCAAGCACTTTGTTCGAACTCGTAATCCGCTGGAACACTTATGCTATCTTTGTTTTGCAAATAGGCTAAATTGTGTTTTTTGCATACGGTATTCAAAAGATTAATGTCCCGGATCACCTCTTGTTACACGTTTTATTACTTTTGTTCCGGGTCCACAATATTGATAACCGGTAATGTGTACCTCGAGTGGTAATTTATTTATTAACGAATTCACAATACCGTGTCTAGTTTTATTGGAAACGTGAGACCATTCACTTCGTTTGACGCTCGTCATCTGAATGGCAGTTTTTGTGAAAATTTGCCTATAAAATATCAAATTTTCCTACGATGCGCTTTATCGATCTTAAACAAAAACTTCCTATTGATAATTTTGATGAAAAAGTCAGGCTTGGATTTGAAAAGAAAATAATGAAGAGACACGGTCCTCTACTTTCTTCCTATATTCAGGGTCTGTTAATTGATCCGTTTAATTATGGAAAAACTAATCTCATGATTTCACTGTTTACACACCCCCTTGGGCTACGTTTCGGAAATGTATATATTTACTCGAAATCTCTGAATCAACCGAAATATGAGTATTTAAGGAAAATTTTAGGCTACATTGCTTTTAGTGATTCCAGTAATATTGTGGAACCGTCCGATGCAAAACCAAACTATATTTATCTTTGATAATGTTATATGTGAAAAACAAGTTGTTATAAGATCGTACTTTGACATGGGAAGTCATAAAAATATCGACTCCTTTTACCTAGCGCAAACATATTCGCGAGTGCCTAAACAGCTTGTGCTAGACAACGCCAATTTTATTATTATGTTTAAAAAAGATGAGTTGAATATGAAACACATATTTTCAGACCACGTTTCACCGGATCTAACTTTTACTCAATTTCAAGAAATGTGCTCAAAATGTTGGGATAATAAGTATGGATTTTTAGTAATTGATAGACAGTGATGTGAAATCGGGAAGATAGGATTTGATGGATATATATTCCTGTAATAATAAGAGAAAGCACTCATTTGATTGTTGAAATGTCCTCTGTTAACATCATGAATAACGCTATCGACTAAAAACGTAAACTAGTGGAAGTTACTAATGCCGTTAGAAAAAAATTTTTAAAAATTAAAGCGGCTAAAGAATTAAATGTGGTGGAATTGGAAAAATTTTATGAACCCATTTCTAAGCCGTTGACAACTATATCTGATGTGGTCAAGCAACATCAACAACAACAACAACAGTAACATTATCCTGCTACAAAATCACATAGTTCCAGTACATCAGTGCAGTCGACTCAACTTCCTGTTTTTCCCTAACCTACGCATTCCTTTCAAACTTTTACACTTATACAGCAGCAGCAGCAGCAGCATCGCACTTCAAAAGAGAATATTAGCCAATCGGTCTTTGATATACCCTCGACATCAACTAATACATCTCTCGCATCCGCTCGCACCGCAACTTCCGAAATTTTAAACGCACACCTGAAAGGATTACGTTCAAAATCATCTCTATATTATAATATATATGGTGTACGTTTTGGCTTCAAAACAGATCGTACCGAAAATTTTATTGGTAATTTAGAGGTGCGTTTTCCAAATGGAAATATTACCTTATACAAAAGGGGGAAAAATATTGCAGAATACGATGGATCACCGGCACTTTATGACTCGTTATTTCTGAAAATACTCCCAAGTTTAGGCAAGGAAACACAATTAAGTAATAATGTACTTTCAACGTACAAGGAAATCCACGAGTGCTGTCAACAAAAATTATAAAAAAAGTGATAGTTTATTGGAGAGCAAATGGAACAAATATTTACGAATTATTAAACCTCTGATGATGAACACAAAATTAGGTGGTGGTGTTACAAGAAAAAAATCTCTCCGAAAAATTGCAGTTACCCACAAAAAAGAAATTATCTTCGAAAATATTTCAATGTGTCTACTGGAACAAAGCTAAAGAGTTGGTAGACCGTTTACGTTTATTGTGAAGTTCCAAAGTGGCCGGACACACTTGGCATGAAAATGGAATTATGTCAATCATAGAGGAATTACAAGAAGAAGATATAATATATTAAGCTCAATATTTAATGATATTCTTCAATTCTTTCTTCGATTTGGAACCCTTGATATTACTAATAATATGAAGCTCAGTCTAGAAAGAACCAAAATTGTTAATGAACTATGTAGAACGGCTAGAAAAAATTTTATACGAAGGCGTACGGTTAAAAAAGGATACAGAGATTTGTGGCAAATTTATTTGGCTGAAATGCAACAGTATGCTGATGAAATCGATGGCTATCGTTATATTTTGGTCTATATAAATTACTACTCTAAATTTGTCTATACCCAAGCGAAAACAAGACAGGTACAGAAGTTACTAGTGCGATGAAAAGCATCATTCAAGTGGCATCATATACACCAAGAAATTTGCAAAGTGATCAAGGAAAAGAATTCTATAATAGTAACGTTCAAGCCCTGATGAAAAAATACAATATAAATTATTATTCCACTTACGGCCCAAAGAAAGCTGCAATTGTTGAGCGAGTCATAAGAGCTCTTAAAAATAATTTATATAAACAATTTTCGGCAAGAGGATCTTACAAGTGGATACATATTTTATCGGCAGTAACAAAAGCCTATAACTATTCGAAATATCGCACCATTGGAATGAAGCCAGCAGATATGCAAGAAGAAACGCCAATTAAAGCATACAATTATTTAAAAATTGTACCTAAAAAATTTAAGTTTCCCATGGGTGACATTGTGCGTATTAGCAAGTACAAAAGCTTATTCGAGAAAGGATATACGCCCTCTTGGTCAACTGAACTATTTAGAATTGTAAAACTTAACGTTACAAATGCACCTACATACTTGCTGGAATCGCTAGAAGGCCAGCCTATAAGAGGGTATTTTAACGAGTCGTAACTACAAAAAACAAGCAGTCCTGTCGTTTATTTTGTAGAGAAGGTCCTTAGACAACGCAAGAAAAATCACACCGATCAATTGTTTGTCAAATGGCTAGGATTTCTCAACAACTTCAACTCTTGGATAGATAAATCTAATATTGTTTAAATAAGATATTGTATAATTATAATTTTAATTTAAATAATGTAAAATAACTAAACAATATATAGTAATGTTTTTTGTTTCAATTTTCATCATCAATGACAATGGCAATAAAAAATCATACACATAAATGACATTTCTATATTCTTGGAGGGAAGATCCAATTCACCGACGACTACGATGTTATCTTCAAGGATATGCCACTCGGAGTGTGTTCTCCTATTCTTTAACATGCTTTCCCTTTTTTTTAATTTTTTTTAAATCGAGCCGTACGACAGTACGCTTAATGAGTCATTTAAAAGCTGATGATAGAGTATTTTCTGAATAACTAATTTAATTTTAAGCTCACTATTATGTTTGTATATCAGGGGGAGGACATCCTTATTAAATATGTCACATATTACAACTGCAAAATTGTAAAACTTTATATTAACAAAGTTTTTTGTCACAGCGTCGTCATCGTCTTTAGGTTTGCCTAAGTTGGTTATGGTTTTTCCACCCATATCATACTGTCCATCCACTGTAACTTTAAAACCAATCCCTGGAGGCCCGGATAATATATGATACTTTTCATTATATTTCTGAAAATCAAATTTATCAATTGTGTTGTTTCCTAGACTCATTTTTAATCTTATCTAAACCATTTTATTTTTATTTGCTCTACTCATACTAAATATTTCAGCTGAGAAAAAGAAACACTGACTATGATCTACTGGGTTGATATATTTATAAAAGAAATAAAACAAAACTGTGATTGTAACAAATATTTTTTACAGTTATTTAATTGCACAAATACAAAAATTATAAAAAATTAATTTTCCATGTCTTCATTTTCATTGCTCAAAATTCTATCTTATCCGACACTATTTAGATCGTCAACATCTTGGGCTGTTGCTGTTTCAGGAACCCATTCATATTTTGCAGCAAGCTCACCAGGTAAATGTAGAATATTGTCGAGGTATTCTATTAATTCTTCTTCAACTATTTCAGCACAAAATGTATCCATGTCTATGGAACCATATAAAAATTTGTCGCACAAGTGTGCCCCAGCCATAAAATTGATTGCATTCCTGATCTCGTTCTTATATTGATCTTTGGTTGCCTCAACATGCGGCCAATTATTTGCACTATCTAACATATCGTAACCCATATTTCTTAATTCTCTTCCCAACCAAAATATGTATCTATCTACACATTCGTTGACGGTCGTAGCATCAGCAGACATTTTTAACAGAAATAATGAACACGCGTAAGTATTCTCACATGTGCAATTATATTTTAAATTTAATCACATTCTTTTTTTTAAACATTACATATAATTGAGTCCAATGAGCCTAAATGTAATAATGTTGGAGTTTTGTTTCCAGAAACTCTAGTACCCTGCCCTAAATAAATTAGAGTGTATTTCCCTTTAGTTTTACTCATAATATCTACAATATCGTCAGACAGTGTTTCGGCAACACGTTTTTGCAAAAAATTTTCTAATGTGCTTAATAGCACAGTGATAATTCACCGTCATCGTGTAAAGCCACTAGAAGAGTTTTACCAAATCGTGTAATCATTGAAACCGTTATTACGATTTTACACACTTTCCCCACAATCATTTCGGTAACCTTTTTTCTCTTTAAAACCTCGAAATATTTGCTGAACTTTTCATTAATTTCATCTAGAGTTTCTTCTGCAATACTCATTATTGAAAAAATGGTATATAAATCCAAAAATTACCGTGAATATAAAAGCACTTTCAGAACACTACACGAACATAATATTTGATGTTAATGCCACTGATATCTGCGACTGTCACTTCTTTTCCCACTTACCTTTATAGCGAGTTTTCAAGGTCGAATTGTAACAATGAGCCTCCGATTCTTGCATTTCATATGCGTAAAATTCCTAACAGGCTGCAGAAATTAAAAATTCTTCGTACATTTCTCTTACTAAACTTTTAATATTAACTACTACTACGTTAAACTTAAGTTCTACATTATAATTTCATTTAACACAACCGGATCTGCAGCGGAACTAATCAGTTTTTCCAAACAGTCACTAAACCCAACTTTTTCATTTCACAAACAAAATCTAGTAAATTTAATATTTTGCAGCAATATTTATGACATGCATTGGCAGCTTCTTCATATTCAAAAGCCAAATCACAATAGAAAGACGCCCATTGTGCTGGACTTTTCATTGCATTATTGAAGTAATTACTTGCCGCTTCGGTGAACTCATCGCCCAATTTTTTTACTGTCTTTTGCGAAGCACTACTCATATTATTCACTTATTTAACACTTATGACACTTTGTTATTGCTGGTGGTGGCCCATCTATATAATGACCATATATTTGCTCATAGTGAATATAACAGTGTAAGCTTACCTGTAGTTCTTTGTCACACCGATATGGCGCTGGCACCTTATCCCAAATTTGCTGTAAACCCAGTGTATCAACATAAATTTTTAAATATTCGAGAGGAAAAAATGCTAGATCCTTTTCTTAAAAATCACACAAACTTTTTAAATTACTCTGATATAAACAAATTACTGTGCTCTGTAATTTTTTCTTTAGATAGTTCCGTATCTGACATTTCGCACTGAATGAATGTAAATAGTCTCACATAATTTTAAAGAAGAATTTGCAAGGTCGAAACCATTTCAACATCATCCCACACTATTACAATGCACAAATAACGACTTCAAGGTCACACACCCAAGATTGCCTCCAGCAAAGTCAAGGTGCCCTTGAACAAAGCCAAGTCGCACACAACCTAGAACACATTTTTTTCAAGGTCAAGGCCATATCAACGCACGACCGAATATCATTGTCGGTGGACGGGGCCAAAGTCAAGGACACGGTCAGGGTCAAGGCGGGGTGATTGAGCGAATCGGGTAATGCTCACTACTGAGAAGCTTTGCCTAGTCTCTTAAATACCTCCTCCAAAACTTTGAGATGAGTTGCAAAAGACGTTTGAACTGGAAAAGTTCTCTGTTTAGAGCCGTGAAAGCAGTATACGGTCTAGATGATTTTGCAACAGGTACCTGCCAGTAAGCAGACTGGATATCCATATTAAAGAGATATTTAGCGTTCCGTAACTTATTCAATGTATCACCAACTTGTGGAAGTTGATAGCTATCTCGCTCAAAAACGGCATTAATTTTTCTTTAGTCCACACACAATTTTTCTTTTTAACCATGAAAATTGGTGGTGACCATGGGCTTTTAGAAGGCTCGATGACGCCAAACGTCAACATCTCGTGTAGTTCCTTATCGATCATCTTCTGAATTACTGGTGATGTGCGATAATAACACTGTTTGATGGGTCTCACTTTTGTAACTATCACGTGTTCTGCCTTGTCGGTCCACCTTAACTGATCATTCATGAGATAAAAGTTCCTCCAATAACCTTTTACTCTCATCTTCTGTCAGTACATTTTCTCTGGATACTTTCAGCATGGCTACTTCTGGTAGATCAGAAAAACACCACTCATTTTCCCCAGCAAGTTCTTCCAACTTATTTAACAGCGTAAATTCATGGCCAACGACTGCGATTTTGTCTCCTTCCTTGCTTCATCCTCACCAGGATCCATATCGTCTAAACGAATCAGAATGTGAAACAGCTTACTGTGAAATTTCTTGAAGTCGTCGCTCTTCCTATCTCCGGAAAACATACCTGTTGCCGAAATGAGCTCCTTGACTTAACTTGATCCACTGTATCAAGAAAACTAATTACTGAACGTTAAGGTATATCAGTCAAGTACTCGGTACATGATACGCTACTCACTTAGAACAATTTAAAACATCAGTTAAGCTACAGAAAAAAAAAAACAGATGATCTAATGCAAAAATCATCAATATCACTCCTTCTATAATTTTTACCATTACTTCTCCTTTTCATGAGAATATGCAGACCAAAATTAATGAACTATTTACCTCTTAGCTGGAGGGTTTTGCGTTATTCCACGGCAACGTGCTTCTTCCTAAAATGACCGACCAAACGGCGTGAATGATCCCCACCAATGGGTTAATAATCCCTAGTTTCTACTATACTTAGTCCAAATTCAACCTTACTAAACTGTCTGTAAATCCACACAAATACTAGAGAAAATTACATGGCCAAAAAATACACTTTATCCCTTTTTCACGTGGAATAAAATTTCCAGAAAATGACTTAATAGCTCACACACCGTAACTTTTCCAACGGTCACTTTAGAAAAAGAACCCTCTTCAGCTGAAAACCACTTTTAAACAAAATGCCTAACACAAAAAATGACAGGATTTTACACATGTCCGTAAAATAACTGTTGGGATGAATATTTTCGATATATTTCCGCCAACGGTATGCAACCAATCATACACAACAGCTTCAATTTTGATATTTTTTCCATCAAAATCAGCTACAGAATTTGCAATATTAAATTTTTCTTCCACAATATCATGTCTAAGACCATATTTATGATCGAAATTATTTTCAGTATATTTTATTGCTTCATCAGTATAACATCTTACTAGGGGGTAATAAATTTAAAGATACTCTTGATTACCAGGTTCTTTTGTAAGATCTGTAACTTGTTCCTTAAGTTCTTGGATGATTGGAAGGGGAGATCCACTTTCATTATTCTCATCTAAACGAAATTGTGCTATATCTTCATAATTTAAAAGTACATCTTCATCTCTTATAAAAGTTGATAAGTCTTTGGGTAGGTATTTTTTATAGACATTAGATTTTCGTGGTTTCGCTTTTGGTATTGAAAAGTCAAATGATTGTTTTGGAGTTGAAAATATTTTTGGCGAACGTAGTTATGGTTTAATAAAAGGTTCAGATTTTACAGTTTTTAGTAATTCCTGTAAAGGTTCTGTTTTGGGTTTTAGTTCTTGTTTCTGATGAGTTTCTGCCTGGGCTATATCAGATTTTACAGTTTGAAATTTTCGTTTTACAGCTTTTCTGGTTTTTATCCATTCCTTCACAATTTGTTCATTCATGCTTGTTGTAAAATAATACGTTTTATTCTAAATTTTATTTAAATGGTTGATTGTTATATACATTTTTAAAAGCGAATACACTTATCGAAACACTTTCGATATCTTCCAGATTTTAAATCACAGTCTTTGTCAGTAACCACAAAATTATATTGCGATTGCCAATACAATGCACATAAATCTTTAAATTGCTGCAATAGCATATCGGTATTTACTTGATCATCATATATATGTTTTAGATTTGTTGTATCCTGTCTAAATAAATTTAGTAAGTTGGAATTATCCTTAATTAACTGCTTAGGAATAGAAGAATATGTTTGACACAAGTAAAAACAATCAACATACTTGTTTCTGTCAAAAGAAAAGAATTTCTCATAATACTTTGATTAGAGCAAACAATATAATCAAAAATTAAAACAGAGTTGAGTTTAATATCATGAGGTGGTAAAATATCTCGATTGAAGAATCAAAATAACCCATTTCTTTTATAGTCCCTATTAACTTTCTTAAAAATTCATATATTTTTTGGTATAATGATTTTGAGTAAACATATAAATTTTCAAAACGTAAACTGTTATCTGACTTTAAAAAAGAAATCATTACGTTTGTTTTACGGCAACTAGAGGAACCTACTATTAAACTGCGTTTGGAATGTCCCCCAAACAATATTTCATGTTTTTTAAACTCACTTTATCCAAATCATGATTTTTTATGGGTAATGAAAACTTCTTTTCAATCCACATCATTCAATGAACTATACTAAAGAAATCTTGGGTATTTAAATAAAAAATTGTTAGGTTTATTTTCATAAAATATGAAAAGATGCAACAAGCTGTTTATAAACCAATTAGAAGTTTGTAATCCAAGACTAAAAGTGGTTTATTGAACAGACTAATCGATAAATTACCGATTGAATTACATATTCCTTCATATGACTACTGCGAACTCGGTACTAAACTAGAGGAACTTCTCAATACAGAAGATGAAGGTATATATCCTTTAGACGAAGCTTGTAAAATATACGACATTTCATATAGCCAGTTTTCTGATATAAACAATCGTAATACTGCAATCATTTGTTAGCTAGAAGAACGTTTCAAAGATTTAAATCATCTGACGCAACCTTAGGGGAACAACTTACTGCTTTGGGAGTAACTGCTCTTATGAAAGCAAAATCTAAATTAGGTGTGGGTATTCAAAGAAAAGGCAGAGAAATAAATGTGAAACGAAAGAGAAAACTGAATAATAAGATTAAAACTATTTCATTTCAATCAGCTGTACAAAGGGCAAAAAAAGGAATAATTGGAAAAAAATTTTATAAGCTACAAACTGCAGCTAAAGATGCTTTATCATTTATTAAGGAAGGCAATGTTAAAGTAAAACATCCTGCTAAAAGGTTTATCCCTTTTCCGAAAGTGGGTGGAGTTTTACCATTAATTCCACTATTTGCAGGATTGTCTGCCTTGGGTGCCTTAAGTAGAGGTGCGGCAGGAATTGGCTCAGCGTAAATGCTGCAAAAAATACCAAAAGACAACTTGAAGAACAAAAAACACATAATAAATTTATAGAACAAAAATCTGTGGGGAAAGTATTGTATTTACAACAGTATAAACAAGGTTGTGGTTTATATTTAAAACCGCAACCAAAAAACTGTTAAACAAGCTTATTAGTTAGTTATTTTGATTCTTTTGGAAGTTTAAGTCCACCTACGGCAATAATAACATACTTTTTTTAGCGATGGTAGCAAAAAGAGAGTAATAAACAATCATGTTCTATATCAGTGATACAATAGCTCCAACTGTAGACAACTTTGTCTCCAGTTTCTTTATCAAAACATGTAATGGATTGATTTTATTATTATTAACGAGACCTTGGAATCAACATATCATTTACAATTGCTCTTACAACTCAAAGCAGTGAACTTCAAGCAAGTTATAATCCACCAATCTATTTGGATAGTAAGTCTAGTTATGCTATTAGATTAACAAATTTTGAAACCTTTAATAATATCCCAAAAACTTTTTATGGAAATGAGAATGCTTTTATTGAAATACCGCCCGGTAGTTACGAAATAAGAGATATAAATAAATATCTGCAGGAACAGTTTCAAAAAAAGGAATTATAATGACATATTTTCATTATGTTTTTAAACCCCCTTTTCATATAAGAAATCTACCACCAGACTTGCATAAACAAGCTGTTTCACTGATGAAAAACCACCACTGTATGCTTTGAGATGAAC
The DNA here is from genome assembly GCA_034092305.1 of Diaprepes abbreviatus. Taxonomy (NCBI): domain Eukaryota; kingdom Metazoa; phylum Arthropoda; class Insecta; order Coleoptera; family Curculionidae; genus Diaprepes; species Diaprepes abbreviatus. The sequence goes on along the minus strand of JASJET010000110.1, from coordinate 1,561,300 downwards.
TCCATTGCATAAGATTTCTGACATTGTTAGGAATCTTACAGACAAAATGGATCATGTTTATGTGAAAGGTAGAGAAGAAACAGAATACATCAGAAAGTACAGTCAAAAACCAGTGATAGATCTTGATGAAAATCCACCATTAGAGAAGAAAGAATGTTGTTGTTTTTATCATTCTCAACCTAAAGGTATATGTGCACTTAGCAGGGCATATTATTTGTATAATAGTTATTTAATGATTGAATAAAACACATTTTTAAAGAAATAAATCTTTTATTTCATTTAGGGTAATTTATAAATATTTCTTTGTCTATATTATTTGGTGTAAACCACTTAACTTCACCTAGAAATTCTTGAAATTCCATTTCTTTTATTATTTGCAGAAAATTTCTTAAATTCGATGTGTGTAAATATATCTTGCACGCTTCTGCAGCTTTTTCTTATTTTCTTGCCAGTTCCAGATATTCTTCGTATGTGTAAAATCGTTCAAAACAATACTCGGCTTCATGTTCTGCATTGAATTCCAAATTTTTAAAATGCTGTGCTAAATTTTCCATTGCGCTTGTTAGGTTATATGCAGGTCTTTCTTTTTTGAAAGCTAGCCACATGATGAGATCTAATAAACAGCTTGAGCTACTTAGCCAGATTAAATATTAATTTTTTTTGAAGTAGAAATGGGAGGAAAAAAACAGTCAGTGAAGTCAACATTTTTATTGTTCAATACAACTATTTACAAATTCGTTACAAGCAAATTCCTCAATATCTTCTATAATACATTCTGAATAAAAATTCAATAGCTCTAATACAGAACACAGATTTGTACTATTTGGATTACCGGAAGGTGAAATAATGTCATATATATATTCCAAAAACCTAATATCAAGCTTAAATATTTATTGGCAGAATAGTAGTAGTCCAATTCAAAACAACACAAACCGTCACATGTCTTCACCTTCTTTTAATATCACCGAGTATACAGTTATAAAGAAACTTATATTTTTAAAATGATTTTGAGTAATATTATTCATGAAAGTCATAAAAAATAGTTTTTCCCAATTTCAAGTTATTTTTACCAAAACCTGTAACCAATGCTGTATCTATGGTTGCCTACTAAACGTTAAAATTATACGCAGATCCCTACTATATAAAGGTTAATAGTTATATCTAAAATAGAAAGAGGGCAGTCGATGTTTAGAATGTTTAAATAATTAACCTTAATAACAAGTTCTGCTTGCTTTTAATTAACAACTTTTACAAGAATACTACATGATCAAATTTTCGTAACATAAGTTTATTACAAAATAAATATTTCCTCTGTGAACTCGGTAGACCATCATATTGAGTGTCGCCTCTGTTGTGATGTATAAAACATGGGAGACTTGTTTGCAAGAAGAAATCACTTTGATAATCGCGGGGTAAATTTCCAAAAATACTTAGAAATTGGAATGGTATTGCATATTCTATTAAATACTCTATAGTTCTTCTTTACTAAAATCACAAAGCTGATACTTATCATTCATATGTTCCATCATAATATTAACCGATGGACAATACATTATTCCCAGCTCTGATCTATAACACGTACCGGAAATTGATGATGGATTTGTTTAATAGAGTGGATAAAATCTAGTATTCTTAATTTTTTTGATTTTCTTCCTCTTTTCTTTGAAGGTTTATGAGACGTCTTCTTTCCTCTATTCGAAACTTTTCTTGATTTCTTTTTGACCTTTTGGTGGTTTTCTTAGTATTAAGTTTTGTTCAATATAAACTTCTGGATCGTATGATGAAATCACTTCCTCATTCCAAGACAAGTCTGATATAACTGTTGATAACATGGTGTTTGATTCTAAGTAAATAATTTTATTTTTATTTCATTGTAGAGAAGATTTGATTGTAGAGAAGAGAGGGGAAAGTAGTAGTGGTGGGGGTAAGGGAGATAGAATTTTCTAGGGAACACTTGTGATCCCTAGTGATCTTTGATCAATATCTAGTTGCTGATGAGAGAGTTGTGTGTAGAAGGGTATTAAGTGCCATTATATCTATTAAGTTGGTTTATGCTTCTTTTCATCAGTGGTAGGCTACGCGATTTTTGTATGTTTGCGGGCCTTTTGGAATTAAGCACTTGGAATCGAAGAAAGTCAACGGTGATTCGTTTGGAATTCTTTTAGACGCTGAATATCTTGAATGAGAGATGATAGATCTCTAAAATCATCAAAATTGTAGTTTTACAGGTTTTTAATTTTTATATACGAAGGCAGGTTTCACGAATTTACTATTTGGGCGGCTTTTCTCTTAATCTGTTTCTTACATGAATCACTAATAGTTTCTGTTGATAATCTACCACCATGTCATTAGCGTAATCGCATGCATTTAAAAATGTACCCAACCAGGTCTAATCTCCGTCGAATTCGGAGACAAGAGAAAATATTTCCGAAAATTTGTATGGTTCCAGAATTTCATTTTCCTCTATCTTACCACAGGTAGTTGCAGTGGAGTGAATCTCTGGCGTTTTATTTAGAAAAATTAAAAAATAGTTATAATTTACTAATTTCGAGAAAAAACTAATTTTGCGATAATATCATATAAATCAATAGGTAATATCATACAAATCACTTGTCAAATATAATAATAACGTGACGATTCGATATAACTCAAGCATAGGTCGTCTTGTTCTCGACTATTTGCAACCAAGAGCTTCACTGGCTGTTCCTTCCGTTGTCGTTGAACGACGACGTCTGCTCTGGTTCTTTCTTCGTTTCTAGGGATTGAGATATGCTATTAACAGAAATTATTCTTGTCCTGTCAACTTGAACGAATGCTACTGACGGCGCCAATTTTTATATTCCTTTTTCCACAAAACACATTTTTGTTAAATATTTATTTATTTAAAGAGTAACTTTAACACTTTTAAAATTAAATATAATTTGATTTTCAACTGAGTAGAGTAACATTCTTTACTTCTTATCTTCTACTACTCTAAAACTATTTTTAAAATGGCTAGAGTAACTGCATTAATAGCTTTGTTTACTATTACTAACTTTACAATTCTACAAGGGAAGTATTTATATTTTCCTATAGCAATGTCAGCAATTTTGCATGATCAAAAGTTATATACTCACGTATTGCAACATTGATGATTTTTCTAACTGGACAACTGCCTGAGTTGCCATTGCGAAATCTGATACCCGGTTAATGAACAGTTCATCAATTAAAAGCCACAGGCGTAGAATAACACTACACACTACAACAACTACATCGTTTCCAGACCAATTACACTTTATAGACTACCATAGACCACTCGGAAAAAATGATATTATAAGCAAATAAGTATGCGTTGTATGATTATTTTCATTCATGAAACTCATTACCATCTAGAGGGTTAAGCAAATTAAAAAAAAAGAGAAATCATGTTACATTAGCCACGTTCACGAACCAATTGCAAATTATCTTGAACTAAAGCCCAGTATATCAAATTTGTATCATTTTACCAGTGATTCAGACCCGCCAGTATTGCCATTTACGCCATGTAAAATATTAAGCAGCAAAGAATAATGATATAAAATAAATATTCATTTTTCTTTAAACCTGGTCATTTTGATTGACATTTCTTACCTTACATTTTAGCATTTTTATCTAAATTTTTAAATTGAAACTAACAGTTCAGTTTCGCTAACCTCACCTTTATAGAGATTACAATTCTATATTGGTTAAGATGGCGATATTTAGGTCTTTAGCTTAAATTATAATAATTAAATAAAATAACAACACCCACAAGTAAGGAGTTAAATTTTAAACGTAAATGCTACATATAAAACAAACACACCAATATTGGGAATACAGCCTAAGAAAATGAAATGAATTTTAAAACATAAATACAGAACTAACATTTTTTAAATTACATATTTTTAAAAGTTCCCATCCTAGTTTTTAATTTATGTCTAAGAATAGCAATTTGAGGATTAGTGGGAAGTAACGGTAAGTCAAAAATTTAATTAGTTTTTAAATATTAACTTAGCATTTTATTTAGAAATTTCCAAACAGTTCTAGTAAATATATGCCCCGATAGTTTCTGGACATATCTACATAGTTTTTGGACGTTTTCAATAGTTTATGGAAATTTCTAAATTGTTCTTATGAGTTCCTTAGTATTTTTAAAGCGTGGCATTTTAAAATTATTTCACTTCTCTGTATTTTCTAACTGAAACTGATTTTACCCTTCAGCAACCAAAAAATTAAACTTCCTATAGAAGTGTAATTTCATAGTTTAACATTTTTTATTTTAATATTAAAATTAGCTGGAAAAATGAAAATTAAATGTTTTTTACCTAAGGGAAGCATAGTATGACATTTTCAATCAGCTTTTCTATAATAATATTTATGTAAAATTCAATGCAGAATAAATTAAACCTATGTACCTGTATTCTAGATCTTGTTGATGCAAAATCTTCTGTAAAATCGATTTTACCTAATTGTAATGATTTTTGTGTATTAAATGTGTGCTTTTGACATCCTATGCGCAGGAACCTATTTAATAGTGAACAAAGAAAAGCAAATAATACCGAATTGAATAGTCTTTAACACTCACTTTGGAGAAATAAGAAATACAGTCACGTAAACATCATAAATTCCAAAATGCAAAATATTTCGTTACCTTACAGCGATATTAGCTATTGTTATCATATGGGCAGAAAAGAGGATCGCCACTCGAGTAAGCCACGGTCCATGTCAGTAATGTGTGTAAATAAATGGAAAAGAAATTTAATTTTTATTTCAAAAAAATGTCTTAAGGGTAGTCGAATAATTGTGACCGAATAGTTAACAAGCGCTAATTTAGAGCTATATAAGAAGGTTTGTGATAAATTTGATGTTAGGTGCTCTTAGACCCGGGATGGTCAAATTTTTGTTTCAGTTAATAACATTAAGTGGAGAATTACCTGAGGAAATGATTTCAGATAGAAGTGAGTAAATACCACAAACTTAATTACAATAGCTTTTTCTTGAAGAGACATCAGAGTGTAATTGTTTTTTCTTTGTATATTCCTGTTTTCTATTCTATGGAAGAAGTTTCATTTATTTGGATATTCTCTATTTTTTGAAATTTAATTTTAGTTTCATATATATCTATATTTAACTTTTTTAAATCATTCTATATTACCTCAAAATAATAGACTTAGACATACCCAGAACATTCTTGATTTAGAGCAGAAATAGTCATTTTTGTCTTTCTCTTACAACGCAAAAGTTATCTGTTATCTTCCTGTTTTGAGCTGGTTCTCTTTTTAAAGACTACAAATAAGTTTAAAAAATGTTATCAATATAAAACTATAATGTTTGCATCTATTTTAAAATGCGCACATATTAATATAATATCACTCATGGCACATCTTGATGCTTTCAGAAATATTTTACTGGTCAATGATTTTGATATTTTTTGCATTTGCGAGACTTGATTAAATTACAGTATTACTAATAATGTCCTGAACATTCCGGAATATAATTTGATTTGTCTCGATAGAATAAGTCGTGAAGGAGGACTAGGTATTTATCTAAGGAAAAATCTCAACTATGTAATTTTGTCAAGTAGTAATTTCATAGAACAACTGAATTGTTTTGATGCCCTTGGTTAGAGACAGATTATAAATGAACCAACACGAATTATTGATACAATTTCTTCTCTACAAGATTATGTTTGGGTTACTTCGTATGATATTGTCTCGGCCATAAGGGTACAGCCTGTTGATTTTTCTGACCATGGTCTAGTTTCCTGTATGGTAGATATGTTGATAATCAAAAACAAAAATTTGAAACTGTTCGTAACTTTCAAAACATGAATATTGCTCAAGTTGATTACGATTTATGCTCCATTCCTTGGAATAATATTTTTGATTTGGATACCATTGACAATAAGGTTGAATTTTTGAGTCAAAATATTATTACTCTTTTGGCCATACATGCCCCTTTTCTAACCTATCGAATTACTAAGCCGTATGCTCCATGGTTTACCGGGGCATTACGCACTTTGAAGAAAGATAGAGATAGAGGTCTGAGTAGGTATAAAAAAACAAAATCGCAGGACGATTGGTATGATTACAAATTATTACGACACATTTTAACAGCTTCTGTGAGGCGGGAAAAAAGAACGTTCTTTAATCAAAGATATGCTGAAAAGAGCAAAAAACATCTTTGGGCTAATCTAAATTTAATTAACATAAAAGTAAGTAAAAAAATGTATTTCGTTTTGCTTGATCACTTGTCAAATGTAGAACAAATCAACTCTCATTTCATAAATTCTATAACAAATCTAGCTCCACATCATGATCAAGTACAGTATTGTCAAAATAGTCACCTGGTGTCATCAGACTTTAGTTTCAAAACCATTTCAGAATTAGAAATATTAAAAATAAGTTTAAATATTAAGAGTAATGCAACAGGACTGGATGGTATTAATATTTCTACAATTAATCTTCTCTTGGATAGCTTAAAAGAAGTCCTCCGTTTCCCGAAACATCTGTACTGAAATCAACCAGTAGTTTGACGCTGAATTGTCGACATTGTTCTGAATGACCTCATTTGGATGCTGTCCGTGAAGTGGTTTCTGTAGGCTTGTAGTTTCTCTTGGTCTGTTCCGTAGTGCGAAGCAATATTCCGTTCTTTCAGCGGCGTTGAATCGTCTGCCTTGCTTATTGCTCGATGTAGTGTGGAAGAGTCCGCTAACTTGTGGAAATAAGAACGTAAGATTATTATTTGTTGATCGAGCTGCTTACCAATATCGACCAATCCTCTTTCTCCTTGGTGTTTTGGAAGCATTGTGCATTCAATAGCACTCTGAGGCTGGTGTATGTATTCTTATTTTTCTTTGCTGGTTTTCGATGTCCGTCCTGCTCCATTTTATAATTCCAAATGTATGTTTGTCCTGCTTCCATTGCAGCTATAGTTTCGCCGTTCTGCACCTCAAATGCTCCCGGTTGTATCCTTCCTTTAACGATGTTCAAAATACGGCACTTGTCAAGTCTAAATGGCATTCCGATATCCCCGGAAAACTCCTCCACAATTCTAGACATGTACTCCAACTGGTGTTTGGTAGCAACTATCAGTTTAAGATCATCCATGAATAGAAGATGATTAAAACTTACTACCTCTTCGTTGTTATTTCTCGTACTAAAGCTGTATCTCTTGAAGTTCAAATGCAAACACTGAGTTCATTGCACGGAAAAACCACAATGGGCTTAGTGAATCACCTTGATATAGTCTTCATAACGGATTGATTCCATCATACTTCATCACCGCAGCACTCATTTCTCTTGATAGTTTCCGATAAAGCAGTTCAGCGTTGTCCTGTTAAGTGTTATCATTCAGCTGTTCTTGCTGCTCTTGGACCTCGGGTTCTGGCTCTGACTCGTTGTTATTGTCAGTGCCCCTGATCTCACGTTCAACTTTTGCTTTGATGGTATTACGCCGTGTTACAGGAATTAGTCTGTTTCGGAGAATAACTCTATACTGGTCAGCTATTCTCTGTTGCGACCCTTGTATATGTGGATACTTCCTGCAGAATTCGGCGTAAAGTTATTGCCTGTAGCCGAATATGTCTCGTCCTAGATGAGTTATCCTGTAAAAAATGCGCATTATTGATTCATTCAGGACATAGCCTATTCGATCTTCTCGTTGTATTTTGGCCTCAGGTTGTTGTTGTTAACTACAGCAATATCGATTAGTGTAGTTCGCATAAAAATTTTACCTGTTAGTATACTGTCTGGTCTATTAAGAGCCACTGTCTGGTCTATTAAGAGCCACTGTCTGGTCTATTATGAGCCACTGTCTAGTCTGTCAGAACCGTTCGGTCTCAATATAACTTGATCTGATTGTTCTCAAGGATAGGCTCCGGATTATATTTAAATAATAGGCAATTTTCCTACCTGAAATAGGTTTAACTTATCTGCTAACTCTTGCGGGATTATCTTGGCGGCCGAGTCGTGTCTTATACTCGGTTGGGGAAAACGCTTGGCATTCTCCAGTTATGTGCTGGATTGTCTCTGATTTTCGACAGCCATATCTACATTGGTCATTTTCTATTGAGGGATCTTTAATAATGAACTTTTGGTAGTTCTTCGTCGGAACAACCTGGTCTTGGATAGCTAACAAGAAGCCCTTCGTTCCCGGAAACCTCTATCCTGAAATCAACTAGTAGTTCGATGCTGAGTTGTCGACATTGTTCAGATTGACCTCATTTGGATGCCGTCCGTGAAGCAGTAGCGGCGTTGAATCGTCTGCCTCGCATATTGCTCAATGTAGTGTGGACGAGTTCGCGAAATATGAACGTAAGTTTATTATTTGTTGGTCGAGCTGCTTACCAATATCCACCAATTCCCTTCGTCCTTGATGTCTTGGAAGCATTGTACGTTCAATAGCACTACAAGGGTGATGTTTTTGTGCATTTGTTAGGAGTGTTCTTATTTTTCTTTGCAGGTTTTGGATGCCCGTCCTGCTCCATTTTACAATTCCAAAAGAAGAGCTAAGTGCGGAGCCAGCATACGTGTTAAGTGCCTTAAACAAATGTCTACTATTTAAGTTAGTTCATAATACCCGCCTTAGCCTCCTGACAAATTCGGTTGTCAATTCGGCTTTCATATTGCGATGGCCAATTCTTTTAGTCTGTTTCATACCTAGGTAGATTTGGTCTGCATCCATTGCAGCTGTAATTATACCGTCCTGCATTTCAAATGCTCCTGGTTGTATCTTACCTTCAACGATGTTCAAAATACGGCATTTGTCAAGTCCAAATTTCATTCCGATATCCCCCATGTACTCCTTTACAATTGTAAGCATTTGTTTCAGCTGGTTTCTGGAAGCAACCATCAGTCTAAGATCATCCATGTATAGGAGATGATCCACGCTTACTACCTCTTCGTTGTTATTCCTAATACTCAAGCCGTATCTAGTGGAGTTTAAACAGCATGATAGTGGGTTCATTGCATGACAGAACTACAATAGGCTAAGTGAGTTGCCCAGAGATATCCCCCTTCGTACTGGGATAGTGTTAGTTTCGATGGTATCGCTGAATGGCACTTGCAACTGGATCCATTTTCCAGGTTGACATGATACATTCTAAGAAGGAAACAAAATGACTATCGACTCTATACATTCTCAATATAGTTCTGAGCGACTCATGTAGCACTAACTCGAAGGCCTTCTTATAATCCACGTAGGCAGCAAAGAAATTTCTTCGGTTGGTACAAGTTTGGTTACATATGACAGAGTCAACAATCAATTGTTCCTTGCATCCCATTGCTCCCCTTGTGCATCCTCTCTGCTGAGTTGCAATGACGTTATTTTTTTCACAATGTGCATAGATGCGTTGGGTCAAGCAGGAGGTGATTACCTTATACAGTGTGGGAAGGCAGGTGATTGACCTATACTTAACTGGGTCATCTGTATTAAGTTGTTCCTTTGGTAAGAGATACGCAATATCTTCTGTCAAGAACAATGACATTGGATTTAGAAAAACATCATTAATAAGATTAGCCAGTTGATGATGCATACACCAGAACTTCTTTAAGCAGTAGTTTTGAAGCCGGTCGAGACCTGGAGATTTCCAGTTATAGAATTCCTTGATTATTCCTGAGATTTTCTCGGTGGTAAATTGCGCAAACTGCATCTGACTATAGTCTTGGTAGATTTAATGTTCTTTATTAATCCAGCCGGCTGCGATATCACAATTGGCGGGTGGAAAATGTTGGTTTCCCCAGAATGCTTCTCTGTTGGGATATCTATTATTTGCCATGTGAGGTGAAGAGTTTAGCTTACGATAAAAAGTCTTTTCTGATCGTTGAAACAGCGGACTGTCCGGTTATTGCTGGTTTTGTATCTCTTTAGTCATCCTGCAATAGCAGAGAGCTTCTGTTTCAGTGTGTCAAGGTATTGTTGAGTCGTACCATTCGCTGGATCGTATTGCGAATGGTACCGGGCTTGATTTATTATTTCTTCAACTCATCTTTGAAGTTTACTTGTTCTCATGCCCCTAATAGACTCCGTCAACTGTCTTATATCTTTTCGAAGACCTACGATTTTGTTATTTAAACGTCTCTCCTATGGGGAGTGTTGGATGCCGTTGTTGCTGATCGAAGCTCTGTTATAATTTTAATTTCTATAGCTCTAGCTATCGTAGTCGCAGCACAATAGATTGTCGTATGTAAGGACTCCAGAGTATAGGCTTTTAAACCATAAGCTGGTAAGACCCGATTGTTTATGATGTCCAACATGATTACCAGTGTTTTAGATGAATTAATTTTTGGCAGTGCCGGTCTGTATAATGGTCGTTCCATTATATTCCAACATCGCAAAATTCATTTCTGTTGCCAGTTCAGCGTTGTCTTCTTGGGTATCGTCATTCAGTTGTTCTTGCTGTTCTTGGACCTCGAGTTCCGGTTCTGGCTCAGGTTCAGCAATCGGACCGTTGTTATTATCCGTATTCCTGATCTCACGTTCAACTTCCGCTTTGATGGTATGAAACCATGTTACGGGAATTAGGTTGTTTCAGAGAATCACTCTATATTGGCCAGCTATTCTCTGTTGTGACACTTGTATGTGTGGATACTCCCTGCAGAATTCGGCGTGAAGTTATTGCCTGTGTCCGATCATCTCTCGTCCTAGATGAGTTATCCTGTAAAGAATCCGCATTATTGACTCATTTATGGGCTCAATCAATTTCATGCTTTGTCTTGGTTATCCTGATTGGGTGAGCCCTGGTTGAGGGTTCTGCGCAGCATCTTCGGCGAGTCCAGCTCTTGGAGTCGTTTGACACTCATGATGATGTAGTTGTTGTTGTTGCTGTTAATCTTCAGCGATGTCCTCTCTCATGCAGTTGTTTGGTTGTTCTTCAACCACGGGGTTTGGCTGTGGCGCAGGTTCTGCGATTTGTTCATTGATATCGTCGGTGTTTCTTATCTTTCGTTTGATTTCGGCCTTGATGATATTAAGTCGCACTTCTGAGATTAGTTTATTTCGGAGAATAGCTCTATGTTGGTCTGCTATTCTCTGCTATGATACTTGTAGGGGTGGATATTCCCTACAAAATTCGGCATGAAGCTGTTGTCTATAGCCGATCGTTTCTCGTCCCGGTTCAGTCACCCTATAAAAAATGCGCATTATTGTTTCATTCATTGATGTTGTCCATTTCATGCGCTGTTTTGGAAGTCCCGACTGAGTGAGCGCTGGCTGAAGTTCCTGCGCAGCACCTCCAAAGAATGGAGCTCTCGTTGTTTTTTGGCTTTATATTATTTTTGTTGGGCTGTAGCTTCTTGTGCGACAGGGGTCCGCCTCGTCAACACCCTGCTACATTATTATTAATTGATTTGAATACAATATATACTACAATTAAACGAAGTCAAGAACTTGCGGAAGCTTGCGTCAAAAAATACTGTATTTAAACGTTAGAGCAACAGTTGTATGCATTAATTTTGCTGGACAAATTTTATATGAGTGATGAATTAAATAATGTTTTTAGTCATTTTGGTGCTTCTCATACTACTTGCTGTGCAATTTCATGCATCAGTAAAATTTGGGGAAGTTGTGGCATAAGAGATATGCTAGCCGAGTCTAAAGTTTTTGCTGAAAATACTGTAGACAGAATGTTGGAGGGGAAGCAATTTCATTGGGCGATTCAAGAATTAATTTTAATATTTTTGATCAACTAAAAAAAAATAATAAAACAGAAACTTTAGCGGCTTGGCTAAAAAATTTTGGAACGTTTACAGATAAATATTCAACGGGTATATATATGAAATATGATTTGGAAAAACTTTCTTTAGATATAAGTAATACATTTATGCCATTATTTACCAAATGTAGGAAAGAAAGAAGTGAAGAATCTGAAAATTTTCAATTTTGGTTTGAATGTATTAAGACTATTCAAATTTTTTTACACTGGGTAATTGGGACCTTCACGTGTCCACTCACTTATCTATGCTTCCTTTTTTCTTTGTTTGCGATAATAAAGTCAAAGAAGAGTTGTTAAACAGAAACTTTAATATTAATTTGACTAATGAAGCATTTCGGGGATTATTCTCAGATATGACATCCGATATGACAGGAATCAAAGATACCAAATCAGACACTGGAACTACAGAAATGACTCGCAAAGAATCTGCTACTTCAAGATGGACTATGATTACAAATGGCTTAGGTGATTATTCTGATATTATGTATCGAAGAGCTAATCTTAAACAGACTATTCATTTTAAACAGTCTGTACTTGAAGGTGAAAAACCTTCGCCATTAAACACACATGAAGAAGATCTGTCAAAAGTTTATAATCATGTGAAATTGCACATGCATCATCTGTTTTCATCGAAAACATGCGCCACATTGATTAAGTTAGACAGTGGACAAATAGGTACTGAAGAAATTCAAAACAGTGTACTTTAACTTGTATTTTGAGTTTATAATTCAAAGAAGATGGATCTAAGCGAGTAACAAAAAGATCAATTTTGATGCATCTACAAGAAGAACAGTATAAAGACGAAATTGAAACGAGTCTGAATTACACCATTTTGATAATTGATGGTATGGCCGAGATGTATAAAGGAAAAACCAATGTAAGTGCATGGTGATTTAGCCAATAAAATTATGGATGAATTGTTAGGCAGATTTGAACCAGTACGTGAAATTCACTTGATTTATGGTCGATACGGTAGCACAACGGTTAATCCAGAGCAGTTGAAACGAATTCGGAGGTATCGAAATGATAGTGAAACCAAAGAACATAAAATTATTGGCAGTCAATCTACACGAAACTTAAAGAAAAATCCGCGGTAATGATACAAGTAAATCAAATTTAGTAGAATTTATTGAAAACTATACAAAAAAAAATTTTGCTTACCATTACAGAATAAGTCATTTTTGGAGCCTTGAGCATATGTTATTATGGAAAGTGATCAATATTTCGATGCATATTTCTTATGTAATCATACAGAAGCAGATACTAGGATTGCATTTTATGCTTTTCAGTTACAAGAGCTGTTCTTCAATAAAAAGATTAAAGTTATTGTTAAATTCCCAGACACAGAAATATTTATCTTATCATTAGCTTACTATCATGAATTCTAACAAGTACTTCTTTTATGGTTTCATACTGGAAATGTATTTTCGATTTATTTCTCTACATACTATTGCAAAAGATATTGAAAATATTCAGTGTGACAGTATTTTAATAATCAATGCCATCAGTTGCTCTAAAACTAACAGAAAATCAATTGAATAAATTTGCTAATATACCTGCAGGTAATGGTCTTAATATTTTGCCAGTATATTTGTCAAAAATATATGACTCTCAGAATAACTCTAAAGACTATTATGAATGTATAAATAAATTAAGATATAATATTGCGTTGAAAAACAAAATATCTAAGGAAAAATTGCCACCTTCTAAACCATCTTTAGTTCAACATTATTTAAGAGCGAAATGGCAAACAAAAGAATGGGTTCAAGCAAAAAAGTAATATTGTATATTTTGATCCAATAACTCATTATTGAAAACTTGAAAATAACTGTTTAGACCTTTAAATTATTTTGAAGGCGAAACAACTTTGGCCATGCTACAAAGATATTGTTGTTCATACACATACAAATAAAAATCGTCGACTTGCAATAAAATATTTCAAAAGGTAAGAATTGAAAGAGAGTGAAACATTCCCACAACGCGCGCGCCTGTACGATCGCAATCACCATCTTGTTTGAACGCGCTCACGTAACTCATCTGAAACTGGTTAATTTTTACCTCCACTTTCAGCGTCCCAAACTCCATTTGCCTATGTCAAAAAAATCTCTATTGAAGTTGAAAGTTTAAATTTCCAAAAATGAGTTTTGTAAATTTTTAACCGACTTCTAAAAGAAGGCGGTTCTCAATTCGTCGAGTATGTATTTTTTTTTTATGTACGTACGCCGATTACTCCGGAAGAGCTGCACCGATTTGAATGAAATTTTTTACGTTATGTTCAGGAGGTTGCTGCGGTGATCCTACATTTTTTTGGATGGAATCGGTGCAGTAATATCCAAGATGGCGCTGACAATATGGCGGCTATAAAAATTAATTTTGTTTGATTTTCCCCAAAATTGGTATGGGGGAATTTTGGGGGTCGTACACAACGAATCTGAAATTATTTTTAAGAAATTCAATATGGCGGACAAAAAAAATTAATTTTGTCTGATTTTCTCCAAAATTGGTAGGAGGGAGTTTTCAAGGTCGTACATTATTAATCTAAAATTATTTTTAAAAAACTCAATATGGTGGATCCAATATGGCGGACGAAACAATCAGTTTTGTCCTATTTTCTTCAAAGTTGGTACAGGGGAGTTTTTGGTGTCGCACATAACGAATCAGACATTATTTTTAAAAAAAATTAATATGGCGGATCCAAGATGATGGATTAAAGATTTTACATCTCTCGATTTTGTCTAAAATCAGTATTGGAGTATTTTTTTTAGTGTTAATTATGAATTTAAAATATTTTTTGAAAAACTCAATCTGGCAGATTCAATATGGTGTCCTAAAAATTTTACATTTTTCGATTTTCTTCCAAACTGATATAGGCGATTCTTGAGGGTATAAATTATGAATTTAAAAGTATTTTTTCAGGATTCAATATGGCAAATCCGAGATAGTAGACTAAAAATTTTATATTTTTCGACTTTGTTCAAAGGTGGGAGCGAATCGTGTTTGAGGATGTAAATAGCGAAGTCTAGAAATTTTAAATTTCCGGATTTCATCCAAAATTGGTATTAGGGGGCTGTGAAGGGTTTAGATTTAGATTAGATTAAGATTTAAAATAATTTTTTTGAAATTCAATATAGCGCCTGCAATATGGTGGGTTGATAATTTTACCTTATTCGCATTTTTTCAGATTTGGTGTTAGAAGATTTTCGGGGTCGTGTATTACGAATATGAAGTTAATTTTTTGCAACTATTAGGTTGATAAGATACAATAGGAGGGACAGAAAATTTTACATATTCCGATTTTGTCTAAAATTGATATTGTGGGGTTTTTGAGGCGTATACAAACTCAATATACAGTAAAAAATATATCGAGCTAAGAAATTTACATCTCAGGTTCTTTAAACATCGATATTGGAAGGTTTTGGGGCAAGAATCAAAAAATTTTTAGTGGTTCATTTTAGGGTGATTTACAAATTCGGATAAAATGGGTACTTTTTTGCCACCTTGGAGTCATTGCAAGGTACACTAACCTCAATTAGTACTTAGTTCAAATAATTTATGGATATCATGACGAATTTTAAAAGTGGGCTAAAAAATTAAAAATAAGTATAACTTTTTATATGAAATTGAATTTTTTGAAGTAGGCGCCAAATTATTTGTAAATGAAATAAATAACTACTAATATATACAAATTATGGCAAGATAGCAATAACAATTAAAGTATTTTTAATCCGTTTCTGCAAATCACATTTTGTCAGATACTAGTTTGGCGCCGACTTCAAATAGTTCAATTTTATATAAAAATTCATAGTTATTTTGCACTTTTTAGCGCACTTTTAGAAGTCGGTTCAATTTTTTTATAAAAATTTTATTTTGCATAAAATTGCAAATATCTCGGAAAAGAAGCATTTAATTAAACAATTGTTAAAAAGCAAAATTTATTTATTTTGACGTGTTACTGTAAATAAATGCTTCTGAATCGATTCCGTGCGTTTTCTTTTTTTTGCAAGTTTTTTGTTAATAACAATTGATGGGCTAATCGAAAAAAAATTTTATTAGGAAAAATTACATAAAAAAATAACAAATTTAATAAAAAAGATTTCGTGGAGTGGAATTGCGAAAAAAAAAGTTGGTCTCAAAATATAGAAAAAAGTTACGAGAAAAATTTTTTTAAATGCAATTTTTAGCCCATATCAGCTGTATAAGATAATTTAAATTTTTTGCCCATTTTTTGTAAATTGCACCACTGTTGCAAAATAAGACTCAACGCAACCTACATAAAACTTCTTAGTTTTGACAATGCTTCATTCCAGACATATTTGGTTTAAAGTAGCATCATTTTAAATGTGTGTTATTCTACAAAATCCAAACAGGGCTAATAAAATTTGGTCACATGTGATGCAAAGTTTATTTGTTTTTGACCCTGTATAAAGTAACTTCATAAAATAACTATTTTTAAAAATGTAGTTTGTGTCTAAAACTCATACACATTAATATTTAAAAAAATGTTTAATAGAAAAAGCTCAAATTTTCTAATAAATAAATCATAATATAAAAATTACACGCAGTTAAATTCCACCTTTTAAATTGATAACAAACTATTTTTAGTATTTAAGTATATAAAGTTTACCACATATAACAACCATTATAAAAGTACACAGAAATATTTAAAAAAATGATCATATAACTATTTGTTTTTTTTTTATTAAACAAAGGTGTATCGTCCAGGCTAATATCACAAATTTAATATTCAGTTGCCCCCATTCACCAAATAACCTCAATTTATCTTAATTGCCAACCTTTTTTTGAAGACTGGAAAATAACACGATCCAAGTCATAGCAAAAAACATTAGCAGCTATGCGTAATCTAGAAATAGGTCTATTCATACCAAGGTTCGATCGATGAATATGTGGATTAAATAGAGTATTGTGATGTATGATATGGTTGAGAATGTGAAAATTTACTAAATGCAAAAGGTTTGGGCTGTCAGTAAGTCCATTGACTATTTTAAACAAAACATATATATCATACTGTAGTCTTCTATTCTTCAAGGTAGACAACTTCACCAACAAACTATCATAACACTGGACAATAGCCAAAATGTATCTAAAATAAAATCGAATAAATCTTACCATTTTTGGTGTGCTAAAACCGAAACTAAACTTATCTTTTTGTCTTCAAGTTTCCCTATATATTAACAATATAACCGCAAGAATGCTAGAGGTATTTTTGTAGTGTTATAAAAAAACTTGTTCTTGAAAATTGCAACTAAATTTTTAATTTCATTGTCCTTTTTGTGTTCAGCACCCCAAAATTGACAAAAAAAATGCACTTTTCATACAAGATACAACAAATAAACTAAAGTTTTTTGCATAGTGTAATCAATATTCTCAGATCTGCTTCCCAATTTAAAGTTGACAAATCCTAAATCTTTCTTTCAACTTTTTCCATGCTATCATTATAAATATTATAGTCTGGACACTAAAATGAACAAGCATTCTCCAAACTTAATCGTACAAAACTACAACAGAGAGCTTTAAAACAATTTAAGTCATCATGATTATTTAGTGTTCGAATAAAAAACCCATTAATTTTAGAACATCATACATTTACGAAGCACGAATTATTTACTTTCATGTTCGACATGCGCACGTGGGATTTGTAAAGCTTGGGTATTTGTTGTAAAAAATTGTAAAGAAGAAAACACTAAACCGGTTTACACTACTAATACACGCTTTGCATTAACTGCTAACACATTTATCTTTTTGAAGTTACTCAAGGTTTTTAAGTTCATCATACAATTCATTTCCACTCTACTCTTCCTTATATGTAACTGCAGCACAGATGTTATTTTCGTTCTTGTATGCACATTCGGGAAAAGTCTTGGTGGACCGAAATAGAAGTTGCCGGCTCGTTGAAGAACGTACTCGCATTGCTGGCGGCGTAGCGACTCGTCGCGTTACAGATTGTTGCCTGTTGCGATGGTTAATCTAAAATTCCGCCATTAAAATAATTTTTTCGCGAACTTCTTTTATAAAGCACCCCTTATATATATATATATATATATATATATATATATATATATATATATATATATATATATATATATATATATATATATATTCAGATTATGGGGAATGGTGGAAGATGACGCTGATTTTATTAGACATCATAAAAGTTACATAAAGGATTTGCCTTTCTTATGTTTAGATGCGCTCGACTACCCTTTACTAATGAAAACACATGAGTTTAGAACCGGTCTGCAGATGGCGGTGTACTGTTATGGGAGAGGCTTTCACCCACAGCCATCGGTCAAAATTTCAGCTGCCAAGGGATCATTATTGTAAGGATATCCTATAATTACACTAAATACATACTTTAACGAAGTTACTAAATTTTTGGGCGTGAGTATGTTCACCGGGATTTATTTTATTTATTTTACATCCAAAAAATCTGATTTTGGCGAGAAAAGAATGCTTAAAGTTTTAATATTGCCGGTATATAATTAGATTTGTCGAGCCATGCTGAGAAATGCGATTTTCCTACGGTTTTCAGAGCGTCCGTCCATATTGATCGCGCACCGTATACAGCAGTATTGTATGCGCGGTTACCCCTAGCCATCACTCGTTGGCGTAGTGGGAGCTCGCGTCGACTACTTAAGCGCGAGCTATTGTGGATAACTGTTTGCAATACTTAAAAACAGATACTTAGCAGATCACTATGCATCATACTACACGTGAAAAACACCATTTCACCAAGTTTCACACATGATTTCCTTTTCAAATTCACAGTTCAAAAAGCATTAGTGCTTATGGAACAAAATCCAGCATTCTCATTCGTAGGTTTTAACTTTAAAAGCGTGGCCTAAAAGTTACTACAAAATACGACGATTTCAAGCATCGCTCTTCTCGATTCTACATCCATCAGAAGCAAAAAAGCATCAGCCGTGGCGCTTACCAGTTCCAGTACCTCCATACAACAACCACGACGATCTTTTTTAAGGCATCGAAGTCTTATGAGAACGTCTACTCTTCGCTATATTAAACTTAAAATCACTTTTTCGGGGTCTTTGGGCGTTTAGTGGCTATCACTTGCACTTAGATAGCGAAAAACCAAAGATTCACGAAGATTTTAAAGCGAAATGCAAACAAATCCGGATTAAATACGGTGTCTGAGAATTTCCCTTGTATAAAACATAGTGTTGGACTTTTAGGTAGTATCTGCATAGGAACTCCTAGGTAAGTTTTCGCAACTACAGGACCCTCAGACACTATAGTTCGAAAGTCGGGTGCTATTCGAGACTACATATGCGAACTGGCATTGTAGTAGCGGATCACCGACATAAAGACCGCGATTCAATTCGAATTAAACATGAGTTTCCCAGTACTCAAACAAAACATAACCTCAAACCCACAAATATGGTTAAATTCCTATATCATATTTTTTCCAGAAAAATTCTTTCAAATTTTTCCAAAACAAATTCACTTTCATTCGTTTTAACACTCCTATAATATTATTTCATAATATTATATCCAATTTTCGCTTAGATAAAATGTTCATAATTTTTCAAAGTCCACAGTTACTAGTACTGTTTTTTTCGAATTTCGACACAATTCAGTTACCCACACTTGTTTTGCTGACCCCTACATTTTTAAGTTACTTTTGCGAAAAGCATCTTCAGTTCTCCGATATATTTCAGAACATGAAAACGCCTTGTTTTCGGGATTCTTGGCGTGAGAATACCCGGGAAAAAAGGTCGGTTCCTGAAATATCATTCTGGATTTAATTTTTTATCCCTCTTCAGCGATTTTAACTGCGGGAATTGAAAGCAACTTATGACAAGGATTAAGGTGATAAGATGTATCCCTTGCGAGAGTTAAATGGACTGTTATTTTTACGACGTTTAGGAATAGATTACAAGGAAAGACATTTACAGATAGTTATAATTACACACATCATACGCTAATTAACACATGGGTAAAAACAACGCTAAAACATTTCATTGCGGAATACCTTCTATTCCGGATTTTCAATATGCGCATTATCTTACATCCCTGTAGCGGATTTTATATTCAAATTCATGAATCATTTTCATGCGGAAAGTTGTACAACAATTTCTTTTGTGGAAATTTTTATTACAAAATTTTTTCTAAATTTTCTTTGCGGAAAATAGAAACATAAAACAAAAACAAAAGGCCTATAAACTCAAACACTTGCAAGTTCCCCGTAGCTAAGTGTTATTCACCGTAATGCTTAGTTTACCTAATTCTTGATTTTCTCTCAGAATCTCAACCTTGGAGCATTCCATGCTCAAACATTCATCATGCTTTATGCATAGCCGACAAATGCTTATTTTTGGAAGCAAACTTTACTTCAATTTCCGAAGTAAACAGAAGAAAACAAAAGCCCCTTTTATCATTCACTCTCCTTTGCCCCGGTGAGCGAGAAGAAAGGTGAGGCGGCCAGATTTCCTTTCTGGTTGGGTGGTTTAGGAGGGACTCTCACCGCATCCCCCTGCGTTGCGGTTCAATAAGGTAGAAAAAACTTAGAAACGACTTTTCACGTTCTAAATCTACCTTATAACAACGACACATAGCGACCTGGTGGAAATGAATCACGATAGCGCTCGTTACAGAAGCAGACACGCATCACGTTACGGTCTAGCGATATAAATTTATACTTGGAAACGCCTCGCCTAAAACTGTTATGGTCCCTGCTTTATCGTATACTATAGCGATTTTAGGAACATCAAACAAGTCTGGCGCTTTCGACGACTGACTGAAACTCGGCAAGCTCGATTTGACACGCGTTCAGCAAACAAACCACACCCAAATATAAAAAGGAGGCGTTCCCTAGTGCGATAGAGCTGACCATTAATTCAGGGAGAACTGAACACTCTCTACCACCCGGGCCAACAGTCTCAGTGGACTGCCTGGGTCGCCGGCGAGACCGTGCCTTCCTAGTCTAGCAAATGACCAGGAATGTGTTTTGCCGCCGGGTGCCCTCCGATGTCCGTTGATAAGAGCGCTTAACAACTGTCGCCCCGACGCCACCGCCGCGTGTAGAAACGTCACCTACAACCGATCGATGCCGGGTTACCATTAGGTATACGGTGTAAACCGCCGTCGGTCAAAGTTTAGTACTAAGAACCAAGAACAGCGTCCGCGGATTTTAGACACGAAGCGCGAGAATTTGAGTACGACCTATCGTGAATAGCATCGCTAACGCGTAGTACGAGCTAACGTGAATTATACCGCCGGGTTACCGCCTATGTCTACCGTGAACAGTGCTCATAACATAACGGTCTTTCAGACCGTTTGATTGTTTAGTTCCTTGTACATCTTAAGTTGTAAGTTAGTTTTAAGCCATATATTTATAAAAGTATGGAATCCAATATACAGGATGTCTTAAATCCGTTTGTTTCATTATCTAGTCCCATTTTTAATATTACAGATAACAGTTGACAGCTAGCAGCCAGCACTAATACGCTCAATTGACCCCTGCCTTGCCGTTTCTCCACTGTAACAAGCTTCCTGGTGCATAAGTGTGCTCTCGACCACATTAATCCCGATGGTGGCACCCGTGAACCGAACATCGAGTGGATGTTTTGACCACCGGGCAGTCAAACTGTCGAACAGTTCAGAGAACAGGATTGTCCTGATTATGAGTAGATACAGTCAGACCGATACCCCTGCGCTGAGCATTTGACCGATGACTGTCTGCACGAGATATATTCACTGACCGATGTTTCGCTGCCGTAAACAAAGTAGATCCGTAGGGCACGACTTGCTCCCTTATGAGAAAACGCGTCAAAATACTATCGAAATATCCCTATAGGCATCGCTAACATTCCTCTGAACTGTTCATCGGTTCCATTTTCCGGTAGTCAGACCGGTTAGCGGTCTCGGGTGCCACCCTCTCAATTAAAGTGATAGGGGGTTCACTTACACTGTGTAACTTGTTACAATGAAAAAGGCAAGACATAGGTCATTTGCGCGTTCTGGCTAGTAGCGGTCGACTCACAATTATTTCCTGAAATGTAAAAAGGGCATTATATAATGAAATGAACGGTTTAAAAGCATTGTGTATCATACTTTACAATGTGGCCTAAAACTAACTTGAGAACCTAACAACAAAAAATCAAATGGACAGTATGGAAGGCAAGGGTATGTTATTGCCGCCATACTGCGAGCCACCCCGTACAAAGATGTCGTCCATCAGCGATCGATGCTGGGTTGCTGCTAAGATATAACGTACCACCGCCGGTATATATATATATATATATATATATATATATATATATATATATATATATATATATATATATATATGTTTACCTCGCATCGTATCACTCGACGGGCGATGGCACGATATATCTTAGCACCAACACGGCATCGATCGGTGATGGACGACGTCTTTGTGCGCAGTGGTTCGCTATATGGCGGCAATAACATTGAGGCGTGAATCCTGGCCGTGAAGGGTGGCGACAATTATTACGCACCCTTACTAGGAACTGACATATACTGTCAGACAGTACTGGGTGCATAGCTCAATATTATCATATCAAGGCACTCCGGAGAACATCGGAGAATTTTATTTATCCACATGATGCGGTAAAACTAATTAGTTTCTGCTTCACATAATATTTTCCCGCAAGAATTACATTTTTCCAATGTATAGTCAATAAGATACACCCCGGTATACATACGCATGTCCAAAAAAAATTTGTAACTTTGTTACAATAGTATATAGATCTTCGCGAGATTAAATATTCAGATTGCGTAGGATGCTAAAGGATGACGCTGTTTGTATTAGATTTCTTAATTTATCTAATATTAGTTGCTTAAAGGATTCGCTTTTCTTATGTTTAGGTGCGCTTGCCTATACTCTCCTGATGAGAAACAGCTAGTTTGTAATCGGATTGCAGGTGGCAGTGCACTGCGATGGGAGAAGTTTTACCCATGTCTGATATTTCCTTGCAATTTGAGATAGTATTTTGTCTCTTAGCGAGCTAGCAGGGAGTACGGCTGCTCTTATGGTATAAGATTTTTTCAGTTGATTGAGAAATAAAGTGTTTCGGTAGTAAAACGGTGAAAAAATCGTCTGCTAAGCTTTTTCAGAGATTTTTATAACCTTTAAGTTACTTCCACTTATACCATTATGTAAAGCTTGCCGAACTTCTGAAACTCTTTTTGTGAATAATATTCTCTGGTGGACCAAATAGCAGTTTTTGTTATCATAAGTTATATGTTATATTTTTCTATATAAAATTTTATTCTTGAAAGCATTATAACTAAGATACTATTTGGCATGAGCGATTTTTGAAGTAATAATTATTTTAGTGCTGCATACATGTATGAGAAATTTCTATTTCCTTTCAACCTGTTGGTTTCTCTGTATATATATATATATATATATATATATATATATATATATATATATATATATATATATATATATATATATATATATATAACATTAAATTCTGCTAAATGACTATAACACTGACTACACACATGAGTAAAATTTCAGAAAAAATGATCAAGCTTTACAATGATGTGGTTTATAAAAAACATAAAATGCTTAGTTAGCAGCAAATGAGTTAGAAGACAAACAGAGCAGCCGTTGATCATCTTGTAGGCTTTGATAACGATCTATATGATGAATTTTATTAGCAATTATATGCAACAATAATATTTCTTGACGTGATAAATTCTTCTTAATATTAAAAACATTAAATCATTCTCATTATTCTTGGAAATTGGGAAATTATAGGTAAATTTATTTCTATCTATCTTGATTTTTTCCAAGAAGAGGCATACCACAAGTATCCTAATAGCAATAAAGAATATTTAAAGTCATAATTATTTGGATGGTCATCTTAGATTTTTGGCCATTGATATCTTAATGTATACTTCCACTAAAAACGACAAAGGTGTTTTTTCCTCCTATATAGGAATAACTTTTTCCTCTATTAAATCAAGTATCGTTAACTCAACTAGAAATCTCTTAGGAAATTTCAAAATAACTATTTTTAAGCATAATACTATACTGCCTTACATAAAATGGGGCTAAAACTAAATACAATTCATTAATTTTATCTAGACTGGAATAATTTTATATAGTTTATTATACTTTTTCCAAGTAATACTTAAAAAAATCGATGGAATAAACAACAGGTCATATTGTTATTCTACCCGTTTTTAAAACTAACCAATAACTACTTCACCCTGACGCTTTTATGTAACTACCACTTACATTTCTACAATTTTATGTAGGCTAGATTTTGCTTCAATAGTTTATTCTCCTTCTCTAAAATCCTACCTAAAAAGAATCAGCCTTAAAACATTCGCTGAATGCACAAATAACAACTTTACCTTGCTGTAATGAAGATTATTTGAACAACCCAATAAACTAAATTATATTAAGGCTCAGCTGTTTTTTAAATTACTTTCCATACACCTCTCAAGAAAGAACTCTATCGTAATGACTAGATCAACACTTTTTCCTAAATAATCATAAAATGTTTTTAAGTATTATGATATTATTTAGGTATATATTGTAATGGCGTTTTTAATCCTAGTAATCCAAGGACGTCTTTTGCAGACAGCCAGCAGTCAAACATTCAGCGATCAAACGATCCCTAGCGTAAGAATATCCCCTATTAATACTAGTGGCGGATCCTAGAAGGAGGCGGTGGGGGCGATCGCCTTTCCCCCCAGAACTTCAAATTCAGAACAATAGATCCGGCTCTGCTTCTTACACTAGGAACATGGATGCTGTTCGCTTGCGATCGCCCCCCCCCCAAGACATTTGAATTCAGAAAAATAGACCAGACCCTGCCTCTTACCTAGGAACGTGAATATTGCGGGCATATCTCGATCCCCCGTCGACAACTTGTTTTCTCTTGTGATCGCCCCCCCCCAGGAGCTTCAAATTCAGAACTGCTGGCGTCTCCCCCCATCGACAACTTGTTTTTACTTTACATACTGTATTTTTGTGATATCATTGATCCCTCCACCCCCACAGAGAGAGGCTGGATTCGCCACTGATTAATACTAAATACTCCCGATCGGTACTAATTACGGTCGAGATATCCTTATCGGTGTCGCTAACTATTCCCTGAAGTGTTTAACGGTTCGATGGTCCGATGGTCAAAGTATCCAACGATTGTCGGTCTCGGGCGCCACCCTCTGTATTAATATTGTAGAGGGCCCATTTGCGCTAGGCAGTTTGTTGCAGTGGAGAAAAGGCAAGCCAGGGGACATTTGCGCATGTTAGTTACTGGCTGCTGACTGCCAAATAGGAATAAGGTAATAAAACAAACGGTGTCATAATATCCTGTATCCTGTTTTCCATACTTTATAATATGATCTAAAGCTAAAGAGAATGTATATACGCTGTTCATGGCATCTCGTACTATTCGAAAGGTAGCGTAGGGTAGACGGTAAACCGGCGGTAACGTTCACGACGTCTCGTGACTCGTACTATACTTATGCGGCGCTATTTACGGAGCGACCGGCGGCGGTATGTTATCCCTTAACCGTAAACCTGGCATCGGTCGCCGAGAAGTGACGTCTTTATACGCGATGGTCGCTACGTGGCAGCAGTAATTGAGACTGTAAAATCCTAGCCGTGACCGGTTGTGACAGTTGTTATGCTCTCTTAATAACGGCAGAACCGACTAAAAAAATTGACGGCATGTAATGCGTTTGTGTATAGGTGACGGTAGGACGAAATGAAAGGAACTGACCCTGCCCGTGTTTATAAGGATCCTCGACAGCGTTGATGGCATGGAACGACTTTATCCGTGCATATAAGCGTTCTCGACAATGTCGGTAGCATGGAACAACATTGTCCGTTCTTACAAGGATTCTCGACAATCTTGGCCAGTAGAGATAAGATGCAAGGAGAGCAGTAGATAGTTAAATATCATATACACACAAGTCTTGCTTCACCTACATTGCTAGACCACGAAGACGTGGTGCGGCACGCGACCAGGGTTGTCCGTTTGCTCTTATCATCCGGATGGAGAACGTGTAGTTCCTTGGGAATTAATGGCGAGAGAGGAGTTCAGTAGTTTGCCGATTATCGTGCGAGTGACGGCGTGGGGAAATTACACATACAGCACTGCGGTATATAGCTCGCTATAACCATATACGAATGTTCGAACGTATTAGAGACGGGTAATATCAAAGCTTCGAATATTCTATTCCTACAAGAACTACCTTTTTCCAACATATAATAAATAAAATAACTTCCGGTAAACGTACTCACGTCCAATAAAAATTAGTAACTTCGTTACACCTTCATTTAATGGTAGCTAGGACCTTGAATAAACTAAATATCATAAAATTAAATTATCATTGACCAGTTTCAGTAGAGAAAGTACATATTCCTTTATTTTCCGAAAGGAATTATATTTACCAATCATCACTTCTCATGTGCAATATTGAGAACCAGTAAGGCTGTGCCAGGGTTTCTAGGGCATCATTAATTATAGGCAGTAAAAAAATCTGCCTTTTTTGTGAGGTTACAAAATATTTAAAAGCAGCACAAAATCTGAACCTTTTCTCGTTTTAACACCACTGGAATAACCATCAATTCCATGGCAGTTCCACAATACCTTATGATGATTGATGTTCTTAAACATTTTTCTAGTTTATTCTCGTTTAGCCAACAAAGTAGATGTTTTTCGACTTTAGCTGCATCAAAGATGGGTCCGAGGTCGAGGAACATTCTTCCTGATAGCTCATTGTAAGCTCTATCTGTGATTGTCAAAGGGCCAGTTTTTTTCGTTTCGATCAACCAATTATCCTGATTTAATTTTTAGAGGCCTTATATTTTTCAGTGCTGGTATCTAAATCTTGCTAAAATTTATGCCTTTAATTTTCTGTTAAAATTGTGACGATGCTTTTGAATCTCCATAGCCTCCGTGTGTATTCTAGGATATGATTTAGTTGTTTTGTGTAGGATTTAGGTGTTGTTGAAGAGATCATCTTTAAATGCATATTTAGCAACAGCCGATTTGTCTGTTTGTCCAAATCGGTAACTTTTGTGTTCTGAGAGCCTGAGCTTTAGACTGCGTTTTTTCAAGCCTATGTACACCTAGCCGCAAATGAATTTTGTATATTCCGGGTGTCCAAATGTGCCCTATTTTGTTTTTGTGGATTTTAAGCTTGTTATATTGATATTGTAGGTTTGTAAATTTTTCCTATCCGTTGTTCTTTAAGTATTATGCCTGTTATATTTTTGACGTAGAGTAGAATAGTTTTTTTCTGATGGAGTAGTTTTTTCTTTGTTCTGTTTTGTTCTTTTTGGCAGTTGTGATTGTTTCATTTATTGTTTCGACTAGTCATGATTCATGAGAGCACTTTCCAGATGTTGTAATTTGGCTTTATATGTTTTTCTTCACATATTCTTTTTGCTCGATCCGTTAGCATTCTAATTACTCCTGTCCTTTGCCTTGGATTGTAGTTATATTTCTTGTTGAGATACTTATTTGTATGTATAGGTTTTCTATACACCCTGTGTCCCAGTGTGCCACCTTCTTGTTTTTCCACTAACACATCAAAAACGGGACTGAATTGTCCTGTCCCATCTCCATTTTGAATTGAATTTTTGGATTTGGAAAATTTAAAAAATTAAGAAATTTTTCCAGCTCCTGTTTTTCGTGGCTTCAGGCTATGAATGTACCGTCTACATAACGAAACCAGTGAGACCGTTAAAAAGAACAAAACATAATGAAGAAAAACCTACTTCACTAAGAGAAACTGTTCTATCCTACATCGAAAATGTACACTGACCTCTACTATGAACCTCTACTCTTGGCGGCTGTTAAAGTCAAAAAAAGGCAAACCATGGGCGAAAAAATGCGTTTCCGCACATCGGGCGCCAATAATATCTTTGGACTTTGATCAGATAAGAGCATGTGCATAATCGATCGGTTGTTTCGTAGCGCCATCCGTAAAGAACACGGTATCGGCTTAACGCCAATTTTGTATTTATTTTTGTTTTGTGAGTTGCGTGCGATTTAAACGGATTTATAGCGTTTTAAGTGATTTATTTTATTTGTTTTTGTGTTTTTATTTAATATAATGGACTCCACAACGTGTATGGTTACCTTTTGCCAAAATAAGGGTAAACTACCAGGAATTTCATATTTTCGGTATGTATTTTATGTTTTATTTAGGAATATAAGTAATAACTCGGATTAGAGTAAATTTAAAGGTGGATGCCATTTTGGTTTTGTTTGTTTTAATTTATTTTTGATAATTTTTTAAATTTTCCGATAAGAATTTATGAAATTTTATATAATACAGATGCTTCTATTAGTGTGCACTGTTTTTTATCAAAAAAAATCAAGAGAATTATCAAAAAAATCAAAAGAAACAAAACCAAAATGACACCCATCCGAATTATTACCCAAGAAAGTTAACGCACCCAGACGGAAACAATAGATTAGAGAAATAGTAAGATACATTTTTTTCACAATTTTACTTTCACAGTATAAGAAATGACTAAACTAACCCCCATCGATAGACACTGACCCGATTATTCCCTTCTGCTTCAGATATTATTTGTGCCCATATGATGTGACTCCCAGAACAAGAAAGTTATATGACACCGACTTCTTTACTAAAGATTGCAACCATGGTTGCAACTTTGATAACTTGCTTGATTTAGACACCATTTATGACTAATTGAACTAACAAATAGATTTTCGAAGTTCGGTCCTGTCGATGGTCACCTGATCATTTTGTAGTGCACATGCCGACATCTGATCTACGATGTTTACATTTTATTGTCGTAAATTTGCCGTTTTTGGGATTAAACTTTGCGGATCTAATAAATATTTTATCATGAAAATGTAAAAGTCCGAATAAGCAGAATACACTGATTTGAGCAAACAGACAAATCGGCTTTTGGTCCACAGATATTTAAACACAACTATTATAGAATACTCTTCAATAACACCCAAGTTGTTTACAAAATAATCAAATTTTATCCAAGAATATACAAGGAGGCTATAAACATTCAAAAGCAACAGAAAAGAGAGCATAAATCTTAGATTTGGATACCGGCATTGAAAAAAAGAAGATCTCTTCTACCAATAATCAACAAAAAATGGTCCTTCGACAGTCACAGACATAGTTTCCAGTGAGCACTCAGGAAAGATACCTTGACCTCGGACCCACTTTTGATAATATCTGCTGCCGTAGCAGATAAAATATCAAGTAGGAAGGCCAATATACCGCGGCATAGAAGCCCGGAAAACATTCAAGATTTGTTATTATTTTTTCCCAATATTTGTATCTTGCAGTTAAAAATATACAAAAAAAGGACGAAAAAAACTGTCTTACAAAGTTTGATTCACAAACAGTTCATTAGTTTTTATCTTTTTACCAACAGATTTATCTTAGCTATACATTTTGTGATAATTAAATAATACACTATTTTTCAGATAAAGTGTGATAAATGACAGTCCTATGGTCCTAATTATTTAGTTTAAAACTCCGAATAAGCTTTAGTTTAAAAACTATACATAAAGGTGTTGGAAAACAACAAGAGATGATCACAAAAAGCAAGGAAAAATTGCCTTTCCAACGGTTGACTTAAAATATTTTTGCAGAGTTGTTAAATTTAGTTTCTGAATAGTTCTAGAACTATTATTTTTGCAAGAAAATGTATCTTACGAAATTTTTTTTATTTCTTTCCTCTGTATTAAATGCCAAAATTAAAATTCGTCTGTAACATGTTATCTGTAAGTCCTCAATAGGAAATTATTTTATTGAGCCATGAAACACTTCTATTAATATCTCCCTTTCTTATCGCACCTATAATAAATTGTTAAATATTGTTATGTTTATATATTTCGGGTTTCAGCGGAAATAAAATGTTAAGATAAAAATCCCCGTTCGTATCACAGGAAAATAAGGTCAGCAGTAGTAATTTATAGGTAATCACAAAACTTAAATCATATGTACAAATATAGGGTTTAAAATCGCAACCACTGGCTAGAAAAACTTTTTTTAATATAGTACGCAGCACTTGTAGATATTCAGAGCCGATTTTGAGGGCAAATTGTCTAAAGTTCTAAATATTTTCAAATATTCATCTTAAAAGAAAGAAAAGTCCTGATTCAATTATAATATATTGGCACTTAGGGAAAAACGTAAAAACATAATATTTTATAAATTGGCATTTCCAAATTTTACTAATTTTTTATTTTAAATGGAAACAATAACAATCGCGTTAACTTTTATAATTTTATAACCTTCCAATTATGAAATGTTATGTTTATTTACTGGTCGTCGATCGTGCAAATTCATCAAGTCAGCAAGGTCGCTTTCCGGGTCATGATGAACCGAGATTGTAAGAAGGCGATTCGTTGACTTGATGAAGATTAACAAAACATGATAAAAAGGACGGACATGATTGGGATAGGGTTAAATCGGTTCAATTAGTCAGTCGTCAGTCATAAGAGTCAGTTGATCCGATGCAGATCAGTCAGTCAGTAGTGAATTAGTTGATTGCCCAGAAAATTAGTGAAGCGAAAATCCCAAGCGTGTCCTAATCCAGAGCAGGTCGACAAATAGAACCCTAGTGACATCTCTGTTTAAGAATGCCAAGATAAATATAATCTTAATGTAAGGTAAAAATTACTTATAATGATGTACAATCCAAAATGTTTAATGTCGACTATTTTGAATAAACTATTTTTTTATAAATAATCCAAAGTTATGTTCCATTTTTGAAATTATATATAAATTTATTTCTCATCAACATAGTGTACAAATTCTAATGACGAAAGTTATAGTAGGCTAATTCTCGTGTAAAATATTTTATGAGAAAAATAATTGTGAAATTTCAGTCTCAATAGAAAATATTCAATTATATTTTTTTTACAGAGAAGTTTTGTTTCCCTGCTATATAAATACCCAAAGCCATGAATCAAAGTCACTTTATTTTATGAAGATTTTTTAGGTGCACGAACTAAGTGCTTTGAATAATCGACTATAAGAGAAATATTTAATAAAATTTTAACAAATATTAAAAGGGGCGAAACTCAAAAATAAACAAAACAAAGCCTCCCTTCAGAAACAAAACCTGAAAGTTATGGCCCTGTAAAAACAATTTATTAAAGGCTTATAATTTCAGCATGCAAATGCCACTTGCGAATCCTATGCGGGGCTCTTTTTGTCTAAGGTTTATGCTTCTTACGGCTTTCCCCTAGCGAGCGCTAGAACCTAAATCCATTCCGGTCGCTTTGTAGTTAATGAAGGAAGTTCCATTATATTTTTTAAGATTTTTTGTTAAGTCATAAGAAAGCAAGTTTTGTTTCGTACGATAAATTAATTTTTTTTTGTACAACTTACAAGCGTTGTATTTTAAAACATTTTATTAAAATACTTCATTATGGCAATGCTTAGTACACATTGTTACATTATTCATTATATACTTTTTGTTTCGAAATAAACTATAATTTTTGGAATTTTAAGTATATAGCACACTGAAAACTGACATTTTTCCTTAATGTTATAGAACACAAACTACCTTGTATGTAAATAATAAATTTTATAGGCAATATATCCATGCCAC
Organism: Diaprepes abbreviatus; assembly: GCA_034092305.1. Taxonomy (NCBI): domain Eukaryota; kingdom Metazoa; phylum Arthropoda; class Insecta; order Coleoptera; family Curculionidae; genus Diaprepes; species Diaprepes abbreviatus. Next base: position 1,529,993 of record JASJET010000110.1, on the reverse strand, counting down.
ACAGGAACTTAATTATTATAACACATGTCTAAATTTATTTTTTAACAAGCACCTGATACAATAAACCGACCTGCGTATAGCCAGTACCTCAAACTTCAATGAAATATCTGAAAAGGTCGCAAATGTATCTAAAAAACATCGAATTCAAAAAATATTTAACTCTCAGTTCCTCAAAAATATCATTCTAGAATTCAGTAGAGGTCAATTTGTTAAAACGCTGACCAGCCCTTTTAGAATACCTTTTAGAAACTCCTTACATATATATATATATATATATATATATATATATATATATATATATATATATATATATATATATATATATATATATAGGACCATATATATATAGGCCAAAATTTGAAAATGGTAACTTATATATATATATATATATATATATATATATATATATATATATATATATATATATATATGAAATCTAAGATTTTAGGGTATCTTATGTGTATTGAGTCATTCTCAGGACTATAGAGTGATAACTAGTAGTGAACATAACCCGATTCTCTCAATCCCCCCACTCCTCGACCTTGACCTTGACCTTGCTTCACCCCTCTTTGGCCCCGCCCACATGTCCTTGTCATTGACCTTGAAAGTGCACGTGTGCTTTGGCCTTGGCCTTGTGTTCAAGGTTGTGTGTGTGACCTTGACCTTGACCTTGGTCGAGACGACCTTGACTTTGTTGAAGGTCATCTTGGGTGTGTGACCTTGAAGATATGTTACGTGGTTGGGGGTGACCTTGAATGGTTTTATATAGAGTATGGGGCAGTTTCATTCATCAGTTGGCTCTGACTTGTATAGGTAGTACATGTGTTAATATTTGACAAATCATGGCATATGTTTGTGAAAATTGCGGTTCTAAGTTTACTAAGAGTTATAATATGAGACGTCATAAAAGAGAATCGTGTGCGGCGAGATTTAATGAAGTGCCTGGAGGAAAACGGCTCCGAATTGAAGAGTATACATCGACGATTCCGGTAATTAATTGCGCTACATGTAATGTAGATGTTCCAATAAATCATATGTCAGCGCATAAACGAACACAACAACATAAAAATAATTCATGTTTGCCGGTATGTCATGGTGTGCAACTCGTTCAATGTGCCTTCAAAAGAAGAATTGCAACCTATCGGGTTAGCAGTGATATGGAGCATTCCGATTACGTAATGTTCTTTGCAGACATTAAATCCAAGGTGGTGGAACTTGTTAATAATTTATTGCGTGTGCATCATGCTTTAAAAGTTAACATGACAGCTGTTGGCGAGTACATGCTTCCGTCACAAGAAATATTCAGTGAAAAATCCTTCAACACTGCTAATCAAATAATTAGTGTAGAAAGTGATTTGGATGCCGTTTACCATTCTTTCACCGAATCAATAAAAACGCAGGCGACAGAGTTCCAGGAGAAAGATTCAGGTATGGAAAAATCAAAACCCGATATATTAAACTGATTTTTATATATTATTTTTCTTGTTATAGGATGGGCTCTTGTGCGAATTTTATACTTGGAAGTTGGTATCAACAAGTATATGCCTATGGGTGGCTCATCATACATCAAGTTGCCGTGTTCTATTGAAAAGAAAGGAGCTGTCGTCAATGTGATTAACCAGGACGAATTTTGCTTTGCGTGGGCTGTAACATCAGCATTGTTTCCTCCAACAGCAGAGCCTTCACAGAAGACATCCTACCCCCATTTTTCTAGAGTGCTAAATGTAACAGGTATGGATTTTCCAGTAAAATTACGTGACATTAAAAAATTTGAGGAAATGAACAACATATCAATTAACGTATACGGTCTGGAATCTAAATATGAAAATAATGAAATAATACATGAAGTTATTGGTCCACTGAGGTATGCGTCAAAAAAGTTGGATAGGCATGTAAATTTATTGTTAATTACAAAAGACTGTAGTAGTAAAGATGGCGGTGAACATTTTTGCGATACGACTTGTTCAAAGAGTCATTATTGTTGGATTCGGGATTTATCACGTTTAGTTTCAAGTCAAATTAGTTGTCAACAACATAAAATATATTTCTGTGATGGTTGCCTCATTTATTTTAGTACACCGTCAGCTTTAACTTTACATCAAAGCTACGATTGTAACCACATTTTCACGCAAACACCCTCAGTGGATTTAAAAATCGATAAATTTGGAAAGAGTGTGCCGGAAAATATTTTAAAATTCGAGGGTATAGAAAAGCAAATGCGCGTTCCATTCGTGGTTTATGCAGATTTCGAATCTGTTTTAAAACCCATTGAAACGGTACAACCAAACCCACAAAATTCTTACACTGTAAAAAGTTTTAAACATGAACCATATTCTTTTGCTTATTTAATTAAATGCTCTTTTGACGACTCACTTTCGAAATTTGAGCTATTTCGGGGGAATAATGCAGCTCAAGTCTTTGTGGATCGTATCGAGTGTGATTTAAGGGCTCTATACAACACATATTTAAAAGACATTAAGCCTATGAAACCGTTAACGCCTGAAGAAAAAAGGGAGTTTAATGATGCTAAAATATGTGGTATATGTGAAGGCCCTTTTGAAGAGGGTGAGATTAAAGTACGAGACCACTGTCACATAACTGGTGCAAAAAGATTTGGTGCTGCACATTCCGTTTGTAATTTAAATTATAAATTACCCTCTTTTATCCCTATCATATTTCATAACTTAAGCGGCTACGACAGCCATTTATTTATAAAAGAGTTATGTAAATATGGGGATAAAATTGGTGTTTTGGCTCAAAGTAAGGAAAAGTACATATCATTTACCAAAAGCATTTATGTGCACGATTATTTTGATAGTAAATGTGGAAAAGTCAAGAGGAAATATTTAAAGTTGCGATTTATTGATAGTTTTAAATTTCTGTCAACGTCTTTGGAAAATTTAGGCAGCGGTTTAAACGACGACGATTTTATTGAAACGCGGAAACATTTTTCAAATATCAACCAATTTAATTTGATGCGTCAAAAGGGTGTTTTTCCCTATAGCTTTATTGACTCTATAGAAAAAATGGAAAATACATGTCTTCCAAGTAAAGATGAATTTTATGATAATTTACGGGAAGAACATATTAGCGATGAAAGCTATAGAAGAGCAAAAGAAGTATGGCGCTTGTTTGGGTGTAAAACTTTGGGGGACTATTCGGACGTGTATTTAAAATCAGATGTGTTGCTATTGTGTGATGTTTTTGAGCAATTTCGGAATAATTGCTTAAAATTCGATAAACTTGATCCAGCACATTACTATACCCTTCCAAGTTTATCATTTGATTGTATGCTACGTATGACTAAGGTAGAGTTAGAGCTCTTAACTGATATAGACATGATACATTTTTTTAAGAAAGGTATACGCGGCGGCATAAGCCAGTGTACAGAAAGGAAGCACATCGCTAATAATATTTTTTTACCAGACTATGACCCAACAAAACCTTCTTCATTTATAACATACCTTGATGCTACAAATCTATATGGTCATAGTATGTCACAAGCATTACCATATGGTGGTTTTCGATGGTTAAGCGAGCGCGAAATTCTGGATTTAAATATTATGGCTGTTGGTGATGATAGTTTACATGGCTACGTTTTGGAAGTGGATGTGCATTATCCGACTGAGTTGCATGATGCACATTCTGATCTTCCATTTCTAGTAGAAAATATCATACCGCCAACAGAAAACGCTAAATTACCGAAATTAATTCCCAATTTACAAGATAAAAAAAAATACATTGTACACTATAGAACTTTAAAACAAGCCATCGCCAACGGCTTAGTGGTAATGCAAACCCATCGAGTATTACAGTTTGAGCAATCAAAATGGCTAAAATCGTATATTGATTTTAATACCAATTTACGTAACAAGGCCACCACAAAATTTGCGAAGGACACTTTTAAATTAAAAAATAACGCGATATTTGGTAAAACTATGGAAAATGTGGAAAATCGAAAGGATATAAAATTAGTAACACATTGGGAGAACAGTGTAGGCAGAAATGGAGCTAGAGCACTAATATCCCGCCCCAATTTCAATAGTAGCTCGATATTTACCGAGAACTTTGTTGCTATACATATGAATAAAGTTAAAATATTGTACAATAAACCAATTTATATCGGTTTTTCCATATTAGATATATCAAAGACTGTAATATACGATTTTTATTATAATTTTATTAAATCCAAGTTTGGCGATGATGCTTCGTTACTTTACACCGATACTGACTCGCTTATATTAAAAGTGTATACGGAAAACTTTTATCAAACTATATCAGAAAACCCCGAAAAATTCGATACATCAAATTACCCCGAAATTAATAATTTCAACATAATTAAAAGTAATTCTGTAGTTGGTAGAATGAAAGATGAGTTTCCTGGTGATCCGATAATAAGTTTTTATGGTACCGGCGCGAAGGCTTATTATGTAAAGTCCATTAATAATGAATTAAAAAAAGCCAAAGGTATCAAAAAATGTGTTATCGAGAAAGACCTTCATCAGGAAGACTACCAAAGAATTGTTGAACGGGGTGGTTTGATATTAAGAAAGATGAAGACATTTAGAAGTGAATTACATAACATTTATACCAACATAATAAATAAAGTAGCATTGTCACATAGCGATGATAAACGTTATGTAATTCCCAGTTCAACCAAAACTCTACCTTGGGGGCATGCAGACATAGATTTTTACAAAACAGACCCGGAAGAAAACTTAGCAAATTTAGTCACCGTGTTGGAATCATTTCTAAGTCAGGACAGCACGTAATCTGGAAAATCCATATTTCATTATTTGTATTGTTTTTATTATTTCTATTAAACATACAACATTAATATGTAACGATAGTATTGTAATTTTTTTTTTTTTTTTTTTTTTTTTTTTTTTTAAATAAAAAACATGTATTCATTGATTGATTGCTTTTTTATTGAACCTTTATTTTAAAATTATAAATATAATGAAGTGTCGACAAATAACAAACTGTAAAAGTTATTGTTGAAAAATTTGTCTAATAGTAAATTAAACGCACAGGTCTACGAGTAAATGTTTAATGTGAAACAGGTTTGCTGACAAGATCCTCCATAGTCTTTTCAATTTTCAACATTCTAGAGTTAAGTTCATCACGCAGTTCGTCTTGCCTAAGTTCATATATTGCAATAACAGTATCATCAATGTATCCTCTAAGTTCTTGACCGGTTTCAATTAATTTCTTGCGTACGTAACCTTCAAGTTGGTTTCTGAATATATCTTTAATAACAATTGTTGAGTCATGTAAAGCTTTCTGCGTATCTTGCACACACTGAGCAAGGTTATTATCAACATAATTTCGTGTGGTCGCATCGTCTCCTTCAAGAGGTTCTGCTAAATAGCACAATCTTTTGCTTCCCATGTCGTAATCTCCATTAGGTGTAAGTTTAAAACCTATTCCTGAAGGACCTCGCATAAAGTTAAAATCCTTAAATTTTCTTTTGCGACCGAACTTATCAATAGTGTTTACTTCTGACATTGTTATGTGAGACTGATTTGAAACCATTAGATTTCACCCTAATATATGGTTCTATTTCATTAATAAACGGACTCTGCAGAAAAATATGGATTGCAAAACGTATTTTAGGTGATGTTTAATAAATACACATACAGATTCATTTTACTATTGTTTTATTGAAAAAAAATTAAAATATAACAAAAGATTGAGTTTACTTTTTATTATTAAAAAAAAATAAAAAAAATAACAAACAAAAAATTAAAAATTAAGAAATAAAATACATGTTAATTTCTTCTGTACAGGTAAGCTTCTTCTATGACCCAATTTCTTCTCTGGATGGCACGTTCATTAATGTCCTTGTTTTTAAAATAACCTTGACAGGACCAAAAAAAAAAAATCCTTGAAAATTACAACCTCGAAAACGACCCTGACATTGACGGGTACTTTGACCTTGGCCTTGGCCTCGCATCTAACAAGTTTAGTACTATATTTATATGCTTCTTTAAAATAACCTTGACAGGGACAAAAAAAAAAATCCATGAAAATTACAGCCCTGAAAACGACCCTGGTATTGCCGGTTACGTCGGCCTTGGCCTTGGCCTTGCATCTGACAAGTTTAAATATTATACTTAATGCATCGAACAAAAGGAATAAAGGCGGTGTAGTGGGGGAAATGGGCATAAAAGCAGACTTGCTGGCTCGAGCTCTTCACAGTTCGTCAGAACAGCAAACAGTACAGTGCTAAGAAAAAGTTAATTGTGTGAGTTGGAATATCGAAAATGTCTAGTGTACGGTCTCTTTTAGATGCTCTTGACGTGAGCTGCGGTTCACAGCAAGGCATGCTCGATAACATGAGTGGTTTAGAGGTGCTAAGTCCGGGGGTGTTCGAGAACTGGAATGGCGTGGAGCATGAAGATGCCGAAGACCGAGCCCTCAACGATGGTCGCGACGAGGAGTTGGTTCAGTCGGCAGCGCAATTCCTGGAATGCTGGACGGAGGAGAAAGAGCCAAAAATTAATGTGATTAGTGATGTGGTTGTGCGAAAAGCATCGCGGCCTAGGGAATCTTCTCCGAAAGCGTCGAAACTGCAAAAGCTCTTGACTATGCGGAAGTCGGAAATCGCCGATAAAAAAACATTTTATTCGGCGATTAAAGGTGTGGGACAAGGGAAGAAGAAAAAGTTTAACTTTAAGCGTCCCTCCACCCCTGTTCCATTACCCGACTTCCTAAAAACAGCACCGCAAGAGCCACTGTCAGTAGAAGTGGAAGTCATAGAAGGCCCCGATGGACCAACACCACCAACGCCACCAACACCGGCCAGCGTCGAGAATGTAATAGTGTCGGAGGTGAAGTCTTCCCCAGCGCCAGCACCACTGTCGCCGATATTGGGGTGCCGGAAACCCATGAAGAAGCGGTTTAAGCGGTGTTTTGAAGGCGATGAAGTTTCCGCTGCTTCGTCGTCGTCGTCGTCGTCATCGTCTTCACCAAATAAAACCGCGTCTTCTTCCGAGCCATCACAACCGGAGTGGGTCGAAGACTTCACCAACTCTCAGAAGACCAAATTGACTGACATTTATGCCATGAAAAAACGGTTAGTGAATGAAGTGAACGAGTGTGCCAGTGACATTATAGAACTTGAAAAACAATTAGAGATAAAAAAGGTGAAATCTGCGCGGTTAAAAAGACAATTAGAAGACTTTAATAAATTATGTAGTAGGTGTTAGGTAGTTGTAGATATTAGCTTTTAATTTATAGTATTAAGTTTGTAAATATATATATATATATATATATATATATATATATTGTAGTTAATAAAAAAGTGTTTGATCAAATTTTTTATATTTTATAATGAGAATAAAAATGACTTGAAAATTTATTTTTGTGTGTTATTTCATATAGGCCCTGTCCCACATAATATTAGGTAATAAAAAAAAAAAAAAAAAGTGAATAATCCACTAAAACTACGCAATAGCAATAGTTGTAAATATTTTCTGATAATATTTACAAGTATGCTAAAACATGGTTCGGTTTATGAAGTTAAGGTTCTGTCGCCAGAACTTCTAATACTTTGTATCTCAATATTGTATGTTTTTATGAAAAAAACATAAAATATTGGTTACAAAGTATTATAACCAACTAAAACTACGATCAAATTATTTTGTGGTCCTGAAAAGGACCGTTTGGTTTTAAAACATGCGACTCTTTTATTGAGTTGTGGAGTCGCACGGCCCGTCATCATCATCAGCGGGGGTGGCGGTGCTGTCCTCTGTGTATTCGATGATGAACCGCCAAAGTTCATCCCATCTAGGATCGTTCGGCTCCCACTCCAAACAATTCTCTGTGGTAGAATCTACCACAGGGCATTGGATGGGTTGTTGTTGTTGTTGTTGTTGTTGTTGTTGTTGAGTCCCTGACATGTTGAACTAAAATGATTGTAATAAGTATTGATGGTCGTATATATAGAGACAAATTAATGGTGGGGGGTGAAAACAAATGTCATATTACGTATTGAGACCAAAAGTTGTTTGTGGTCTCAAATACGAACGAACGATTTAGCTGGGTTCCACCAGCACTTAAAGTTTTAATACTTTGTATCTAATATTGTATATTCTATACATACAATATTAGTAACAAAGTACTAATATGTACTAAAACTACGATCAAAGTATTTTGTGGTCCTGAAAAGGACCGTTGTTGTGTGCCCTTAAAAAGGGCCAGGGAGAGTGTGGGGCTTATGGTGCCCCATCCTCGCTGGTCGACCACCAGCTTGACGAATCGCAGGGGCCTTGTGGGTCGTCGGGTGTTGGTGATGCTGGAATTTCCAGCACCGCATCTTCCGTCGAGTCCGGCTCTGGCTGCGGCGACGGAGTTTCGAGTCTTTGTAAGACCCAATCACCCGCGTCGTCTAATTCCACTAGACCCGGATCATGGTCATATACTAGCGGAATCGGCTCATCCAAGTCGTCCCAACGTAGGACGTCAATTTCAAAATCCACCTCGTCGTCGTCGTCGAAGACTTGCAGGTCTCCAACGTTGTCGGCTACGGTGTCATCACTAAAGATGGATGAGCCTCGGCTGGCGGGTCTTTCTTCCTCCATGTTTATCGTATGAGGGTTGATGAATATATGACTGTGTAACTGACCCAGTCTCATATATATAGAACTACCCCCACCCCACCAACGGATTCTAAATGTTATGTATTGGTGAGAGCTTATAGAATTATTGATTTTTTTCAAAAACTTTAAATAAGGAATTAGATTTGTTTAGACAATAAGACTTATTCTTAATATTTTGTGAAGAATACATTACAAAAAAAAAAAATAATAGAAACCTTGTTTGAACTGTTAACATTTTCATAGGTTCTCAAGCATATAACTTGGCACTTAAGCTACGAGACAAATCGTCGTTAAACGAATATCTCGCCCCATAAGTGACGATTACTAAACTACGATCAAAATATAATGTGGTCCTGAAAAGGACCGTTTTTGTGGCCCTAAAAGGGCCTGGGGGGAGGGTGGGGTGCCTACCGTGGAGTAATACCCAACGATATTAACCCCGACCTAGGTGCAGCCCTTGGTCTTCTCAGGACTTAGAAAAAAAAAAAAAAAAAAAAAAAAAAAAAAAAAACCTCCCCCTACAACTTCCACATACTCCCGTTCGGCGGCCCTAGCCTCATAACTCGAGAATTTCAATTTTTTCGTCTAAATTTTTTGTCATTTTTAAGATTTTCCAAATTTTTTTTTCACCATTGTATTCTACTCAAAATTCTAGGTAATTAAAGTGCTTTTATTTTTTCTCTATCTTGAACGGTTCCCGAGCTACAGCGCTTTAAAGAATTCAAATTACTAACTTTCTATAACCCTTTTTTTCAAATTTCATTTTTTCGAATTTTCAAAAATACTACAATATGTAGAAAAAAGTTCTCTCTTTAATTTCCCAATACCGTTTTTCTCTAAATCTTCAACTTTAGCGCGTATTCAGCATTTTCAAAAAAAAAAAAAATTATAATTTTTTTTACACCATCGCATTCTCCTCAAAATTTTGGGCTATCAAAGTGCTTTTATTTTTTTTCTATCTTGAACGGTTCCCGAGCTACAGCGCTTTAAAAAATCCAAATTACTAACTTACTATAACCCTTTTCTTAAAATTTCATCTTTCCGAATTTTGAAAAGTACTACCATATGTAGAAAAAAATTCTCTTTCTAATTTCCTAATATCATTTTGCTCCAAAACTTCAACTTTGGCGCGCATTCACCATTTTTCAATTTTTTTTTGAAAAATTTTTTTTTTATGTTTTTACTATCGAGAAAAATGCTTGCTTATAGTACTCGATTTCCTCTATAATTTTTTCTTATAACTTTTTTCCCTATTCCTAACCGTCACTTTCCTACAAATTTTCTAAATCGTTGTTTTCATATTTTGCCTTAAAAATTTTTTCTTGTGTTATTTAAGCTCTTTTTTCCACTTAATAAACCACCATTTTCTAAATTCCCGTACTCTTTTCTTAAAGAGCGGGCTTTTCCGGCAGCTTTTTTTTTTTGGTTGGGTTTCAAATAAATATAAAACTACTACTTCACTCATTACAAATTTATTGATTCAAGAACATTATTTTGTGTTACATATAATAGATACATTAAAATATAGATTTATTGGTCACCGAACCGTTTAATACATTATAACTAAAAAATGAGTCGTGAATAACTAATGCGTACACTTTAGTGTCTTTGGGGAATTTATTCTTTCTCGTTTGGAACTCCAATTTTACATCCACTGTCGATGAGTTAATCGCCTCTGGTTGATGACTGCAATTGATAATAAAAACGGGGTTTTTCATATATTCCGCGAACGTTATCATCGGATCGTTTATCTCGCGCCCGTAGTAGCTGCTTTGGAAGTTTTCGTAATTGTAATAGGCTGCTGCGTACAGTTTCTTGGCGAAATCTAAATTCCATCTTTCGTATGGATAAACGGTTGAATTCAGATACAGTCTAATGTCGCATACGTCGGCGTGGGTAAACTGGGTTGCGTTTTTTTCTTTCTTGTCGCAATTATTGCTGTCTTGAAACCCGACGATTATATAGCGCGGTCTTTCCAGACTTGTACTCGTTCTCAAGGCCCACACGTCGGAAGATGTTTGCCTTAAAGCTGGTAATTCGTACAGATCCCATTTACGATATGCCATTTGAATACTGGCATTGTTTCCTCCTTTATTAATGCGAGACAGTATTTTCAATTTTTGCTTGTCGTCTGGAATGATGTGACGAATTTTCCATTCGATTTTGTCGATACTAATTTCTGCCTCTACTTCGCCGACGTAACAATTGGTAAAAGTGCGAGCTATAATCATAATAAGCTCTTGTTTTACGTTAAAAACACCTTTTGCGTAATCTCCGGCGAATCCCATAAGATATTTTAAGGGTAATTTCCCGGAGAATACGTTACTTGCCGTGTCTACGATATCTTGGTTTGCTTCGTCGAGACCCCATCCGCACGTCATGAGAGATCTTTGTTGCAAACTTCCGAATGAAACCATGGTTTTTAATGTCGTCGTAACTCCAGGTTTACGAACCACGGCGACCTGTTCACCTCCCATCTCGTAGCGAATTTCATCGAACAAAAATGCGAGGGCATTATTTGATAAAAAACATCTTTTCGTTGCGTCTATGGGTTTAAATTTTCCTTCGATATATATGTAACTTTCGGCGATATCCAGTATAATATCTTGAAAATTAATGGGGATACGGACTTCATCCGAATTGTTGAATGATGGAGATCCGTATGGTTTATACGTATGCTCTTCTAGACTAATAATGGAATTGTCCAAGATGGGCTCGGAGAAAACCTCTATTTTATCGCTGGTGGTGGAAATCATTTTCGCACTTTAAGACCGATTGATTTTAAAAATTTATAGTCTTCGGCAGATAACTGTTGAGATGTTTGTGATCTAACGTCTGGACGACGACTAACCTTGACGTTAACTCTTCTTTTACTTTTATTATGTTTCGGCGGTTCCCCCATCTTAGTCGACAGCACACACAATTGACGATTGAAGCAAAAACCCATTTCTATGAAAGTTTCTTCAGTTCCAATTTCACGATTATTTTCTCGCCTTGAAAATTGATTAGATCACCGCTATCGTCCAAGATGCGAAGAGTAATGTTGTCGATAAACTGACGTCCTGCCGGCATTAACGGCATATAAATATTATTTTGCGGTTCTTTACTGATTTTGTAACCGGGCTCCACGTCGATATCGAATTCGAACAAGGTATGACCTTCCACCGAATTCATATATGCTCCGGAAATTATATTACAATCTACGCGTATGATGCGTACTTTCATTATTTCCACCATCTCGGTTGATTCGTGCTTTTTGTCTCTTTTTAACACTGTATGATTAAATCCTAACATTTTACCGATACTCGCCTCTCCCCGGAAATCTATAGTATATTGGGATTTCAGTTCACATTTCAACGTATTATTATTAGCAACCAAGTAAAATTCCATCGTTCTTTTCTTCAGTTGAAATCCTCAAAGCCTCCAACATAGCTTTACCTATCTCATCTATTTCATAGGCCCCAGGTGGAATCTGCAATTGTATCGACTCGGTGGTGTAACCCTCCTTCATGTAGGCAAACTTATTGTTGCTTTCGTCCACATTAAAAATTGAATTGTATGTGTAAAATCCCAGCAATGCCAGACCATATTTGTTTTCTCTATTTAATTCGACTGGTGGATAAAAATCGGCGCTTAAGACGCTCGAGTGTCCTGTTAGTGTGAACGTATAAGACATGACTAACCATTAAACATCACACATCTCGGTTTTATTCTTAGCGGCAACATTTAAAAAGATTCATCTTCACACCTTTTCTCACTGCATTAGATAGTGATGTTTTTATGCTATTTTCTGCTTTTATGCGCACATCGCTGATTTTGCAATAACAACAAAATATTTTTCTAGCTGTAAGATCCTCATCAGACGTAACCTCGTTTAAATTGCTGCTGCTGCTGAAATAATGTTTGCAATCGCACTGATATTTTAATATATCGATATCGCTTTTAAGGTGCTCGGGCAACTTTTCCCAAACGAATGGAATTTCATTTGGGGCTAATGCAATCATCACTTCCTTGGGCATGTTTTCTAACTGTTTCACGGTCATTTTCCTTAATCCTCCGGCTAGATGAAATGCTTTCAGTGATTGCAACATTTTAGTATAGTTATTGCGATCCATTTGCGGTGTTAATGGTGACGATGATGATGATGACATCTTTTACGCTGATGATTCGACAAGAAACTTTAAGCACAAATGTCCACACCAGACTGTTCCAAAATCCTGCTGACGATCGTATGTATAGTAAATAATTTTTGATGGTTCCGATCCCGTTTGTAGATATCGTACCAATTCGATCGGTGGGGGTAAATCGCCGAAGCTGTCATAATATGTTACTTTAGAATTATTTTTTCTATAAGCTACCCAATGAGTCCCTGCACCACGCGTACTATCCAAATTCACTATTGCTGCTTCGTAACGTCGAGGACCTTGTCTAGGTAATAAATCCCTCATATAAACGCCTCGAAAGTGTCCTATTCTTTTCTTTTTGGCATATTTTTCTATATCGATGTTAGATAGTGGTCTTCGAGGTAGGGATTCAATTAGTTTTTTGATCTACGATTTAAAAATAATCCCATACCTTTACGATATGGCTTTAGAAACAAACCATTTCCTTTCGATTTTAAATACAGGCCGGCACCGGTTTTATCTTCGCTGCTTTTTTTTACTGCTTTTATGGCGCGCACAATTCCCGCTGCCCCACCGGCTAATGAACCCAAAGCTGATAACCCGGCAAAAATTGGTATTAATGGTAATATTCCACCAGTTTTAGGAATCGGTATTATTCTCGGTGTACGAACCTTCCTTTTGCCACCTGCCGCTTTTACCGATCTACGTGCTGCCGACAGAGCTATTTTAGATGCATTCATGACATTTTTTTCCAACACATTTTTACTTCCGGCTTTTAATAATTCCCTTCGAACTGCTTGTCGAATAGCTGTTCCGAAACTGGCTTTCCGAACATGTCGATTTTTATTAACACCTTTCCTTTTTGTATGACGCGTGCCTTTACTAGATGTTTTTTTTGTTGATAATGATGATGGTACACCCATACCAAAACGTTGTTTTCCTTTCATGATGTTTGTAACTAACCAAGCTGCTGTTTTTTCACCTAAACTGGAATCTTTCGATTTTACTCTATTCCAAGCACTTTGTTCGAGCTCGTAATCCGCTCGATGTCTCGCACTTATGTTGTCTTTATTATGTAAATAGGCTAAATCGTGTTTTTTGCATGCGGCATCCAAAGGATTAATGCCTGGATCACCTCTTGTTACACGTTTTATTACTTTTGTTCCGGGTCCGCAATATTGATAACCAGGAATGTGTACCTCGAATGGTAATTTATTTATTAACGAATTCACAATACCGTATCCAGTTTTGTTGGAAACGTGAGACCGTCCACTTCGTTTGACGCTCGGCATCTGAATGACAGTTTTTGTGAAAAATTGCCTATAAAATATCAAATTTTCCTAAGATGCGCGTTATCGATCTTAAACAAAAACTTCCTATTGACAATCTCGATGAAAAAGTCGGACTTGGATTTGAAAAGAAGATAATGAAGAGACACGGTCCTTTACTTCCTTCCTCTATTCGCGGCCTGTTAATTGGTCCATCCAATTGTGGAAAAACTAATGTCATGATTTCGCTGCTTACACACCCCCTTGGGCTACGTTTCGAAAATGTCTATATTTACTCGAAATCTCTGTATCAACCGAAATATGAGTATTTAAGGAAAATTTTAGCGCCCATCAAAGGTTTAGGCTACTATGCCTTTAGTGATTCCAGTAATATTGTGGAACCGTCCGATGCAAAACCAAACTCTATATTTATCTTTGATGATGTTATATGTGAAAAACAAGATGTTATAAGATCGTACTTTAGCATGGGACGTCATAAAAATATCGACTCCTTTTACCTAGCGCAAACATATTCGCGAGTGCCTAAACAGCTTGTGCGAGACAACGCCAATTTTATTATTATGTTTAAACAAGATGAGTTGAATATGAAACACATATTTTCCGACCACGTTTCACCGGATCTAACTTTTACTCAATTTCAAGAAATGTGCTCAAAATGTTGGGATAATAAGTATGGATTTTTAGTAATTGATAAAGACAGTGATGTGAAATCGGGAAGATACCGCAAAGGATTTGATAGCTATATATTACTGTAATAATAAGAGAAAACGCTCATTTGATTGTTGAAACGTCCTTTGTTAACATCATGAATAACGCGATCGACTTAAAACGTAAACTAGTGGAAGCTACCAATGCCGTCAGAAAAAAATTTAAACAAATTAAAGCGGCTAAAGAATTTAATGTTGTGGAATTGGAAAAGTTTTACGAACCCATTTCTAAGCCGTTGACAACTATATCTGATGTGGTTAAGCAACGTCAGCAGCAGCAGCAGCAGCAACAACAACAGCAACAACATTATCCAGCTACAAAGCCACATAGTCTCAGTACATCAGTGCAGTCGACTCAAATATCAGGTTTTCCCCAACCTACACATTCCTTTCAAACCTCCACACCTATTCAGCAGCAGCAGCAGCAGCATCGCATTTCAAAAGAAGATATTAGCCAATCGGTGTTTGATACACCCTCGACATCAACTAATACATCTCTCGCATCCGCTGACACCACAACTTCCGATACTTTAAACGCACACCTGAAAGGATTACGTTTGAAACCATCTCTATACGATACTGTATATGGTGTACGTTTTGGTTCAAAAACAGATCATAACAAAAATTTTATTGGTAATTTAGAGGTGCGTTTTCGAAATGGAAATATTGTCTTATACAAAAAAGGGAAAAATATTGCAGAATATGGTGGATCACCGGCACTTTATGATTTGTTATTTCTTAAAACACCCCCAAGTGTAGGCAAGGAACAACAACAATTAAGTGATAATGTACTTTCAACGTACAAGGAAATTTTGGAATCAACGAATGCTGTCTACAACAATTTTAAAAAAAGTGATGGTTTACGGGAGACCAGATGGAACAAATATTTACGAATTATTAAACCTCTGATAATGGGCACAAAATTAGGTGGTACTATTACAAGAAAAAATCTCTCGGAAAAACTACAGTTACCCACAAAAAAGAAATTATCTTCGAAAAAATTTCAATATGTCTACTGGAACAAAGCTAAAGAGTTGGTGGATCGTTTACGCTTGTTGTGGAGTTCCAAAATGGCCGGTCACACTGGACACGAAAATGAAATTATGTCAATCATAGAGGAATTACGAGAAGAAGATATAATATATTAAGCTCAATATTTAATGATATTATTCAGTTCTTCCTTCGATCTGAAACCTTTAGTATTATTAATAATATGGAGCCCAGTCTAGAAAAAATCAAGATTGTTAATGAACTACATAGAACGGCTAGAAAAAATTTTGTAAGACGGCGCACGATAATAAAAGGATACAGAGATTTGTGGCAAATTGATTTGGCTGAAATGCAACAGTATGCTGATGAAAACGATGGTTATCGTTATATTTTGGTCTGTATAAATTGTTACTCGAAATTTGTCTATACCAAAGCCATAAAAAACAAGACTGGTATAGAAGTTACTAATGCGATGAAAAGCATCATTGAAGAGGCATCATATACACCAACAAATCTGCAAAGTGATCAAGGAAAGGAGTTCTATAATACAAACTTTCAAGCCCTGATGAAAAAATATAATATAAATCATTATTCCACTTACAGCACAAAGAAAGCTGCAATTGTTGAGCGAGTCATAAGGACTTTAAAAAATAATTTATATAAACAATTCTCGACAAGAGGATCTTACAAATGGATACATATATTATCGGCAGTAACAAAAACCTATAACCATTCGAAACATCGCACCATTGGAATGAAGCCTGCAGACGTGCAAGAAAAAACACATATTAAAGCATATGATTATTTAAAAATTGTACCTAAAAAATTTAAGTTTTCCATGGGTGACATTGTGCGTATTAGCAAGTACAAAAGCTTATTCGAGAAAGGATATACGCCCTCTTGGTCAACCGAATTGTTTAAAGTTGTAAAAGTTAACGTTACAAATCCACCTACTTACTTGTTGGAATCGTTAGAAGGTCAGCCTATAAGAGGGTGTTTTTACGAATCAGAACTACAAAAAACAAGCAGTCCTGACGTTTATCTAGTAGAAAAGGTCCTTAGACAACGCAAGAAAAATCACATCGAACAATTATTTGTCAAATGGCTAGGATTTCCCAACCACTTCAACTCTTGGATAGATAAAGCTAATATTGTTTAAATAACATATTGTATGACTATATTTTTTATTTAAAATGTAAAATAAATAAACAATATATTGTAAAATAAAGTTTTTTATTTCAATCTTCATTATTAAAAACAATGACAATAAAACATCATACACATAAATAACATTTCAATATTCTTGGAGGGAAGGTCCAATTCACCGACGACTACGACGTTATCTTCAAGGCTATGCCACTCGGAGTGCGTTCTCCTATTCTTTAACCTGCTTTTTTTAGATTTTTTTTGAAGTCGAGTCGTACGACAGTGCGCTTAATGAGTCATTTAAAGGCTGATGATAGAGTATTTTCTGCATAACTTCAATTTTTGTTTTAAGCTCACTATTATTTTTGTATATCATGGGGAGGACATCCTTGTTAAATATGTCACATATTACAACTGCAAAATTGTAAAACTTTCTATTAACAAAGTGTTTTGTCACAGCATCGTCATCATCTTTAGGTTCGCCTAAGTTGGTTATGATTTTTCCACCCATATCATACTGCCCATCCGCTGTAAGTTTAAAACCAATCCCTTGTGGCCCAGATAATATATGATATTTTTCATTATATTTCTGACGACCAAATTTATCAATTGTGTTGTTTCCTCGACTCATTTTCAATCTTTACTAAACTATTTTATTTTTATTTGCCCTACTTATATTAAATATTTCAGCTGAGAAAAAGAAACACTGACTATGATCTACTGGGTTGGTATGTTTATAAAAGAAATAAAATAAAACTGTGATTGTAATAGATATTTATTTACAGTTATTTAATTGCACAAATACAAAAATTATAAAAAATTAGTTTTCCATGTCTTCGTTTTCGTTGCTCAAAATTCTATCCCATCCGACACTATTTCGATCGTCAACGTCTTGGGCTGTTGCTGTTGCAGAAACCAATTCATATTTTGCAGCAAGCTCACCTGGTAAATGTGGAATATTGACGAGGTATTCTTTTAATTCTTCTTCAACCATTTCAGCACAAAATGTATCCATGTCTATGGAACCATATAAAAATTTGTCGCACAAGTGTGCCCCAGCCATAAAATTGATTGTATCCCTGATCTCGTTCTTATATTGATCTTTGGTTACATCAATATGCGACCAATCATTTACGCTATCTAACATATCGTGAGCCCTATTTCTTAATTCTCTCCCCAACCAAAATATGTATCTATCTACACATTCGTTGGCGGTCGTCGTCGTCGTCGTCGCATCAGCAGACATCTTTAACAGAAATAATGAACACGCGTAAGTATTCTGACATGTGCAACTATATTTTAAATTTAATTACATCCTTTTTTTCAAACAATTTACATACAATTTACTCCAATGAGCCAAAACGTAATAATGTTCGAGTATTGTTTCCAAAAACTCTAGTGCCCTGCCCCAAATAAGTTAGAGTGTATTTATCTTTAGTTTTACTCATAATATCTACAATATCGTCAGGTAGTGTTTCGGCCACACGTTTTGGTAAAAAAGTCTCAAATGTGCTATTATCACCGTCATCGTGTAAAGCCACTAAAAGAGTTTTACCAAATCGTGTAGTCATTGAAACCATCTTTACAATTTTATACACTTTGCCTACAATCATTTCGGTAACCTTTTTTTTCTCTAAAACCTCGAAATCTTTGCTAAACATTTCATTAATTTCATCTAGAGTTTCTTTTGCAATACTCATTATTGAAAAAATGGTATATAAATCCAAAAATTACCGTGAATATAAAAGCACTTTCAGAACACTACACGAACACAATATTTGATGTTTATGCCACTGATATCTGCGACTGTTTGAAGTCACTTCTTCTCCCACGAACCTTTATAGCGAGGTTTCAAGGTCGAATTGTAACAATGGTGGGGGTAGCTTAACGATAGAAATAGTGGGAGGAGTATTCAAGGTCAAATGACGTCACACATTTAAATTGGTATAAGGATAACTTCAAGGACAAAATATAATGAAACAAATAACTACATTTTATGTACTTTATTCATTGATTTTTTTTTCTGCAATTCTTCTATGCGTTTAACATTATCACCTAAACCTAATTTCCTTAATTTGTTCAATAATAAGTGTTTGTTTTTATTTCTAAGAAAATTCTTACAAACTATACTAGCTAAAAGACACACTTCGGCATGGTCCATATACTTAAAAAATACACTAAAGTCCTGAGCCTCCGAATCTTGCATTTCATATGCGTAAAATTCCGAACCGGCTGCAGAAATTAGAAATTCCTCGTACATTTCTCGCACTAAACTTTCCATATTAACTACTACTACGTTAAACTTAAGTCCTACACTCTAATTTCATCTAACACAACCGGATCTGCAATGAACCTAATCAGTTTTTCCAAACAGTCACTAAACCCCAACTTTTTTATCTCACGAACAAAGTCTTGTAAATTTATTGTTTTGCTGCAATATTTACGACATGCATTCGCAGCCTTTTCATATTCATAAGCCAAATCACAATAGCGCGACGCCCATTCTGCTCGACTTTTCATTGCATCATTGAAATAATTATTAGCCGTTTCAGTGAACTCATCGCCCAATTTTTTTACTGTCTCTTGCAAAGCACTATTCATATTATTCACTCATTTTTACATTCACGACACTTTTTTATTGCTGGTGGTGGCCCATCTATATGATGACGATATATTTGTTCATAGTGAATGTAACAGGGTAAGCTTAACTGTAGTTCCTTGTTACACCGATATGACGCTGGCAGCTTATCCCAAATTTGCCGTAAACTCAGCGTATCAACGCAAGTTTTTAAATATTCGAGAGGAAAAAATGCTAGATCCTTCTCTTCAAAATCACACAAACTTTTTAAATTACTCTGATATAAACAAATTACTCTGCCGACTTGCTCTATAATTTTTTCTTTAGATAGTTCCGTATCTGACATTTCACACTGAATGAATGCAAGTAGACTCACACAATTTATAGAACAATTTGCAAGGTCAAAATCATTTCAAGATCATCCCACACTATTACAATGCACAAATAACTACTTCAAGGTCACACACCCAAGATGACCTTCAACAAAGTCAAGGTCGTCTCGACCAAGGTCAAGGTCAAGGTCACACACACAACCTTGAACACAAGGCCAAGGCCAAAGCACACGTGCACTTTCAAGGTCAATGACAAGGACATGTGGGCGGGGCCAAAGAGGGGTGAAGCAAGGTCAAGGTCAAGGTCGAGGAGTGGGGGGATTGAGAGAATCGGGTTATGTTCACTACTATAACTTTTCGGTGAAATCTCGGCGTCTGCGGGCGAACTGCCTAACTATTCTAAATTTCATCAAAGTTTCGACATAAAATCCCTTAAAAAAGTGTTGGATTCGTTCGTTACTTTGAAACAATATTGCATTTTAAATGTAATATAAACAAAATTATACCGGTGGCCTTAACAAATCACACATTTGGAGTTAGACAAGATACTTCCTCACAGTGTACGCACTTAATTTTATTATTTGAAAGATGCAACATGAGAGATGTGTGCCATATGAATGAAAGATTAATTCCAGGCCTAACAATGAGCAAAGACAGATACTCCTACGTAACTTCGCTTGGGTTAATATTGTTTTGCGAATAGTAATCGGCTCACGCCTTACAGCCTAGCTAACTTTTGTATAGCAGAAGCTTGGCTAGACGTAGAGTTAATTGTTTTGTCCCTTTGGACTCGTCAGATGAGTAGTGTCAACTCGTGACAAGTGGCAATCTTCCAAAACCACCTATCGATTTAGACGCACGTATGGTTATTGCCATACACGAGAAGCACAACTGATAGAATTGATTTATTACTCCGAAATAAATGCTTAGGAGATTGATGAAATTAATTCGGTTGTTCTATTTTTTTTTGAAAATATATTTTTTTTGATCAAAATTTTGTTTACAATAATTTATGTAGCTACTAAATGAAAGATATATTACTTTGTATTTCTCATAGAATAAATTTTAAATAGAATGCATAATTTTTCAAAAACGGAATGTTAATCTACTTTATCTAAATCAAAGAAACTTCATTATGGATAGTCGCGCCAGCATTCAAGGTGTTACTGAAACATCATTTGTAGACATTAATTACACATTTAAAATGTCACACCAACTTTCAAACTAAGAATACGCCGATGAAATTTTTGTTTATAGTTTTTGTGTAGATAACAGAAGAGCTGCAGCTCAAACATATGGAAAGAGGCTTAGTGATAAAAGGTATTTAAATAATCAAATATTTTCAAAGGTATTTTTTTTTGTTCGTGAATAGGAACATTTTTTTGACAGAAATCAATACCAATCAGCCCGTGAAACATCCAGTTCAAAAGGAAGAAGACATCTTAAATTTAGTACAAGAAAATCCAAACATATCCACAAGGAAAATAAAGCTAGATGTCTGCATATTACGAAAAAAAAAAGTTCATTTGGCAATATGAAACGTATGTTTTTAACCTTATCATTTTCAATGGATACTATGGTTAGCACCAGATGAATATGCTAAAAAATAATGAAATATTAGTGCCATATCATATCTCATCATATCAGAAACCTGTTGAAAGTCGTGTCTTCATATTAAAGGACCCATACTCTAAGGGAACAAAATTTACATTTCATTTACCACCTACTCTCTGCCCTGACGCATTCGCGAAAAGTCATATGCTTAAAATAGTCCAACATTATCATATTTCGTGAATGATACGACTAAGTAAAAAATGTGAAATTATGTATTTAAGAGCATTTTTGTAGATCTATTCAATGGAACACTACTCGATCTGATAAACCAAGGAAACGAAATTAAATTTCTTATCTTATAAATTAGTGGACGTAATTTATCACTCATAAAAGATGTTAAATTTATTTGTATATTTGAAGCTCTATTGAATGATATTCTACTCTATGGAGCCAATAAAAAATGTTTTACTCCACTTTTACTACACAAGGGGAAGTACCTTAAATTTGTTTTCAAATTCGTCTCACGTCTAATGTTGGGTTACTGAAGAATGCGTGCCTGCAAAATTTAATCGCAAAAGATTAAAAATTGACGAAGTTATAAACCTGTGACATACAACCGGGTAAAGGTTCTGATGAACTGAGGATCGGGAGCAATAAAAGAGTCCCTAAGGAACATGAAATAAACATTTATTTGTATTTTTGGTACCTCACGTGATTAGCTAAATTAGCTAAATTTCATTACAAAAGTTTAAAAACTGACGAAGTTATACGGCTATAACATACTGATGAACGATTTTAATCTCGTTTTTATTTTCATATAATTTGCGCTATTAAGATATATAATTTGACATTTGTAATTGTGAAAAGAATTGCAGGTAAGAAATTATGCGAGTAGTTTGTGAGCGTTTAAAAAAATTATTTCGTGGAAAAATGAACATTTCACGTTTCAGGTTTAATTGTATGATTTTTACGCAAAGGCTTAAATAAACAAAAATGCATGGAATCGCATCGTTCAACTTTTGATAATAAAACGTTATCATAAAAGACTTAGCGCAATTGGTTTGCGGAGTTTCGTCTTGGTCGTCCGTCAGTTAGTGATGAATTTCGTGATGGACGACCAAAATCGGTTATTATTTCAATAAACACCTGTACTGTGTGCAAAATGATTGAAGAAGATCGGCATGTGACTTACCGTAAGATATAGACATCCTTAGGCATACTGAAGATTGTAATACATTTAACTCTGAAATAAATCTGGTCACGATGGATTCCTCATAATTTAATGGGAGCTGAAAAAGAGGCTTGTTTTAATTGGTGTAAGAAAATTATCAAAAAATTCGATTGATCCATACAAAAACCCATGGATATTTAAACGGAAACCTTTAAAATATTTAGATGCACAATGTAATGTAATACAGCGTTCAGCTGATACGCGGTGTACAACATCTACTTAAAAAATGATATTACGAAAAAGTTACACCATTGTAATATTCCTGATTCAGTAAATACTAAGAAAAAAATTATGGGAAAAACAGCTCGAAGACTGAAACAAAGTCATGATTTACGGTGATGATTTGGGGCGAAATTGTTCACAAATTTTCAAAAGATATATAGATACTGTCGAATATACCATTGAAGGGTTGGTCCAAAGTGGTGCTGATTTAAGTGAAGTCACTAATTCTATTTTAAATATAAGTAAAATTTACAACTGCAATGATTTAGTCATTGTATTTTCTGATTTCAGTTTTTAAGGATCTTGTTTAGAAAACCTGTTTTCTATAGGTAGATATACTAATCTCATATTTTGTCTACAATATAACTTAATATGACACAATGAATTGTATAAACAATTCATTATGAAATTAAATATATTTTTATCGAAACATAATAATGTTAACCTTTGAATCAAATTGTTAAATAAGACTAAAATTAATGGACTATACCATTATGATAAAAATAAAATTTGTGACGAAATAGGTTTCTACATTCTTCTAATAAAAATAATTTTTTTTAAATCTATCGTACCACATAACAAATCACTTAACACGGAACCGGACAAGAATGATAAAGACCATTATTGTTTTAAAATAAACCATATATAATAAATTAGGTGAAAGCAATCGTGGCATGCGTGTATATTAAATTTATTATTTTGCTGAGCGACAAGCTTTTCTTCAACATAACGATGCAAAAATTGACTAAAGCGAATTGAATCCTAACACCAAACAAGTAATATGTACTTTAGAGCAAGTTAAACCGTTCCTTCTCAGTAAAAAATAATGTTTCATACGTTTCATATATATATATATATATATATATATATATATATATATATATATATATATATATATATATATATATATATATATATACCGGGTGTCAACGAATCTATTAGACAAGTCATAATTTCTAGAGTATTATGTGTATCAAAATGAGAATTGGTACAGGTAAATGGTATGTGAAGGGGAGAGTTTTTGCATATTTTCCACTTTTCGGCCACTTCCGGTTTCACCGGAAATGGCCCCGGTTTTGAATTTTTAAATGGAACACCCTGTATATTTTCACATTTTTGGATTTCTGAGACAATTCTAGATCAGAATGTGACATTTTAAAAACTTTTTTCGTCTACTTCATTTTTTTAGAGCCACTTTTAAAATTGCATCTAGGTGGCCATGATCGAACGCAAACTAATCTAAGGGCCTTAGGTGATGTCAAAAAAATACAATCGCAAAGTTTTAGTTACTAGTATCAAAGACAGGAATAAGACAAGTTGACAAAATTACGTTTTCATTTCTAACTATTAATTTTCAAATGGCGACCCTTTTTTGACAACTACTTTTCGAAAAAAACATTCTTTGACGAATCTAACGGTACTAATTTATTTGCGATTGGATTAGACATAAGAACAGAAATTAAATATTATTAAGCAAAATACTGGATAATTTATTTACTTATGACAAGTGCGCCATGGACAGCCATGATGCATAATAATTTGCAACTGTTTTTATCAATTCTTCTTTGGAAAACAAAGCACTCACTTAAATAGATAATGACAGTGACACACGCTGTAAGAACAGACGTAGAAGTTTCTTAATTTTCCTTAAGTTTAGAGTTCTTAGAGCGTATGTCACTGTCATTATCTACTTAAGTGAGTGCTTTGTTTTCCAAAGAAGACTTGATAAAAACAGTTGCAAATTATTATGCATCATGGCTGTCCATGGCGCACTTGTCATAAGTAAATAAATTATCCAGTATTTTGCTTAATAATATTTAATTTCTGTTCTTCTGTCTAATCCAATCGCAAATAAATTATTACCGTTAGATTCGTCAAAGAATGTTTTTTTCGAAAAGTAGTTATCAAAAAGGGATCGCCATTTGAAAATTAATAGTTAGAAATGAAAACGTAATTTTGTCAACTTGTCTTATTCCTTTCTTTCATACTAGTAACTAAAACTTTGCGATTGTATTTTTTGACATCACCTAAGGCCCTTAGATTAGTTTGCGTCCGATCATGGCTACCTAGATGCAATTTTTAAAGTAGCTCTAAAAAAATGAAGTAGACGTAAAAAGTTTTTAAAATGTCACATTCTGATCTAGAATTGTCTCAGAAATCCAAAAATGTTAAAATACACAGGGTGTTCCATTTAAAAATTCAAAACCGGGGCCATTTCCGGTGAAACTACAACTATGTGAAATAATTTCTACATCATTTTGACATATAACACCTACAGTTTCTTGTTTATTAACAACAGCTTACATTACAATTCTTGATACTCAGAAGAATCCTTACTAAATCTGGACACTCTCAGAATGAGGTTCAATGACATATTTTATTACAACTCAGTTATATGACGAGTTAAATCTTCCAAAACGAGATAAATTTGTCAATGTTGGGCACTAATTCAGCGGTAGTAACTTTCATCAAGCTAACACAAGTTACTATAAAATCACGTCATAACGCATTTAATGTACACTTAAATTTTTATGTATTAAACAAAAAAACGAAACAGCTTTCTATATTGTCCATTAATCCTTGCAATATCACAATACCTGACGATGTGCAAAGGGAAAATAAAAATGGGCAAAAATCAAACTTACTTACAAAATTTAGTTGGGTAGTCTCTTGCAAATTTAGCTACTTATTGTCATTTATGAACAACGCAATCAGAGTCGCAAACTGGTGGGCTCAGATTTGAAGAACAAAATTCTACAAACATATTTACAAATGAAGAATAATGTGGAGACCTATTTATCAAAATAACCTAAAAAGAAAGAGTTGGACACATTATAGTTATTTTATCTACAAAGAACGCATAGAAAAGGGCATTTATGAAAAATTAGGACACATGAGTGCAACGTGACCTTCCGAGAATGGTATGGCGATCATCCTCTCAACAAAAAATATACAATATTTTTGCTGAAGCGAGTTATTTAGCAGTAAGAACTTTACATGAAGCAGAAAATAAATAGTTCAGTCTTTTATGGGATCAGGATCAAACCATTAAATCGTTATTAATTTAATTTAAGAAAATGGATATCAAATGACCGATCAATACTCGAGAAATCAGTTCAACAAACTGAAAATATTGAGTATTATATAACGGAAAATAAACAAATAAAAACATTTGGAGTTTTATTGCAAGTCGAGCAGGACGTACTAAAATATACAATCATATTGGACAAGAATATTAAACCTAACCAGCGGAATGTTTTATCAGTAATTTCCAGAATTTTTGATCTTCTAGGGCTAATATGCCCAGTCACTGTACGGACAGAAATAATATTACAGACAATTTAAACAGAAAAATTTGAATGGGATGTCTCGGTATCTCTAAACATACAAACAGATTGGAATGAATTTTATAAAAATTTGCCATTATTGCAATAATTACAAATACCACGACACGCTTTGATATTTCAAGCAATTCAAATTGAACCACAGGGTTATTGTGACGCATCTGAATAAGCATGTAGCGTTGTGTGTCTGGTTAAGGTCGACAGATGGTGAAGGCACAATTACAAGATTGTAAAGTGATAAATCGAAATTGTATCGTTAAAGACAATTTCTTTGCCTAAACTAGAGTTTTGTGAAGCTTTATTATTATCAGAATGCATGAATAAAACTATGAATGCTTTACATATAAATATAAAACATAAGTTTACTGATCAGATTAAACAATAATTATCATCAAAACCTGCTCAGCTAAAAATATTTATAGGTAACAGAGTGCCAGAACTGTTATGCAAAGTTGGTCATTAGTCACACGTCTTAAATCAGGGTAACTCTGTAGATATAATTTCTAAGGGTTATAGTTCAATTAAGTTAATAAAATCTGCATTATGGTGGAAAGGTCAAACTTGGCTTTTAGAATCAGCAGATTGTTAGCCCAATGCAATTAGTAGATCTACGAGAAAAACGCATAATTAAGACTCAAGTTTTTTAGTAAAACTTCCAAGAGTTTTAGCACATTGTTTTCTATTAATTAAAAAACTTACAGTCACCTGATAATAAAAGTAAAGAAAATTTAACAATTGAAGAAGTACAATTCGCATTTAATTTTTTAATTAAGCGAAAACAATTGCAAGAGTTTTCTATAGAAATTCAATGTTTACAGCAAAATAAAGTTATATCATAATTCAGTAAACTCATTTCTTTAAATTATTTTCTAGATTATATTTTGCGTTTATGTGGAAGAATAAGTAAATCACAAGCAGAATATAATCAAGAATTTCCTGTTTTACTTTTAGGGAAACCTCCTTGCACTGAACTCATTATACACATTCGCAATTTACACATAGACATTCAAGTAGTTTTAGTAAATATGAGTCTTGATTTTTAGCCACTATCGGGTAGAAATGATGTCAAAAGTATTTTGCACAATTGTATATGCTGTTTTTGAAATAAACCGTTACATATTAACACTTTGATGTGAGAGTTGCCAGAATCGAGAATTATGATTTCTTCTATTTCTAAATAGCGGTATTGGTTACGCAGGTCCGTTCTATATAAATATGTCAAAGTTACGAAAGAGCAAAATTGTAAAATCCTATTTGTGCATTTTTGTATGTATGACGTCAAAGGCGATGCATATAAAAGTAGTTTCAGGCTTGTCAACTTATGCTTTGAAACATTTTTTTTTTCGTAAAGGAAAAAGTAAACATTTATTTTCTGACAATGGGAGGAAATTTGTTTGAGCAAATAAATAATTATAGGATTTATTTAAAATACTACAACAAAATAATGACTTTTTAAGTAATGGCTTGTCTCAAAATGGTGTTACTTGGCGTTTCAGATCACGTAGATCTGCACGTATTGGAGGGTTTTAGGAATCGTGCACCAGATTTGTTAAATATTACCTTGAATGAGTAATCAATAATGTAAATTTAACTTTTGAGGAACTTTCTACAGTAGTATCACAAGTGGAGGCGTGTATAAACTTTAAACATAGTTTCTCCATGATCTTACTGACCTAAATTTTTTAATAGCAGGTGATAAATTGATATATTTACAGCTGATATATTTAAATCAATGCCCATTTAGGAGAAATTAACTGAAAAGCCTTATATTATAAGGACAGACGTGCTTTGTTCTAGTTAGAAATTAAAGGCACTACTTCAGGTGACAAGCAACTACTAGCAAAAGATGGAAACTTTTCCTATTTGGGAGCGTATTGCCATCTGCAAACCGGTTTTAAACTCACTGGTTTTCGCGTAAGATTTTTTTGTTCAAATTGCATGAAATTCCGAAAGAGGATGCAGCTCATATCAATATTTTTGCTCAATTTAATATAAGTTGCTTAAAAGATTCATCTTTCTTATGTTGAGGTGTACTTGCCGGTTTCGCACTGACGTGAACTAATAAGTGAGAAACTAGTCTGCAAGTGGCGGTACGTTACCAAATGATAAAAGTTTCCACTTTCTTCTGGTAGTTTCTTGCAGTCTGAAATAGTCCTTTTGTTTCCTAACTAGAACAAAGCACACCTGCCTTATAAGGTTTTTTTCAGTTGGTTTCTCCTTAATGTACATTTATTTACATATATCAACTGTATATATATATATATATATATATATATATATATATATATATATATATTACTTCATCACATACTACACAAATAGATCTCGCAAAACATTTTTCTGTTCAGATTGCATGAAATTCCGGAAGATGGTGCAGCTTGCATTGAACTTTTTGTTTGGTTTAATGTAAGTTGTTTAAAGGATTCGCTTTTCTTATGTTGAGGTGTACTCGCCTGCCCTGTACGACGAAAACCAATGTTTCATGCAATCAGAAGTAATGCTTTTGTGATACCCCGGAACTAATTTTATTTTTCAAAGAAGGTGATAAATTAAAAACATTAAAAATGTTTAAAAAAGTAAAAATTATTCTAAGTTTATAAAAGGAAAACTAGGATTGAAATTAATTTTATTTTAAAATAAATAAATAAATAAATAAATAAATAAATAAATCGGAAATCTTAAAAAATTGTATTTACTTTAAAATTCAACAATAATTTAAAAAAAACGCGCGATGTTGATATTAGCGCCGACTTCGGCAATAGGTTTATTGATTTTGTAACTGTCATGAACCCTATTGCGCAAGTGGTTACATGCAAAAAGTGCAGCGAAGATATCAAAATAAATGAGTCGTCCCCCCGAGGTTTAGGTTTCAAAATCGTTATTTCGTGTCCAAATTTTAAACCAACTAAAATTTCTAATAGTCCGTACATAAAAAATGGGGTTGAAATTAATCGAAGAATAACATTGGCGATGCGATTATTAGATGTGGGATTGCACGGAATAAAAAAGTTTTATGCCCTCATGGATAAGCCACGTCCAATATACCACTCGTTTTATTATAGAATCGTCGAAACGATTTCACAAAGATCCACTAAATACGGAAGTTTTCGAAGATATAAAACGTGTTTACCAGGAACTGTTGAATAATGAACTCGGTGTCTAGGGGATCTTACACAAAACAATAATGAGAGCTTCAACTCTACCCTATGGAGCTTGGCACCAAAAATCAGTTCGAGCGGCAAAACTGTGTTGGATGTAGCTTCATATATAACTGTATCTACTTTCAATGATGACCTTAGCACTATTGTGGATACTATGAACGTTTTGAGTATGACAATGGGGCCCAACTATAATAATTATTGTCTAGAAGTGGATGGGTTGCGAGTCGACTACGCTGAACGTTCAGTATCAAATGCGTCGAGAGATGCGCGTTCAAGCGCAAGATCCTCCAGAAAGGAAGAAGAGGAGAATCTTAATTTGGAGGGACAACTTTATGGTCCTGGCATCGCAGACTGAAGGTAAATTTTTTTTATTTTTCACGTTTATCAACAAAAAAGTTGCATGTGAAACTTTAAACGCGTTTTCCTTAAAACCGCTTTTTCCAGATCGGCCAGACAAATAACTTTAATAATTTTTATCCGATCGACGTCAAATTTTTACTTCGTCTTTATAGTAGCATTTCGCACAGAAGTACATAGGGAATTTCCGATTGATTGAAAACTTTTCATTCTAAGAGCATTTTTATACAATTTTTTTTACTGAATAGTTGACTTTTAACTTCAATTCAAAAAACAATATTTTCAAATTCTCCTACTTACTTCTCTAGGAATTATAATTATAATTGTTCTAGATTAAAGATCCTGCACACTAGCTGTCTGGCCGCGAAAAGCCTAAAAAACGTTTCGAAAAGAAATGAGCCGCTGCCGGCCACTCTGAAAAAAGTTATATATATATATATATATATATATATATATATATATATATATATATATATATATATATATATATATATATATATATATATATATATACAATTAGTTTCCTGAATAAATGATTTTTTTCTTTCAGTGTTGAATATACCCATGATTTGGCTCCTTCTACAGTGGCCATACCCCTTAAAGTCTTTATTCCTTGGTCATTTATTTATTGGTTCTCCTTTATTAGCATCACCTTAATAAAATTTTATAAGCAATCGAATGAATTGACAAAATTGATACCAGCATTTGTGTAAGTTGGTTTGAGATTTTTGGAACTGTTTTTTCGTAGAATACCAACCAAGTTTGAATCTCAGATCAAATAGTGGCATGATAATCCACCACCTCTAAAAATGGATACTCTGGTTTTAATCAAAAATGAATCTTTTCCTCCATTGAAGTGACACAGGGAAGAATTATGGAACTACATCCAGACCAGCATAATATAGTGCATATAGTTACAGGGCGGACGTTATCTGGTGTTACGAAGATTTTATTTGTATTATTAAACTTTCCTATAGATCAATCAGAATTAGTGGACTCATAAAACTTTAGTTTTGGAAGTTACTACTTGAATGTCTAGAATTTGCATATTTTAGATGCATTTTTGATTTTACTCTAATCACCTCTAACATTTAAAATAGATGACCTCAAATTAGAAACTGTACACTTCGGTCTCTTCGGCGCGATGTTTTGAGATAAAGGCAAGTTGTCGCATTAACGTGGTAGAAAGGGAACTGCGCTGGGAAAGACAATCAAAAATATTACTATTTATTTTACCATTTTCAACATCAACTGGTATTTAAGATTTACGAATTAAAAATATTTTATGACACATCAGTGTTTATATCAACAGTTATTGAAGCAAAAAGTGCAAGGCAAGTTTTGTCAGAAAAACAGAAAAAAAAAACTGTCACTCCTTATACTACTAGCACAATTCTTAAAAAAGTCTATTCAGTTAAAAGGTTGTTCTGGAACTCGTATTTTTATACTTGAAACATGATGCGTATCTTAAAGAATAACAATTCGTTAAAGTCAGGTTTTAGTGGCTTTTTTCAAAAGAGATAATTAAAATAAAAATAATTTCTCTAAATTTATAACATATATAAACGCCAAAATGATGCCTAATTTATTACTTTAGTGGATCACAAGAAAGGCACTGAAACAAAAAGCTGAACCATGCGTTTTGCTTTCAAGAAAATGAATTATATAAGGTTTATAATTTCGCTGCGGGAATGGGGTTTGTGAATTGGATGCGGGTTTGTTTTTGTCTTAGTTTTCTTCGCTTCAATCTGCTTGCTACTAGCATTACCTAAATCCTCTCGAATATTTTTATGGGTAACATATGAAACACAATTTTATTTAATTTATAATCAAAAACACATTAAGTTTCAAAAAGTTATTGGAAAGCTCTAAGGACAAAACAGTGGAAGACGAATGGTTCATAATAGATCAATTTGGAATTTGCGATTATAACATTTAATTCTGTCTGCCATAAAAATTAACTTTTTTATTGTTTAAAAGTACGAATTAGTATTCTATTATCATTAAAATTGTTGAGATGTTAATTTTATGCAACTTAAAGACTTTTAAATTAATTAAAATTATTTCGCGTAAAAAAGGAGTAGATTTTTATCAAAACTGTACTAAAATATAAAAAAAAAACATTATTTGGTATTTTTGGTATTTTCAAGCAAAATAATTAATAATAAATAATATATAAGTATAGCAGAAATTTTGCTAAATAGATCTTCAAATACGAGAAATGTTTACACATGACAATATTTTTCCGATATTTACTGATATACGAGGTACAAATAAAACAGGTTGTACAAAGTATTGCATTTCAATAAGCTATTTGTTGAATATAAATTTAGCAACTTAATAAAAAATCAACATTATTAGGAAACATACATGGCTAACACTTTTTTTTTGCATGATTTACTTTGTTCTAACTGGTATGGCGAACGTAAAATTGAATTTAATACCTTCTGATTATATGCATAACCACGATAGCTAATGTTATTTTTTACTTATATAAGCGAATTTACATCCCATTTACGGGTATATTAGTTTTTGTATGACATGCTGTAATGGAAGAACAGCTTAAATCCAGCGAATTCTACAATAACAAGTTCTACAAGTTTCTATTACATGTTAGCGAACAACTTATTTGTACTATAGATTTGTCTAGCCAAGACTTACTATTAGAAGAAAGTTAGCATTTGTCTTTTTTTTTAAGAATTTAAGAGGAGGCAAATTATTTTTCCTTAAAAAGTTCGATATTATCTTTGGAATATGAAAATATTTCTGGCTGAGAATCGATTTTCAGAAAATTTTAATTTTATTTATCAAACAATTTTTAAAGCATAGTTCGTTCATGATTTAAAAAATAATTAACCTTAACATTTTTAAACACAAAAATCAAAAAAATATATATGAATACAACAGGTTATTTGTCGACCTAACTCCAGGTAAGACGGAATTTTGTTTATGGTTAGCCCTAACAATTGAACAAATCATGCTTCTCTGTCTCATAGGTCCTGTGACTTTTAGAAGGTAATAAAGATTTATTATGTAAATATATATATAAATTTAGTTTTTGACGTCATTACTAAATAAAATTTAAATGTGGCATATACAGCGGTAAAATATTTATGGATCTGGTACCGCCATGTTGGGTTTAATGAATCTCTCCGAAATATCCCCGTTCTTATTGGGATTTTGTTATCTCGACGTGGTTGCATTTGAATTTTAGTTCTACAAGTAAACAGGAGGTAATCTAAAATTGATATAATATTTACATCGACTCTATATATTCTCAGTATAGCTGCTCAATAATGTTACATTGAGTCAATGGCTTTCTGATGGTCCACGTGAGCGGCGAACAGGTTACTTCGGTTGGTATAGGCCTGATTGCCGATGACTGAATCGATAATTTGCTCCTTGAAACCCATTGTGCCTCTGACACGTCTTGCTGTGTGCATGGATATGTTGTGTCAAGCTGGATATGGTTGCCTTGTACGACGTAGGAAGATAGGTACCTGGCCGATATTAGTCTGGATAGTGTATATTATCGTGAACTTTTGGCAAGAGATACGTGACTTCTTTTGTAAGAAACAATGATATTTTAACTAGGATTTTACAATACGTAATATGACTTTGCTCAATCGACTAAGAAGCGCGGAACGAGTGCAGGTATTTATATTCTTACTGTAACGCAATTTGTGTGTTTTCTTGCTGTATCGTTTTTTTATAGACGCAATACGCCTGTTCTCATACTGTATCAGTTTAATATAGACGTAACTTGACTGTTCTCATGCCATATCAACTTTCTATAAAGAACACAGGATATTATTCAGCATTGTCTGTATTTTCAGACTTGTTTATGTCATTGGAGACAAGTGTTATTGAAGTATGAGAAAAGTCAACATTTTTACTAAACACCTGCATCCGTTAGAATAAACAAGTACTATTGTACTATTGTTCTAGAAATTATTTATTGCTTGGTCAGTATTTTAGAAATAAATAACTTAAAACAATTTACAATGTGAATTTTATTTCTGACATGAAAACTCCCCTTCCGATTAAAAAGTTATTTGCTTAAGCTGTAACTTTTTAAATTAGAGTTTACAATTTTTAATACACAACTTTTATTAACATTCCAATTATCTATAAATTCCAATACTTGAGTTCTTGTGACTATCTCATCAATGCCGATATTCGGTCTTCTTAAACCTTGTATTTTTGAAATGTTCCCGCCTGATAATGGGAATTGAGGTTTTGGAAGCGGTAGTGAAAGATTGAATGACTTAATGTCTATTAGGATCATTTTCCACGTTTTTTGCATTTTAAGAAAATATAAATAAATTTTACCGCTATTATCAGAAATCTATATCAAAATCTCTAAAATATTGATCCAATTTATGTTTAGAAATCTCTAGATTTTCTAGATTTAAATCACTGATTTTTAAGGGTTTTAAGTCTTTTATAGCGTTATCTGAATAATCTTGACTTGGTATTTTAATTACATTAGAATAGCTATAATGCCATTCTAAGAGTTTTGACATTGAGGCTTAAACTTTGATAATTACAGTAAAAGCAATATAATTTGGTTGTAATGTCATGGTTGAGTTTGTATCCATAATTTTTGTACTGGATCGATATTTTTACATCCTATTTTAAGTGAAGCATAATCTGTAATAGATAGTAACCATAAAGTATTATGTAGGAGTTTTATAATTTCGATCGAATGGTTTGACAATTTTTGAAATATATAATTGTGGGGTTCTTAACAACTGAGATACAGATAGTGTAAGAATCTATAGGATATGAATACAGGTTTTTACATATTTTTATATTTAACATAACTTCCTTACAATTATCGATAATTGATAATGGAATAAATTGATATGAATCATCACTTTTCACGATATATTTAGGAACAGCTGGCAAAGTAAAATGAATTTGCGTTCGATTATCTTTTGTTGGGATGGGGTATAGTCGATAGATTGTATAAGTGTCTGGTTCTGCTACAGGTATATTCAATGTAAAAATTAATTTGTCAATTGCTTAGAAAGCAGACAATTCGATAATATATAGACAAGTAGCTTCTCTGATATTCTTTTGAAGATTTTGAGAAACCTTTCATAAAGCAGATATTAAATCTTTTGGTGTAATAATAGAGGTATGAATTATTTTAAGTTTCGCAAATGTTACTACATTTAAAATATAGTTTAATTCGTTTTCGATAAAAGAATAAGATTCCATTAAATGTTGACAAACTCCCATTATTTGTATTTATAACTCCATAAGTTCTAAGTTTTCAGTTGTTGTGTGAATTCTTCCATCTATAATTGTTATATTTTTATTAAAAGTTTCTTCATTCATTTCAACTTTTTGTAGAGTTTCATTAACATTTTTGACTACCAAAGTTGTTACCATTATTTGCTTTTTCACTATGTTTTCTAATTCGTATTAAACTTTTTAGAATTTATTAATAAAATTATTATAATGTTTGGTCTGAACTATCTTAGTTACCGGTTATAAACTTCCAAATGCCTCCGGCAGCATTATTTAATCCGCTCTTTTTCCTGGGGTTTGTAGAGACGTCTAGTTCTACTTCTTCGAATTCATTTTCTATATTTTTTAATATTTGCCCAAATAAGCTTATATGTGGAGATTTAAAAGTTTAATTTAATCTGTTTCTATGATTACAATTAATAAAAGGATATTGAAAATATTATTATTATTATTGTTTTAAGTTTCCCGGCATTTATTAATGTATTTAAAGTCTATTTGTCATTTGAGAGTTTTAATTTAATTTTTCTTTATAAATGGAATCCTATATTATTTTCGATTGGTTTTAAGTATATAAATCTTTTTAATTTTCTTGAATTAACCTGCAATAAAAATTATTATTCAATGTCGGATTGATCACTTCCAGATTGATTATTATGAACGGTTTTATCGCTTGGTAAAATAGCAATATCATCTATATATGCTTAAATTCGTTAAACCTGACTTTGGCTAATTGTTTAGTTTCGAGATCTCTGAGTTTAGAAGTACTTCTTTGATTTCGAATGGGCCATTGAATTTATAAGCACGATTTCCTGTTATTTGGGATCTTCTCACGTAAGTTTTATTTCTAATTTTATAATCTGCATTATCGCGTTTTTGTGGAATATGTTTATCGAATTTTCTTTAGCTTTTTGTTTTGATCTCTTTGTATTATTTCTTGCTAAATTATAATAATGTTTCATTGTTGCCTTAATATCCTGAATATATTTTAAAATTAATTCTTTTTTATTAAGGAGTGTTTTTGGTGACCTGCCTGTCCAAATTATAATTCGGAAGAGGTATATCCTGTTATTTTATTTACAAAATTGTTATAACAAATACAAACATAAGGGAACAGTTGACAGGGGTGTTCTTGTGGATCTTCTCTTTTCACTAATTTTATCATTCCCAGTAAAGTGGCATGGCAAAATTACAGTGTATATGTATGTTCCTTAATGCTGAAAATATAGAAATAAAGCGTTGACTGCGAAAGTTTTATCCATAAGGGGTATGTTTGAATAAATTTGGTCAGTTCGTCCCTTATGGTCAGAATGTAATTTGTCTCTTTCGAAAGGTGTTTTTGAATTTCCTATGATCATTAAAGCATTATATAAATTTTTCTTTAAAATTTTGGTATTCTGACAGATTTCGTATATTTTTATGTAGTTTTCTACATATTTATTTAATCTTGTCCATAATACTTAGGTTTTTTACTGGCATGAATAGTAAATAATAAATCTTCTTTCCCGAATTTTATCTTCTTTGTCGGTAGTGATCTAACAAATAATATAATTTTACAGTTACTGTGTATTTTAATACATTTGTGAAAATGTGCAATGCTTACAATCGAAAATTCATTCTCATTATTTTTCAGCGAAATAAGTTTTGGTTCCATTATGATAGGGGAATATGTCACCAGATAAAATTTATATATATTTTTTAGATGTGACCATATTTGACCCCAAACTATGGTGTTAAGATAAAAAAAAATTAAACAACCACTGAAAAGACTGTACAGTCATAATATATCTCTGTCCCAACTGTATGATTTAAAAGCATAATTTTTATGAAAATAAACCATTAAGACTTTGTTATCTCTTTAAAAGTAAATCTTCCTGAAAGCGGAAAAGTTTTGATATCTTTTCCTGTTTACTTATTAGTTGGAAATTTTGCATACCAAGTTGATATATTGCTTTCAAATTTAATATGAATTTTCTCCCTTGTTTCTACACAAAAAAGATTTCACTTTATTTATTGTTTATAAAATTCTATTTGGTAAAAAAAACACAATAATTGTTTATTACATTATCATATGAAATATTTTTGTAAACACATTTAAAATTCAAATACAACGATAATAATCAGAGATTATCTAGTTAAAATACCTTTAAAAATATATTAACCCATAAAAGGAACGAAAATATGTTAAATATACATAAACAATATATACAGACATACACCAAACTTGTTATCTAATAAAAACTAATAACCACAAGAAAAAATAAGTCGCAAGAAAAATTCTGTCCAGCTTTTCTTTTACAATATCAAAAAGGAAAATGATAAATTGTTAACCTAATTCTAAGACCATAGAGATTTATTTATCTTTTATTCAATTTTCATTTACATTGTTAAATCAAAAAATAAATGTTAATATAGAAAAATGACCAGTAAATTGCATTCCTTAATTCAGTTTTAACTGTAGCGTAGGTAAAATCTCAAGGATACAAAATATTCCTGCGAATTTAAAAAGAAAATTCATATAAAATTACGTTAGCCGAATACCAAAATTTTAGAACAATTACACAATTATTTTACTTTCACATCTTATAAGAGCCGTAAATTTCCATAATAACTTAGGAAATCGTTTAGCCATTTAATAACAAGAAGCAATGCATCACTGTTCTGCATAAAAATCATCCCAGCCCAACTAATGTGGTATTTCGATAATTTGTGCCTATGTAACCCTATCACTGACCTGTAGGTTATCATATCCCATAGTAAAATCTAGAGAACATTAACAACATGTTTTGATTGATTGAAAAGCAGGTGTAAAGATGTACCTATGCGATATATAAATTGTTATGGCATACCGGGGTGCAACATTTCTAAATCTACTTTTTTTAAATCTAAATTTAGAGAAATTGTACACAATCTAGCAACACTGTATAGGTGGCTTCTGGCGATGATCTCCATCTACGAAGTGTCAACCTCCTAGGGCTCAAAATAACGGAGCCCGGTCGTCGGGGGTTTAGTATTGGATATACGAGCGAAGTGCAAAGAACTAGCGAATAATGATAGCATTGTAGTTTCTGTTACATATGTGGTCAAGTGACACTGAAAGATAAAAAAAAGACTTTGAGCCTACATGTAAGAAAAACCTATGACTTATATTTTGGCAATAAAATTGGCGATCAAGACAAAATTTGGGCTTTCCAAATATGCTGCCACACTTACTCAAGAACCTTAACAGGATGGCTACTGGATACTCAAGGATCTATGAAGTTTGGAGTGCCAATGATTTGGCGGGAACCTCGGAATCATATTGATGAATGCTACTTTTGCTTAATAAAAATTCTGCGTTTCTTTTAAATAAAAGCAAACATAAAATAGAATATCCTAATATTTCGTCAGACATGAGACTTGTATCTCTTGACGCTTCAAGCATACCTGTCCCTAAGCCTCCAGAACTAGATGATTTGGAACCAAAAACCAGTCCAAGTTTTAGATTTACTTCAAAAATAGACATGTGAGCTCCATGATAAACTTTGACAACCTAAAATTCACTCTTTAGGGGCTGGTTATGAATATATATATATATATATATATATATATATATATATATATATATATATATATAAACGAATCCCTATAAGAAGATGGTCAATATTGTCGATGGCGGCCTGTCAGCTCGTTATAATACGTTCTCCGTTGTAAAATGCACTCTTTGACCATTTTCCAAATATACAGCCAAGTGAACAACCCTGGGGTGTCTTTCATGTATAGCGAATGAAAAAATACGCACATCGCTTCGTTACTGTTTACGTAGCGGCTCATTTGAAATTGAGTTATCTCATCATTGGAATTTTTAATAGATTTTACGGAATGACAAAATTCCACATTTATGTGCACTTTAAATGTCTTGGACAGTAACATAGAAACGGAACAACCCAACGATTATCAACTTCAACGTCCTGTTGATTCACCTTGACTATTATTGACCTTCCATTGTCCTCAGTGGATCGGCGGCGATAAAGTGGATAACCATCATTTTCCGTCAACCATATACGGAGAATTGAGATTTAATATTCCACAGGGACCATGAATCATATTTTTTGTAACAGCCTCATGTAATAGTGGATTTTCTTTATTATCGGGAATTTCCACTAATATCACATCATCGATTTCATTAGGTCTTATCCTCTCAACTAACCAAATAAGGATATGTGCATATGGCAATCTGTGTTTTTGCCACTCAAGTGAATACATCCAACAGCGCGTCTCGCTGAACACGCGGTGCTTAATAATAAAATCCTTTAGTGATTTTAATTTTTGTTTGAACACCCTTGCAGTGATGTCATGGCGATCAATAGGTGATTGGCCAGGAAATAATTCTTATCGAATTTCTGTCCACTGCGGATTGCACGTGAACGTGATAAACCAATCTGGTGTGTCATAATGACGTACATACGACATAGCATCTTGGGCATATTCATGCATATGTCGCGGACTTCCGACGTATATTGCTGGGAGAATAGTCATTCTGCCGACATTCTGCGCGTTTCCGTCAGTATTGATGGTATCCCGAAGATGAATGTATTCCTAGGAACGGAATTTTGCCTGGTTCAACCTGATAAATCTCAATCGCTGTTTTAACTTTGACGTACATATCCACAGCATATGTTGCAATAGATGCCGACATTTTAAGATGAAATTGTTCTCATTTTTCCGAACCATCAAACTGTATGAATAATAACTCATTGAACTAACTTTTTTGTTAGTTTCGGCGCCTGTAAATAAATTTTTGTGTTAATAAGATAAAGTAACGTTATGTATAAGGAAGATTAGTAAAAGAAAGTTAGTTACTTACCTGTAACTGGATTTATCATCTTGTTTGAAAAATGATACCCATCTTCACCTTGTCAAAATAAGGTAGGATATTGTAATGCATCATATGATCGTTGTTGGCGCATTAAAACATTCTGCGTGTTGTCCTGTAGGCGTCTTATCAGCCCTAATGATAATTTTGTGGTTATCAGATGACATGCGGTCTTGAATAACGCGACCAATTCGTTGTGTTGATGGAAAAATGTTTGGAGTTGTTCCACAATTTGTCTTTTCACCGAATTATTGTGTGCACAACGCTAATCGACTTGTCTTGCTGAATCGCCCAAAAAATAAATTTGCAAAAATTTGTAGTTACTATCCGGAGTTGGCAATAAGGAACCTGTTCGATGATATATTTGACCCTGAATCTGCAAGACTAAATAGGTGTAATATAGGTAATTGTATAGCGAAATGTTTGTACCGCCATGTGGCTGGCAAAATACGTTGGCAGCATTGCTGTTCCCCCATTAACCTCTGTAAACATACTCATTTCCTGTTGCTTTTGGCAATTTAGATCTACCAACGTACTTTACACCGTGTTAATTGAAAGCTACTAACGCATTTTGCACCAGCCACATGGTGGCAAAAGTTTATTGTTTCCTATTATACTTATCTTGAAAGTAGGCATAAAATTATCTCGAATAACTTTTGTTGCACCAAATTACGTCATTTGAAAGCAATTATTGTATTGCTGGATATGAGTCAAAAAATGTATAGAATCTGGCCCATTTCCGGAAACCAATGAATGTAGTGGCCCCGGTGGCGATACCTATGACGTCAATTTGACTTTGCCACTGGCGCAACACAATCCAGGGGCTTCATTTTTAACTTAAATGCCTTGCAATGTGGACACACAACGTTCATTCGTTCAACAGCAACGATTTGCTGTGAAATGTAATCGATTTCCACATTATAATTGAATGCAGCTCGATGGGGATTAAACGCGACATTTCTACGTTGTTGATTTCGATTCCATCGATTCCGTTCAACTTCATTTCGCGCTTCGCGTTGCTCGTCAGTTTGACTTGCTCGTATATATCTTTGACTTGCAGAATTGCGAGTTCTGTGATCTATGTTGGTACGTCTAATTGTGACCCTCTTTTCAAAAAACTCAGTGAACAAACTGAAAACTGGATAAATGTTCCGATCGAATGGATTATACACTAAGAAATGAATAAAAAATTTTTTGATCGATATATACCCGCGATCGATGCAGTTGTTAAACGATATTTACTGCGCGCGAACTGTCAATTGCAAACCAAACTGTGTGATTTGTGTTTATAGTCTCTTTGTATATATTTAGTTTTACTCTATGTTAACCTTACTTGTCTTACTTGTCATTACCTCTGTTGCCACTAAATGCCAAAAAATCTAAATTTTTCACAGTAAATCTTTCCCTACAGCTCAAACCGTCTATTTTAATTTAATCTACAGTCCACACAAAGCTCTCTGTCGGCTATATTTTTTTACGGCGCGCGAACTGTCAAACGCAAGAACTGTCATCATACGCTTGAAGTTTAAATAGTCGTCAACTTTTCGTACCCAAGAACTGTCATCATACGCTTGAAGTTTAAATAGTCGTCAACTTTTCGTGTAATTTTCCAATTTTATGCGCAATTTTCTTTAATTTTCCAATTTTCATAAATTTTCATTTCGTAAGAACCTTCTGCAAAGTATTAGAAATCTTTTTAAGACAAGATTAAGGAAATCAGTAAAGTCGTTCTCAAGTTATGGCGTGACCATGGGAAATAGGGATTATATATATATATATATATATATATATATATATATATATATATATATATATATATATATATATATATATTATGTCCTTTTGCCAACTATTGGAACTTTTTTTCTTATATATCACTAATTTATTAAATATTTTTCAGAGCTTCACTTAGTGATTTTATAAATTTAGTAAACTTCTTTTCCATTTTTAAAAATTGTCTACAACGGATTAATGGAAACTCTATAAAAAAAAAACAAATTGACATTTTGAGATTAAATTACTTTTAATAAATAAGACTAGCGATGTTTACTCTGCAACGGATTAGTGTGCACTTATCTTAAAAATAATGAATTTTCACTCTTATAGTTAGCGGTGACTTAGTATAAATTTTGTTTTAATTTTTTTTTGATTGGCCAGCCATCTGACGTAAACTGGCAACTAGATTGAATTTTAAGCTTTGTAATATGAAACCAAAATGGATTCCTTATTGTCAATTTTGATATTTTATTGATATTATGAACTAAATATTATATTTGATGAAAATAAATTATGAGCTGTGTAAATTTTGGACTTTTCCTTACATTTTGATATATCTACAATTTACTTTTCGTTATTATTTAGCACATAAAATTGATAAATAAAATATGATTACATCTAAAAATTTTACATATACATTTAAATTTTAATTGTAACTTGCTGAAATTGATAAATCTTGTTTACTTAAAGTTATAATCATATTTAGCAATGTTTTACCAAC
Source organism: Diaprepes abbreviatus (assembly GCA_034092305.1). NCBI lineage: Eukaryota > Metazoa > Arthropoda > Insecta > Coleoptera > Curculionidae > Diaprepes > Diaprepes abbreviatus. The sequence goes on along the minus strand of JASJET010000110.1, from coordinate 1,487,747 downwards.
AATTAGGTACTATTTTATTCTAGTTTAGTTTTAAAATTAACTTATAATCTACATTTTCTTATATTAGTCTTACAGATTTACAATTCTTTTAACAAAGTTTTATAAATATTATTGTTGAAATGAGTTAAAACTAAAATATGATAAATGGTGTCTATGTTTCATCAAATGATTATTAGTTGACCTTTATTCTCACTAATATTATCTTTACCCGCACTATTTATAAAATGGGTGTTCAAAATTCTCTTCCTTGTGGATTTCACAATATTGTGTTAAAATACCTTTTGAAGGCACTGTTTCTGGTCAATAACACTTCACACATTATTAAAAATATCTATTGTTTATTAGTGTATTTGATTTATGTCTGTTAAAGTGAAATATGTTCATTATTCTTGCTCTAAATGCAATAATGTCCAACCTTTCACTCTAATTTTTATATCTTTTATCATGTTATTACAAAATTATAGGGATTTAGCATCCTTTTGAAACATGATTTATAAACAAATTCTTTCATACTATAACTAATATCTATTCTACAATCTACACTTACCACATAAATGCATCAATTTATTATTTATGTCCTTTTTTGGTTTGACATTTTCTTATTTAAAACTTATCACACCTTAGATAAGGTGACTACTTATACAATGCCCCAAAATTAAATATTTCCTATTTTTTTTGTATTGAATAAAATATTAAATATGAATATTTTCATTAACGCATGCTTTTACCCATCATTTGTTAAAATTAAAATTATATAGATATGCGCTTCATCCTTTTTCTTTTTTTTTTAGATATTACCTCTAGATGACATTGATCTTTTCATTGTTAAAACAATACACTTTAGAAATCACGACTTTGTACATTCGTAGATATCTTAAATTATAAATATTGACAGATAGGTTTATTCCTCTAGACAATTTTATTAATAATTTATAAATTATTAAATTAATTATTTGTTATCTTTATATTCAAAAATGTATTTTATATTGTATATCCCTCTTACTTGCTTTGTATCAGGATACACTAGCTTATAGATGTTTTCATCATCCTCAGTAATAACTCCATATTGTCCTTCGTATGCCCATTGAAAACAACTAAACTGTCCCGTTTTCTTATCAGTCCTTTTCATTACTTTTACAATAACTAAATTCCCTATTCTAAATTTACTGCGTTTTTTATGTTCTTCTCTTCGCTTTTTATATACTTGTTAGCCTTTTTTAAGTTCCTATGGTATATCTTCTTTAACATTTCTTTATATTTAATTATCTTTTAATAATTAATTATTTATATCCAAAATCCAAGGTCTATTCTCAATTTCTTGTCTCATGACTTGCGCTGGAATTTCTTCTGTCACTTAATTGGGAATTGTATTAAGGTATGTTTGTATATTTACGATATTTTCTTCCCAAGTATGTGGATTGTTGTAGCATAATATTCTTAATAACTTAGGAATCTCCTTTAAATATCTTTCAAATGGATTGGCTTGTGGATATCTTGTACTGGTAAAATTTAACGTGATATTTTTCTTCTCAAAGAACCTTTTAAATCTTTTATTTTGAAAATTTGTTGCATTATCCAGTATGCAAAACTCTGGACTTCTTTTAGTCTCTCCGTAATCTTCCATGTTTTTTATAGTTTCGTTGATATTGGTCCTTTGACATGGATAAAGTGTAACATATTTTGAATAAATGTCCGAAATTACTAATATAAGTTTTGATTTATGCAATAATGGTGGTGAATTACTTATAAAATCAATAGCTATCATTTATCTAGGATTAGTCGCAATAATCGACTTTGGCTGGTTTCTATTGGTAATGTCTTTGTCTTTTGCCGTTTGACATATATCACATGTTCCTGTTGCTTCTTTGGCTATAGACAAGTCTTTCTTCCCATAATACTTTTCTCTGAAAATCATCCACAGTTTCCTAGATCCTGTGTGTCCAAATTTGATGTGCAATTCTTGCAATATTTTCTTTGCCAGTGGGGATGATATAATATATAATTCTTTTCTATTCATTATTTTCAGCTACATTCCACCTTTAAAAAAATTTTTGTTTTTAATATCCTGTTCTAAATTTACTTGGTCCTCTATGATTTGGCTCTTTGAGAAAAACCCGTGTTCTTGTTTTAATATATTATATCCTATTTTGACTTTTCCCTTATCTTTATCCAAACCTTCTGTCCTGGACAATATATCTGCTACAAATTACAATTTTCCTGGGATATGCTTTATTTCAAAATTATATTCTTTTAATAGTAATGACCATCTATGTATTCTATTGTTCTATTGTTTCCATACTTGTTATTTAAAATTGAAGTGATTGCCATATGGTCAGTTTCTATTATAAATTTGTTGCCTAATAACTAAATTCTCAATATTTATATGCAATATTATGGTAGCAAGTTCTAATTCTGCCACCCAATATTTCTTTTCATATGGTTTAGTAACTCGAGAGCAAAAATATATTGGACATTCCTGATCTTTTAGTAATTGGAATAAAACTCCTGAAAATCTTTGATCGGATGCATCAGTTCTTAATATAAATGTTTCTTTACCATCAGGATGATATATCTTCAGATTATTCGCAAAAATATTTTTAATTTCATTAAATCCATATTCTCTCCTTTCATTACATTTCCATTTCACATCTTTGCAAAGTAGTCCCATCAATGATATTTCCTTATTACTAAGATCTGGTGTTAGACGATGGTAATATTTTACTAATCTCAGAAATCCCCTTAATATTTTTAGGATATTTGGACGTTGGTAATTTTGGATAACATCTATTCTATCAAGATCCATTTCTACTCCTTGTAGATTTATCTTGTATAATAAATAATTAATTCCCTCCTGATAGAATTTTTTCTAAATTAATTTTCAGTCCTGCATTGTCTAATGCTTCCAGTGCAAGTTGAATGTGTCCTTTGTGCTGTTCTTTTTTCTTTGAATATATTAAAATGTCGTCAATATAATGTAGAATATAATCACTATGTTTTTCTAACACCTTGTGTAATGCCCTTACTAAAGCTGCACAAGCACTCTATAATCCAAAAGAGACAACTATAAGTTGATCTATTATGCCATCAATTTGAAATCCTGTATATTTCCTGCATTCCAGATCTAATGATATTAACCAAAAACTATTTTTCAGGTCGATCTTTGAGAAAATGGCAGTATTAGTGATTCCCTAATATAGCATCAATATTTATTGGAGCTTCATATTGTGGAATTGTGTACTGGTTAATATTCCTAGCATCTAAACCTAATCGAAGTTCTCCATTCTTCTTCTTAACAACCACAACTGGATTTATAAAAGTAGTGTCTGCTCTTTCAATTATTCCATTATTAATCATATCATTTATTTCTTCCTTAATTTTGGAGTGATATATATATATATATATATATATATATATATATATATATATATATATATATATGTATATATATATATATATATATATATATAGGTATGGGGTATGTTTTTTACTTTCAACTTCTCAATATCTCTAACTTCTTTAATAGATAATGTACGTAATCTATTGCCACTCTATTTTCTTTGGAAATTAAATTATTAAATTGTTTTAGCATGTACAACACATCATTTTTATATTTATAATGACGTATAATATTTTCTTCTTCAAAAATCCTCTTCATACTATTCTCATCAATATCCTCAACTATAACATCATGATAAAATTAATTTTTCTCTCTTCCACTATACTCCTCTTGAAATAGACCTATGCATGCTAAACTACTAGTACCCTCTTCCTCTATTACTAAATTATTCACAAATTCAAACTTCCCTTCTGCAATTTCCAAATTCATTTCTTCATAATTAATTTTAGCCCCATATTTAGATAATATATCATTACTCACTATTGCATCTACATTTATATCTTTAATTACTAAAAATGAAGATACGATTGCTTTATTACCAATTTGAATTTATAATAAAATTTACTGATTAACTTCACACATTTTTTTGTTATTTCCTCCAATTAACTTTAATTTTGGAATTTTATTCATAATTATATTTTATTATTTAATAATATACTTTCACCTTTATTTTGATTTATCAGTGGTGCTTCAGAACCATTATCTATAAGTATGTTTACACATCATTTTATATTTTACCATTTATATATATTAAATCAAGATTTATAAGCCAAACGGCTTCTCACTCCCTCCGGAGAATATTGACTCATACCAGGTATACAAAGATACCAAAAGTATGAAGCTTTGTGGGAACCCTTTCCATGTTGTCCGGTCCTAGGTGACGTGGTCTGCTGTATTTCCCACTAATTATTGGACGGTTCACGCGGTTGCAAGGACAACTGCTTGCTGCATCGGTTTATACAGATGCTCACTAAGGCCCAGTCCCTTGATGTTCTGCAGGAGGTTCTTTGTTATCACTCCAGTTGTTGACAATATTATGGGAATCGTTTGGACGCTGTTCGTTGCCCATTGTCTTCAGATTTGCACCACCAGATCTCTGTATTTGGCGATCTTCTCGTTGTACTTTGGCACTAGGTTGTTGTTGTTAGGTACAGCAATGTCGATTAGTGTAGTTCGCCTAGAAATTTTATCTATTAGTACGATGTCTGGTCTATTATGAGCAACTTTCTGATTCGTCAGAACCGTTCGGTCCCAATATAACTTGAACTGGTTGTTCTCAAGAATAGGCTCCGGATTGTATGTGTAATAAAGTAATTTTTCTACCTGTAATAGGAAAACTTTTCTGCTAACTCTTGGTGGAGTATTTTAGCGGCTGAATCGTGTCTTTTCTTATACTCTGTTGCGGCAAACGCTTGGCATCCTCCAGTTATGTGCTGGATTGTCTCTGATGTTCGACAGCCATATCTGCATTGACCATTTTCTATTGAGGGATCTCTAATGATGAACTTTCGATAGTTCTTCGTCAGAATAACCTGGTCTTGGATAGCTAACAAGAAGTCCTCCGTTTCCGGAAACATCTGTCCTGAAATCAACCAGTAGTTCGACGCTGAGTTGTCGACATTGTCCTGATTGACCTCATTTGGATGCCGTCTATGAAGTGGCTTCCGTAGCCAGGTTTGTAACTTCTCTTGGTCTGTTTGGTGGTGAGAAGTAATATCTTGTTCCCTCAGCAGTAGCGGCGTTGAATGGTCTGCCTCGCATATAGCAAGAGTCCGCTAACCTGTGGAAATATGAACGTAAGTTTATTATTTGTTGGTCCTCTTCCTCCTTGGTGTCTTGGAAGCATTGTACGTTCAATAGCACTCCGAGGGTGATGTTTTTGACCTTTTGTTAGAAATGTCCTTATTTTTCATTGCAGGTTTTGGATGTCGGTCCTGCTCTATTTTACAATTCCAAAAGAGTAGCTCAGCGCAGAGCAAGCATATGTGTTGAGCGCCTTAAACAAATTTCTACTATTTAAGTTAGTTCGTAATACCCACCTTACAGTTCTAACAAATTAGGTTGTCAATTCGGCCTTCATAGTGCCGTAGTCAATTCTTTTAGCCTGTTTCATACCTAGGTAATTGTATGTTTGGTCTGCTTCCATTGCAGCTATAGTTTCACCGTTCTGCATTTCAAAGACCCCTGGCTGTATCTTCTCTTTAACGTTGTTCAAAATACGGCACTAGTTAAGTCCAAATTGAATTCCGATATCCCCGGAGAATCCCTCTACAATTTTAAGCATTTGTTCCAAATGGTGTCTGGTAGCAGCCATCAGTTTAACATCATCCATGTATAGAAGATGATTTACTCTTACTACCTCTTCGTTGCTTTTCTAATACTAAAGCCGTATCTTATTGAGTTCAAACGGCGTGATAGTGGGTTCATTGCAAGGCAGAACCACAATGGGCTAAGTGAATCGACCTGAAATATTCTCCTTCGTATCAGAATGGTGCTAGTTTCGATGGTGTCGCTGGATTGTACTTGCAATTGGATCCTAGTTCTCCAGGTTGACATGATGTGTTCTAAAAAGGAAACAAAATTATGATCGGCCCTATACATTCTCAATATAGTTTTGAGCCACTCATGTGGCACTAAGTCGAAGACCTTTTTAGAATCCACGTAGGCAGCAAAGAGGTTTCTTCGGTACAGGCTTGGTTACATATGACAGAGTTAACAATCAATTGTTCCTTGCATCCCATTGCTCCCCTCGTGCATCCTTTCTGTTGAGTTGCAATGATGTTATTTTGCTCACAATGTGCATAGATGCGTTGGGTCAAGCAGGAGGTGATCACCTTATACAATGTGGGTAGGCAGCTGATTGGCCTATACTCAGCTGGGTCATGTGTGTTGTGTTGATCCTTTGGTAGAAGGAACGAAATACCTTCGGTCAAGAACAATTGCATTTTTGCTGGGTTAAGGAAAACATCATTAATAAGATTAGCCAGCTGACTGTGCATACACCAGAACTTTTTGAGCCAGTAATTCTAGCTCCCGTCGAGACCTTGAGTTTTCCAGTTATGAGATGCCTTGATTATTCTTGAAATTTCCTAGGTGGTAAATGGCTCAAACTGCATCTGGTTGTAGTCTCGGCAGATTTGGTGTTCTTCATTGATCCAACCAGCTGCGATGTTACAATTGGCTGGTGTGAAAAGTTGGATTCCGCAGAACTCTTCTACCTGCTTTCTATTTGGATATCAATTATCTGCTCTATTAGGTGGAGAGTTTAGCTTACGGTAGAAAGTAGTATTTTAGTATTGCTATTATTATTATTATAGGGTCTATGCGTAATCTGATTATTGGTATTATTTGGAAAATTATTTCTACTTCTTTTAAAATTATTATTATTATACCAATTTTGTCTAGATCTAGGTCCTAGAGAAAAATTATTTTTATTATTTTGACTTAGACACAAATGTTGATTACTAGGAAGATTGTAAGTATGGGTAGAACTACTTATATTGCCCCTTTGCACTCTCGTGAGAAAAGTAATTAATTGTGACATTGTTTTAATATTTTGTATTGTTATTGTTTGAACTATATTCTCATTAAAATGTCTGGCAATATGTAAGAAAATTTCGTCTTCTCTCATGATAGGTTCAAGGTATTTGGCTACTGTACTAAGTTTCAAAGCATAATTGACTAAATCATTACCCTTGTTATAATTAATTTTACCAAAATACAAGTTTTGCCTGAATTCTGCCTGTTTAATTTCACCCCAAAAATAATCTAAAAATGAAATCCTTTACATCTTGAAAATTGTTTAAATTTCCAATTCTGTTTTTAATACTATTAATAAAAACTATAGGATGTAATAGTTTTATATTCCCTGAAAATTTCATTCCAAGTTTCATTACACCTGTTCCTATATTGCTCCTGATTATCCCTTCCAAATGTATTTTCTCTTCTTCTAGCTTTTTCTCTAAATGACTTGTTACCATCCTTATATTATTTCTTAATTTTTCTTCTATTATGGTGTCATACTCTGTAAATGTCCTTTTGCATTTTTGATCAATATTATCTACTTTTTGTCCATGTCTCTCTATATCTATGGTCATATTTTGCATGGTTATATCTAGTTTCTCATTTACTTGCTTCATCTCCGACGTTCTTTCAGTTTTTTCTATTTCCAACAACTTAATCACCTCCTCATTATTGTAAGGGATTTTGTTTTGGATCTCTTCAATAAATGTAGCCATATCCTGAGCTATTTTAATTTCGATTTCCTGTATTTTCTTGTCCACATTTTCTTCTAATTTCTTTTGTCCTTGTTTAATAATTAATAACTCTTTTTGTCCGTTACTAATTTCTCCGTTGAATTCCTACTGACCTTTTTCCATTTTCTTTTCTAGGTCTTGCTGACCTTTTTCCATTTTTTCTCTAGATCTTGTTGACCTTTTTCCATTTTACCTTCAAGTGCTTTTTGCATATTTTGCAAAAATTGCAATATATCTGTGTTGTCATTTCTGGTCTGGTTATATGCTTCTTGAACATTTTCTGCTTGCCTGCTTTCTTCCACATTTTCTATCATTGTCTGCTGAACTTGGTTACCAATTTCAATTCCTGTGGAAGAAGTGGTAGAACTCTTTACACTTTCTTCTGTTTCTTGGCTAGTTATACCTATGTCAATATTTATTTGCTTACCTGATCTTAATGTAAGGTTTTAGCAGCCATTTTAATTTATTATTATTTATATTTAGCTGATATAAAATTTAAAAATTTGTGCCCTTTATCTTGTGACTTAAAAAAAAAAACTTTAGCCTGTTATTTTTCTAATTTTTTTTTTAAATTGCCTTATATTGGTTTCCTACTTTTTCAAAAGAAAAAATGTTGCCCCACGTTGGTTTCTAACTTTTTCAAAAAAAAAAACTTTCGCCACACGTTGGGCGCCAATTGCGACGATTTGTCGTTTTCGTGACTGCGCAAAGTGTCCGTAAAAAAATTAACCAAATTATTTATTATAGGAAAAAAAAATTTCAGATTAAATATGTTTCAGAGATGCTTTTTATGTCTTGATATAGCTTTCTCCAGGAGTTTCTTTTGGCTTCTTTATTTCTTATTATGATCAGTGAGTGCTTTAGAATATTCTGTTCACTCATCGTTCCTCTTTCGCTTTGTTGAACAGTTTCCTTGTTGTTTTCTTCAACACTATGTGATCATTATTCCACCATCTGAATTTGTTGCCTCATTAGAGGACAGTCATGGAAAGAGCTTATAATTGCTTCCTGCAATTGAACAGAAGTTAACTCAATATCCATATTGATTTTTATGACAGATGAAACATTTCGCATATTTAAACTTCTGTTATCCATGTAATTCTTTCATTCGTACATTTCGAGACAGGATACACTGCGACTGGTCTTTCCACATTGACCATTTCCAAGAAAAACAGTCGCCAAGTTTATGTCAGTTATTTCGCTATGAGTTCTGGGAACAAGGGTGAATTCTTTCCCGTAAATTAAAGTGCCTTGGTTTTTTGGAACTATAAAATTAAAAAGTTACTCACCTTTTCTGTTTATGTCACTTCTCTTCTATGCTAAAACATGTGCGTTGGCGTTCATTCAGACGGCAGCCTGCAGGTTTGAAACCCTGCAGTGCAGTACCAATTGCTTCATGTCCAGTGTTGGAGAAGGGCTAGATGAGTTATATGGCAGCTAAACTGAGACTATGATCGTTACCTTCTGGGTTTTTGCCACCTGGTAATTTAGTTTGATGATCGCTTGATTTCTACAACAAAAACAAACTAGTTTCAATGTATGGCTCTGGCATGATCAATGCATGAATCATAGGTTACCTTATTCTTTATCTCTACTAGTCCAGCTACGCGTTCTCTGGTCGGCAAGGGCTTTTATATGAGGACGATGTCAATGTCTTTATTGGCTAGGAACTTACTTAGTATGGCAGACTCAGCTCTACTGTGCTGCAAATTCACTTGAAGTACCCGTACCATTGTCAGGTTCTGTTCTGTAACGCTTTCTCTCCATATTGTAAGTAAGTTGGTTAAGGTACGCTTTATACCCTACATCGGCCAGCTCTTTCGATGATTCCTCATCGAGGGTCAAACCTTCCTTCTTTCCTAGACATCTTTCGTTCTTTCGGGCCTTGGCAACTTTGACGATATCTCGAGCTTAGAACAGCGCGCTTTTAAGGTCTTTGGTGAGAAACCATGCCCTCCTACTACGTTTTCGCCTGTTCATCTACGCAGATTTCGAATAACACCACTAGTATATCTGGGGCGTTACTGTGACTCCGGATGGCATGTTCCATCGACTTCTTCACTTCTTCAGCAATGACCTTAAAAGAACTACCCTTAAAATCAAAGAATTCCAAGAAATACCAGTGACGTAATTAGTTCTTCGGCATCGAAGTCGAGAAAGAAGCCGAAGGATGCCGAGCTAAGCCGAAGCGTCAGCGAGTTTGTAATAATTGTGTGTGTCTAAGTTTTCCAAGAATTTCACTTAGTCACAGCTAAAAATAACTTCTTCTGCAATACATTGAAAGAAGTAAAAATGTTGTAATTTGAATGATTCATACATAAAGTGTGATTAATAATATAAATTCATGTTTGTTCAGGTTAAACTTGGGCTCGGCTAAATGACTACATGCATGACCTCATCCTGGTTCGCGGAAGCTTTTATTAATTTAAAGTATTTTTTTAATAATTATTTATTTAGTTTTATTTTATATTTGAACATAGTTGTATATTAAGTAAAAATGGGTTCTCTATGTTTTGTAAAGCTGCGATTTTATAAAAATAATGAATTAATTTGTACTAAAGTAATTAAATCAAATATGTTTGATTGTGTATTTGATAATTTTCTGGTAGAAGATTATGATTCGGTAAGCGTAAATGTACATTATGAAGAATGAACTTTCCCTTGTGGTTATCATGAGGAATGTACTTTATCTAGTGGTTATACAACAGACAATTAAAAAGAAAAAGATATCTCTAATGGTTATATAGCAGATAATGAAGAAGATCAATCAGATAAAATAAGCCTAAAAGACATTGAATTTAATAAAATGAGTATTGAAAAAAAATGATTATTTAAAAAAATATATGTGTGTTTTTTATTAGCTTAAATAAAAGACTTTTAATAAATACAAAAATTTATTTACATAATAATATACATACATTTAAAAAAATTTTTTATGTAAAAATGGGAGCATTTTCATTATAATAAATTTAAATTCCAATAAATAGGACAATCTTTAGTTACATAATGGGTTATATTTCTCCAATTTCGGATGGATTATGCTTGGATACAATGGATCACAAATGCTGTAATATAAATTTTCATTAAATTTAAAAAAAATTGCGAATCTATCTCTTCGATTTTTGCCACATTTACAACAAAAACTGTGAAGTTCACAGACCATTTTTTGACCACTTCTTTTATATGTTACCCAATTAGTAGCTGATTCACGACATCCACGAACAAAACACATTTTTTTATTCTCCATTATATCTTTTTTTATACTAACAATAAAAATAAATTTTCTCTTGTAAATTATAAACTATACTAAATAATCTGATTTTTAAAAAAATACATATATAAGTAAATTTATCTATTTGACTGGTGATCATTGTTTTGATTATTGTTTCGATAATTGTTTCTAATATTTCCGTCTCTTTCTTTACTCTCTAAATAATCAGAGGGTAAATCACATCCTAAACACTTGTCATTTGGAACATCAGATTCGCCTTTACATTTAGGACACTTATGTGTTGCTGGGACTGGCATTTTAGAAATACTGAAAAGAAACTTTAATAATAATGGTATAAATAGATTCGGAAAAACCTAAAAAAAGAGCTGATTACCAAAATGTTGGTTCTTTAACCAAGAAACCAAGACCATATAAACAATTCAGCAAAAAAAAACACCCAAAAAACAATAGCTGAAAAAATATATATAATTCTAAGAAACAATACCTGAATATATATATATATATATATATATATATATATATATATATATATATATATATATATATATATATATATATATATATATATATATATATATAATTTTAAGAAACAATACCTGAAAAAATATAATTTTGATTCATTTCCAAATATGTAAGCGAACTCTTAATTATATTTATAAGAATATGTAAATAATTATAAAATTTAAATAAAGGAATGCAAAAATAATTATAAATTTCAATGAAGACTAGTGGTTTTTTTTATAACATAATGTCTTTAAAGACATTGGTTGGCAATTTTTTACAAGGAACGATCAATATATTTTCTTTTTTTATGTAGTTTAATATCTTGTGTATCTTTAAAATGTTCAACTAATATTTGTTGTGGTACAACAATTTGAAGTATTTCTTTAAATTCATTAATATAAAATGCACTTTTACAAATATCCAAATCTAAATCACTAATTATTGTCCAGACCTAATGTTCCATACTTTTAATTTGTGGATTTGATTTAATGAATACTATGTTAATAATATATTCTTTGTTTTCAATGTTTATTCTTATTCCATATGATTTAAATGGTGTTAAATAGTATATTCCTGATTCAAAAATTGATAATGTTTTTTGTTTTAAGGCACTGGAAATAAATGAATTTATTTTATAAAAATTTGTAAAGGATTCTCTTTCTTCTATAAACAAATCAATATCTATATATTTATTGATACGCTTAAAAATATAAGAAGCGTATCATCCAGCACAACATATTCTAATATTTTTTTCTTTTAGTAATAATATTATTGATATTATAATTTTTAATACATTATTGTCTTGTATACAAGGCTGAAATTTTTTCGAAATAAATTTAATACGATCTTGATTTAATGGATTAAATCTTTCCGTAGTAATTTTTTTCTAAAGTCTAGATGACCCAAAACCTTTAGTTCCTCTTTGTGATAGGTCTAAAACCTCACTTTCAGTGGTTTCTATTAAAATGGAATTTATTGATTTTTTAATTATTAATTGGGCTATTCTATAGCCTTGACAAACTATAAATATAGAATCAGAATGATTATAGAGGACAACTTTTATCTCGCCTTGATAGCCTTCGTCAATAATTCCAGCCCCAACTTCTATTCCATAGAAAAGACTTAAACTAGATCTTGATCTAATTTCGGCGTAATGATCGTTGGCTAATTGAAGTTGAATTCCGGTTCCTACTGAAACTCTTGATCTGGGCCTAATTAAAACGTTTGACAAAGTGTACAGGTCGTATCCTGCAGATTTGCTTTTTCTTTTTGTAGGAATAATTGCCTTTGGATGGATCTTATTAAGTTTAACCTGGAAAAAATAAATTAAAAAAAATGAAAAAAACATATTATATAAAATAAAAATATTACCTGGGTAGTTAGATTCCATTAGGTCATATTTTTTTCAGATATCCATAATTTTTAAATATTGTAAAAAATATATTTTTTATACTTTTTTGAGATTGTTATTTTCAATGATTTTTTTTGATAATTACAAACATTTCGATTAATTAAAAAAAAATGATTATTTAAAGCCCCATGGTAAAGTATCTGTTAATGAATAATTTACCATTCTTTTATCATCATATGGATTTAATGCAATTTTTTATTGTTCTATGGTATATAATTGATGTAATTTTGATTTAATAATTTTTTGACTAGTTTCAGAAATATTATTATTAAATAGACATTTATAATAATAATCATCAAATGTAATGGTTTTAAGAGCAGCTTTAGTTATACCCTTAGCTTTCCTAATAGTACCATAATTGTTAATAAAATTATCAATATCTTTTTTATTTGTACCTTTTCTTTTAAGTTTCTCTACATCTTTTTCTAGTTCCAAATGTATTTTATACATTTTTAGAGTGTACATTTTTGATCTTAATCCAATAAATTCATTAATAGTTCCATTAAGTTCATCTTTCATTAAACCAAGAACTTTTTTATTTTTACGTGGAATATTATAAATATTATTATCAGGATAGTCAGATGTGTCGAATTTATGGATATCCTCTTTAATATATTGATAGATATCATCCACATGAAATTGATATATTAGTGAATCTGTATCTGTATATAATAATTTTACTTTATTTTGAAATTTATTTTTTATATAATTGTAATGAAAATCATATAAGAATGTTTTTGAAAGGTCTAATATACTGAATCCTGCATAAATTAGCTTATTTAATTTTATTTCTAAACGGGACATTTCAATAAGTATTAAATCGTCAGCTATTATAGAACAGCTATGAAAATTTGGCTTAGAAATATAACAATTAGCACCATATCGACTAGACCAGTGTGTTACTAATTTAACGTCTTTATGTTTTCGAACATTTTCTATTGTTTTCCCGAAAAATGCATTATTTAATAACTTAAAAAAATTCTTTTCGAAATCATTTTTACTTTGCTTTCTTAACTCTGTATTTAATTCAATGTAATTTTTTAACCAACTAGACTAAGTAAATTTTAAAACTCTATGTATTTTTATTAGTTTTAAATTTAATTTTAAAGCTTGTTTTAAATTTATATAATGAATAACATATTCTTTTTTAGGAAAAAGTGTAGTTAATAATTTTGTATTTTTAAATATTGAAGAGGGTGGACGTAAATGTTCTGGACATAATGGTAAATCCATATGTAAATGAAATAGTTCCTTAGGATATTCTAAATCTACTTCAAAAATATATCCTACAGGACTATTACCTGGAATATTTAGAATACCATTAGGAGTAAAATTATTATTTATACACTCAAAATGTTTTTCTGGTAATGGTAAACTCATTGCTGTTCCATATAGATTATTTACATCAAAATACATAATATAAGATGAAGGTAAATTTGGATCGTATTTCGTTTCCATATATTTATTATTAGCTTTTCCATATCGATTAGAGCATTGGGAAATATCACCTCGTATCCCTTTTTCAATAAATAGAATCATATCAATATCAGTTAATAATTCTAATTCAATACCTAATGAAAGTACAATTTGATATGCTAAACCTGGACTAGTATAAGTCCATAAAGGATCCAACTTATATGTATTTATACATGTTTCTCTAAAATTTTCAAAAATATCAGCTAAAAGAAGCACGTCAGTTGTAAGATATATTTCCGCATATTCTTTTAAAGATTTAATTTTAAAACTATTCCAAACTTTACAAGAAAAACTATAATCTTCTTCGGAAATATGTTCGTTTTTTAAAGAATTATATAACAATTCTTTGGATGGTAACTGAGTATCTCGTAATTTTTCCCAACAGTCTAAATATTCGTAAGGAAATATTCCTTTACGAGTTAATAAATTAAATTGTTCATCATTTTTATAATAACATCTTAAAATATTTTTTTTAGTATTAGGTAAATATGAAGATAAGTCATCAAGACTTGAAGCCATAAATCGAAATTAATCTAAAAATCTAAACTGAATATTCGAATTTTTAATATATTTAGTAAAAGGAATGTATTTTTCTTTATTAATTGGTAAGAGACATTTTTCCTTCTATATTAGTACTAAGGGCCTTAATTAAGAAGTGTTTATCGTATCCAGATAAATTATGAAATTAAACTGGAATTATTATATTAGTTTTAAAATTTAAATTACATAAGTTATGTGCGACACCCGTAAAATGACGATGATCTCTGACTTTTTTATCGTTTTCTTTAAATTGTTTTAAACAAATTTGAAATGATTTGCCGATTTAAAATTATGCCATTCTTCATTGTTTAGAGGATCCATTGGTATTATATTGTCGAAAATATTTTTAATTTTAATTGATATTTTTTGTAGTTCATTAACAAACCAATCTATGCAATCTTTACCTGTATACAATTGAGAGTCTGATAAAGAATTATTATAAGAATATTTTAAATAAAAGGCAATACTGAAAGGTTCATGCGTTTGAAATATTTTTGTTTTATCATTTCCAAAATCATTATGTTTAATTAAAATAGTTTGTAAATCTGCATAGATAGCAAAATGAATTTTTTGTTTAAATTTAAAATTAGTAAATTTTAAGATGTTATTATTTTTGGTAGGTAAAGTTATCTTTGTTTCATTCATTGTTTTACATAATTCAAAATATTTAGCTAAATTATTTTGCGTCTTAAAATGATTAAGACATCTTTCACAAAACCATTTTTTATGAGTTAGAATACCCATTTGTTTATTTAACATTCGTGATAAATTGTTAATAAACGCAAAATGATAGATATTTTTATTAGAAAGTAATAATAAATTAATTCTTGGTGAAAATTTTTTCTCGCTTAAACATAATGGAACTATATCAGATTTTTTTCTTCTAATTTTAAAAACGTTAATAGATATTTGATTTAAATCCTCAAATTTTGGTATATCATGAAGTAGAATTGGAAAATTAATATTATTATATTTTAATACTTCACTGAAATGGGGATAAGAAGAAGTACGTAGTTTATTTTTCATTGAGTGACATGGGTATAAAGCACAAACAATAGATCATAAAAAACAATATTCATCATTATTTTTAATATTAATGACGCTTTTTGTGTTTTGAATAAATTTTGGTAATTTAACGTATGTTGAATAACCACAGATTATTGGAGAATAATTATTTATATTTACTTTTAATCCTATAATTTCATAAAGGGCGTATCCGCTGTTCTTTTCTTGAAAACTTTCTAATTTTAATAAAATTTTATTTTTAACATTTTTAGCATAACAATTTTTTAAATTAGTATTTTTATCTATGATTTGGTTTTTAGTAGAAAAATGTTTAACATCAGTTTGAAAAGTTTGTGGTTTTATAAACACAGCTGAAAAAGTAGTATTTACTTTTAATAAAGAGCGTTTTAATTCTTTCAAGATTCAAGATCTTGCCATTCTAAATTCTTTATAAAATTTTTGAAATTAATAGAATTACTAAATTTATATCTTTTTTTATTTTTAAAAATTGTTTTGTAATATTTTAATATTGTTAAATTAGATTCTATTGCAGCTAAATTACCCAAACATTTTAATTTATTTTTTTCACATTTTTCAATTAATTTAATTGTTTTTCGAATATATCCTATCCAAAATATATAATCATTTTTTGTTTTAATTAATCTACTTATTTGTATTATCTTCTCAACCACTGAACTAACTATTGTATTAAATTATCTGAGGTACTAGTTGAAGCTGTTCGAGCGTTGATTCTGTATATATATTTCAACTGTAAATGACTAATTTTTCACCTGGTTTATGATATAAAAATACCTTTTACTAATGCAATAACAAAAAAACTAAACAAGGAAATTAATTATCGAAAGTAGTTTTACTTCATTTAAAATAATTACATTCTATGTATTATACTTTTAAATTTATGCAATGCTTAATGGTATAATTAAATTTAAATTATAGTAACCATTTATTTTTTTTTTAAATAAAATAGAAATTTTAATTATACCTGTTGCTCAGTATTTAGATAATTATCTCACTATAAATATTTTCCGCTCAAATTGAATATCAATTAACATGTGCATCAAATTAAAATAATCACATTACTATAAGTAACTAATTTATTTTCTGATTTTGTTTTTTCCTTTTTTCGCTGACATTAAATATCAATAAACATATTTACCTAGTAGAAATAATTACATTCTATTTATTATAATTAATTTATTCCTTGAATTGCATCATTTTTTAATTATGTATAAGGTTTTTCTGTACATTCACTGAATTAATAGTTTACTATAAAAATAGGAGAATATTAGGTTTTGTTATTCATTTTAGTATCTAACTTGTTAGTAACTTTTTACAATTTTAAAAAATGTCTGTAAAATCAGAAAGTCTTTCAGATACGCTGGTTTTAGTTGATGAAGAAGTGATAGAAGAAGTTAATCAGGATGTGAAAGAAGGAGGAAAAGAGGTGCTTGAAATGAATTATATTGATTGGAATGAAGAAAAGGAAGAGGCAGAGGAAGAGGAAGAGACCCAACAAAAACCTGACGAACAGGAGGAGTTTCCAGGTACAGTGAGATGTTTTATGGATAGTAGAAATCATTGGTCACATATGGCGTTGCAAAAAATATTAAATAATCTTTTAATTGAAGAACCTGATTTTGTTAAAGTAACTCTTTCACCTGATGCAACGTCATATTTATCATCTATTTTCCAAATTTGTATTCAAAAATATTTAAAAAAATTAGAACATACGACCAATGAAATTACTTGTAACAAATTTTATGCCATTTGTAATTCCCCAAATTTTTCACATAATATTACCCTAATTGGAGCATTAATTTGTAAAAATTGTTTCAAAACCCATGATTTTATGAGATTACTTCGAAAAATATGTATTAATTTTAAACCTATGGAAATTCTAAAAATTCATTATCATTTTTCTGGACATATACATTGTTCATTATGTTTTGGAGATACAATATCAAATTTTTTTTGTGATTTAATTAATTCAAAAAATTTCTTTTCGGCTTGCCAAATTTGTTGTAGAGTAGATTAACTCCAAGTTCTCCTACATTTTTAAAACAATATGTATAAATACAGGTTCTTCTTTCAAATTGTATCAGAACATTTTGTTACAAGTGCACTTATATTTTGAAATTCCTTCTTTTTCTACGTATCTGAGAGAAAAAAAGATCTCTACCACACATTGTACAATTATTGTGGCAATTACAGACAAAGTGAATTTTCCTCTTAAAATGGTAATGGTGGTCATGAAACAGATTTTTCAGTGAGTATTTTTTTTATTTTTCGTTTTTAACAATAAGCATTTTTTGATTTTAAAAAATAAATTAGATATTTTTAATTTTTTTGTACAAAAAACTTATATTTTTTTTAATAAAAAGTATTTTAAATTTATATAAAAAATTAATATATTAGTTTTTTTTTTTATTTTAAAAATAGAATAAAAAAACTTGAAAAAAAATTTAATTTTTTTTAAAAAATCTAAAACTTTGTTTTTTTTTTTAGATTTGGTGTTAAAGATATAACATTAAAAGGTGATAAAATATTTATACAGTTAACATATTCTCCAAAAACTGTAACTTTGTTGAAAAAATTTGGAAACTTACCTATTCAATATATACGTGCCTAACTTGAAAATGATGAACAATGTTTATTATTCCACAAGGCCGTAAAGAAGTATTCGTTCAATCTCGAAGACGAATCGATGTTGCCGTCGTCGTCAAGTTCAGATACTCTTCTACTTCCTCCACCCCCTCTAGTTCCGGTTAAAAGAAAGAAACCAACTAATGTTTCAGACAAAGTTCAAGAAGATCAAGGAATTGAAATATCAATTCTGGATGAAGAAGGTTTATTTTTAAATTCACAAAAATATTTTTAATATTTATTATATTATGTATTCCTATATATTATGTATTTCTATATATTATATTCTAATATGTATTATTTGAAAAAAATAAATAAAAAAATGAATCTATTAAATGAGTTTAAAAAAAAAACAAAAACCTTTTCCGAAAAAAAAATTATTTATTGATAATTATTTGATACAATCCATTATTTTAATGCAAATACATTTTGTTTGTCACATCTTAAATTATTATACAAATGATTATTACAATGTAGATTTTTAACATTATATGAACTGATAATATTTTTAACATTTGGACATCCTAAATTAGCTAAATCTATAATTTCATTGGAAATAATTTTATGTAACCAATTCTTTTTTTCCAATGCTTTAACAAAAACTTTTTAATTCTTTTCTATTACATACCTAATGAAGGAAAAAATATTTTCAATTACTATAGAGTCTCTATTATAAAGTTTACAATCCCATTCCAGTCCATGTAATTTTGTTGTACTCCAATTAACTTGTTGGTTAAATTCATTGTTCAACCATTGGGAAGACAAAGGTAAGTAAATATGTTTATGAAATAGTTTTCCAGTTCTTATATTTAAAATAGCAATTTCTCTGCATATAAATGAAGAATCTTTATATTGAAATCCTTGAATATCTATCACATACATATTAAAATATTGTTATAATATTAGTTAACGGATTATATTTAATCAATCGATCATGTAATATTAAACAATAAGCTGTGGTATTCGCAGGTATTAAGGAATTTGTTTCAAATTCTATTCGAATATCAATAGCATCACCTTTCAGGATGTCTTCACTTTGTCGTGAATAATCTACAACTACCAATGGAGCAATATTTTTATACTTTATAGGATAAATGCAAGCTGAACTTTCATTTTTATAATAAGATTTTTGAAATTGCTTAAACATTTCATAAAGAATTGCATATTTGTTAGTATCAAAATCAACATTTAAATTATCATATGGAAATACTTTTGAATTTAAATGAACTTTTAAATTAGATAATTTACAATGATCAAAATGACTCATATTTTTTGAAATATCATTTTTTTTTGTCAGTTTGCAATCCGAAAATCGTAATTCGAGGCTTTTCAAGTTGATTAGAGCTCTTCACAGTCCACATATGATTTTTCGATTGGGGTAACTGAGGGTATTCATGTAATTCCCATCCTCTAAAGGCAATGGTTAAATCTCTATTACTTTCAAACTGTTTAAATAAACGTTTTTGACTATCGTTTACTATAATGTGAGGCATTTTCCATAGAATTTTTTCAAGCTTTACATTATAAGTTTCTTTTTTATCATTTATTTGAATTATTGCATTTAAATCACTATTACTTCTTATTAAAACTAATTCTTGACGTAAATTCATTATTATTTTATGAAAATCTTCGGCAAATCCCATTATCATTTTTAATGGCAGACAAACATTAAAATTACCATTACCATCTAATAGTGAAGGATTTTCACTTTCATTCCAACCTGTATTATTTAAATTTTTACTTTCCGCTTCGGTAAATGAGACATATCCTTTCATTGTAGTAGTTATTCCAGGATTTCTAATTCGATCAATAACCAGTCCTCCTAATTCATATCGAATTCCATCAAAAAGAAACATAATTCCATTGTTTATAAATTGTACATTATCAGAAAATTTATTATCGTCTTTAAATAATTTTCCTTCAATATATAAATAACTTTGACTTGGTAGTGTATAGAGATCTTGAGTTTGTATAGGTATTCTAATTTCATCATTATTATTTAAAGTTGAAGATGAATATGGTTGGTGGGTAATATACTGATAACTTGCAACTGAGTCATCATATATTATATTTTCATTAACATTTAATATATTATAACTCATAATCTTTTTGTTTTTCTTTTTTTACGCTTAAGTAATATTAAAAATTTTACAGCTCTTACACTAATATGTATCTTTAAATTACACCAACACTCTTTTAAATTTATTTTTTCTTAGTTTTTTTTTTAAATTTAAATCCCAAAGATTTAAGGAACTTTCTATTTTTTAATGTTAATTGTTTACTCTTTCGTTTATAACTAAACTTATTTTTGTTAACTGGAGCGTATTTATATTGATTTAAATTAGGACTATCAAAAGAACTAGGTAAAGTTAAAGAATTATAATTATAAAGAAATACCATATTTTTTTTTTTAGAAAAGAAATTAATTTTTAGTGTTATCTTATCAATGTAAAATATACTAAATGGTATATATATATATATATATATATATATATATATATATATATATATATATATAATATTATTTGGGTTTTTATTACAAAATTTTTAAGGTAATATGGTGTAAGATTTTACATATATATTTTTTTATTTCTAATTATCGATAAACTAACTTGCCTTTGTGTTAAATGTAAACGTATTGTAATAGGTTCATTTCTAAAATTAATTAAATCTCCATTTTGATCTGTAATTTTAAGTATGATCTCATCAATATAATGTGTACTAATTGTTAAATAAATAACATTCGTTGGTTTTTCAGTTATTTTAAATCCGGGTGCAGTCGTTGGGTAAAACATATGAATAATATGAACCGGTTTTATATTATTAAATGAATTTATAACTAAATTACATTCTATACAAATAGCATTAACTTTAAATATATCCACTGGATGTTCTGATATATGCAACTGATTAGCGTTAAATAATCTATTACTAAAACCTAATAAATTACCAATTGAATTTTTCTTTTCAAAGTGAATGTCATAATTACACAAAATTTCACATTTCAAAGTATTTCTATTAGGTTTAAGAGTTAGTTGGAATGATTCTTCTAATATTTCAATTATATCTTCTTCGTCGGTCATTTCATATATTAAATTTTCAGTTTTATCAATTCCTTTTGGTATGAATGAATTAATATTTAAAGAGTTCGTAGTATGGGTAGAAACATAATTTTTTATATATTGGTAAATATGATTTATTTCATAATAACCTTCTGGCAATACAATTTTATTATTGTTACCAAAATAAAATACATTATTTGAACTATCAATGTTTGGAATTGTGTTATAACTTTCAAAGTTTATAAGTCCTAATACGTATTCATCTTCACTGTTTAGAACTATAGGAGGATATATTTTTGTTGATAAAATTGAACTTTTTGCTGATAATGTAAATGTATAAGACATTTCTTTTTACTATGTAAACAGAAAGAATTATAAACAGTAAATGAAACAAATTACTTAAAACATAATACTTATATTAACCTAAAACAGGATCATACAAAAATTCTAAACATAAATGGCCACAATTAATAGAATTATATGTTTGATATGGATTATGATTATAGTAAATATTTCAAGATCTACTTGAATTAAAATAAATTTGACACTCAATGGGTGGTTTTAAATTTCCAAAACTATTGAAATAAAAAATTTTCTTATTAAATTTTTTATAAGCAGTCCAATGAGTTTCAAGACCTGAATAATTATCTAAATTAATTACACCCATTTCATTTCGATAAATCTTCGTTGGTAATTGATCTTTCATGAAAACTCCTAGAAAATTTGGTATATTTAATTTATGTGCAAAAAAATCAATTTCCACATTGGTTAAAGCATGTTTAGGTAAGGTTACTGGGAATTTTTTCGTCTTTTTAGACTCGAATAAGTTGGACTTAAAAAAAGACCCAAACCAGCATGATGTGGTTTTAAAAATAACGCTTTTCCCATTGCAATGGCTTCTATGGTATTGTTATGACGTTTACTTTCCTCCAATTTTTGTTTGGCTGCTCGTGCATCATTTATAGCTCTGGCAATCCCAGCAGCTCCACCACTAAGTGCTCCAAGAGCACTAAGTCCCGCAAAAATCGGTATTAATGGTAATATACCTCCTGTTTTTGGAATTTTAATTACTCTTGGTGATTTTAGTTATTTACTTTTATTTTTAATTGTTTTAACTGCTATCTTTAGAACACTATGAAGATTTTTAGGTTTCTCTTTCATAATAACATTTGTAATTTTTTTCGTTACAGATTGAAAATTAATTAATTTCTTTTTAAATTTACGTTTTCCTTTTTTTAACTGTTGTTTAAATTTAGGTTTTCTATTTTTTACTCGCCTGTTACGTTTTCTTACTCGAGATAATGTTCTAGTCATTATAATAGATTTAACTAAAATAACATATTATTAACTATCGACGTTTCTTTTATAGGAAAAAAATTATTGTTTAAATTTTTTAAATGCACTACTATCGGAGTAATCCACTGCATTATCATTTTCTTCATCTTCTACGAATTTACGCTTTCTTAATTGATTTGATGTATCCAGTTTCATATTTTTAATATTAAACGTATCTATAACGTTATTACTATCATCTTCTATAAGTTTTCTCTTTCTACTTTGAGATTCATTTAATAATTCATTACTGGATTTTAACATATCTTGTTCAATTTTTTTCTTTAATTTTTTTTTGTAATATTTTATCTTTTATTGCTTTCTCATGATAATTTTCAATATGTTTTTCATCAGATTTTTTTTTTTCGATTATCTTTTTTTCTTTTTTTCTTGCAATTTTTGTATTTTTCCTTCCGTATGAGTTGTAGGTTCAAGTTTTTTTATTAACAATTTTATTTGATCAAGATAGGTTTGCATAGTTTTAGCACTTTTTCGTAATATTTCCGCAGTTTGCATACTAACTATAGTATTGTTTTTCTGGCGCATTACATTTAAAGACTGACTATTGTTTATATTTAATTTTCCTTTTAAATTTTTATTTCCATTTTGACTTATTTCTCCACTTTCACCCATTCCAAATTAAAGTTTAGTATGCATTGCAGTAGAAACACCTAAAGCTGCCAATTTTTCATTGAATGATGCATCCGATGAAGTAATTCTAGATAATGTATTTTTAAGTAAAATTTGATCAGCCTCATGACGATTATGTAATTCTGAACTATTTCTATATGCTATATCATGAAATCTACAGGCTTCATCCAATGGATTTATACCTAGGTCACCACGATTAAGACGTTTTTCTAATTTTGTTCCAGGTCCACAGTAATTATAGCCAGGTAAATACAATTCAAATGGCAATTTATTTATAAAAGAATTTAATAAACCTTTTCCTTTAATTTCACCGTGACTTAAATAATATCTCATTTTTTTTGGTTATCGGTATAAAATTCGAACGTTAACTAATTATATATTAAATAACAACACTCTTTTATAAGTATTATAAGTTTAGAAACAATATGAAAAGGTTGTAAGACAAAAAACTACTTTAACTGTAGATAATCACGATACTGATACAACATGTACAAAAAATTTGAAACATAGCGCTCTTTTTCCAAACACAATAAGATGTATCATAACAGGTACATCAAATTGTGGGAAAACAAACACTATGTTAAGTCTTATAGAACATCCTAATGGATTAAAATTAGAAAATATTTATTTGTATTCGAAATCATTATATCAATCAAAATATAAATATTTACATGAATTATTAAAACCAATTAAAGGAATAGGTTATTATGAATTTAACAATAGTGAAAATATTATATCTCCATCTAAAGCAAAATCAAATTCTTTATTTATTTTTGACGATGTTGCATTTGATAAACAGAATATTATTAGAGAATATTTCAGTATGGGACGTCATAACAAAATAGATTGTTTCTATCTTTGTCAAACTTATTCAAAAATACCTAAGCAACTAATTCGAGATAATGCTAATATATTAATCTGTTTTAAACAAGCTGAACTAAATTTACGTCACATATATACAGATCATGTTGGTACAGATATGTCATTTGAAAAATTAAAAAAAAAATATGTTCTTATTGTTGGAAATCACCTTTTGGATTTATTTCAATTTTTAAAGATAATTCTCTAAACAATGGTCGATATCGTTATGGTTTTGATAAGTATATATACATTTAATATTAAAATAAAATTTTAGTTAGATTTATTAAATCTGTGAATAAAGAACAATGGTTCTCAAAAAAAAAAATAATCAATTAGTAGAACTAAAAAAAGAAAAGAAAATCTAATAGGTTAGAACATAATATAAAAAAAAATAATTGAAAAGAGAAAAAATTTAAAAAATAAAATATTAATTCTAAAACATGGTCAAAAATCTCATGAAGACTTATTTCAACCTATAACCAAGCATTTACAAAATATTGAAAGTAATTTAAAACCTATAGAAAATATAAATAAAAATGAATCATTATTTTCTCCTATTAATAGAAAAGATGAATATTCAGATTTATTTGAAAATGATAGTATTAAAGAAACAACAAACAACGATAAGCATTTTATTTGATCCGAAAACTTCTACTCCAATAGAGGATTTAACTCCCAAAGGAACACGTGGTACAGTTTCATCACCTCAAAAAGCAAAAAAAAAAAATTAAAAAAAATTAAGTTTCAGTACCGTTGGAAAAAAACCCTATAATTTAAGCAAAATGTTAATAGAAAAGATTGATGACGATTTAAAAAATAACGATATTAATAGAAAAAAACAATATGAAAACGAACTTAACAAATCAATACATGAAAAGTCATTAGTAGATTATTGCGACCAGTTTCACCCTTTACCCCTTAAATATATTAAAAAGCTTATTAATGATCCAAATATTAATAAATCAAATGATCAATTACGTGTAAAATATAATGAAAGGGAAAGTAGCGACTTTTCTATTGGAAATAAAAAAATTGATTTTGATGGACCGGATATCATAGTTGCAGGAAAAAAATACAAAGGTACTAAAGGTCTATATGGATTACTTTTTAATCAAAAGTCACCGACTGTTTATACAAAAGACGATGCAAAAAATGTTGTTTACATTTTAACGAGAACAAACTTTTTAAAAAATATAAAGAGAAGCTCAAATAAAAAATTTCAAATAATTAAAAATTATAGTAATAGTGACAATGATAATAATTCTAATATTGGTGAATTAGAGATTTCATTAATTTACCTCAAGGCAAAGGTATGTTAATGAATATTAATAATAAATCAGCTGATTATATTTATTGGAACGACCCAAATGAACTTGTTGAACGACTTCATCTGTTACTTGCATCAGAAGCAGCTGGCAATGCTAGTAATCGAAACGAAATTAATTCAATTATTGAAGAATTGTATGAAGCCAATATAATTGAATATTTTTTTTAAAATGTCTTTAACCATAAACACAAAAAGAAAAAAAGAGTGTTACTTTTAATGAATCCAAAAATAAAATTTATTTATTATATGAATAGAATTTTGCTTATCGCGAAGCTCGAAATGGAAATATATATATATATATATATATATATATATATATATATATATATATATATATATATATATATATATATATATATATATATATGTGGAAATGGCCTTAGATAGATGTCGTTTTAGAAATAGAATTAAATTTTTTAGAAGATATACATAATAAAATTTTGACCATTGAACATAGAAATACAATTTATAAAGAAAGATTTAAATTGGAATATTAATTATTCTCATAATAAACTATATAAAATAGGTTGTTGTTATTTATTAATCAGTATTAATTTTATATTCAATTAAGAAAATTAAAATGTCAAAATATAAAACTGATGTTAAAAGACAAATTGTTGAAGAACTACATAAACCTGTTAGAATAAATTTTAAACGTAGAAAAGTAATTATAAAATCATTACTAGATTTAATGCAAGCTGATTTAGTTGATATGCAAGAATGTTCATCTGAAAATAAAGGATATAAATACATTTTAGTCGTAATTAATTGTTTTTCAAAATATGTATGGGCATATCCATTAAAATAAAAAACATCAAAGGAAGTAGCAAATGCATTGGAAAACGTCTTCAAAAATCAAAGACCAATTCACTTG
The DNA here is from genome assembly GCA_034092305.1 of Diaprepes abbreviatus. Classification (NCBI taxonomy): domain Eukaryota; kingdom Metazoa; phylum Arthropoda; class Insecta; order Coleoptera; family Curculionidae; genus Diaprepes; species Diaprepes abbreviatus. The sequence goes on along the minus strand of JASJET010000110.1, from coordinate 1,461,155 downwards.
TGTACAGATTCGGGAGGAGAATTTACAGGAAAAGAAGTACAAAATTTATTGAAAAAATATAATGTTAAACATTACGTTACTTATATAGCTTCTATTGTTGAACGAGTAAATCGAACAATAAAAAATATAATGTGGAAAGGATTTAGTTTTCAAGGATCCTATAAATGGCTTAAAATATTATATATATATATATATATATATATATATATATATATATATATATATATATATATATATATATATATATATATATATATATATATATATATGATAAAAAATATAAACCTAATTGGTCAAACGAAATATTTACTATTAGAAAAATTCAATTAACTAATCCTGTTACTTATTTACTTAAACATGTAAATAATCAAGAAATCAAAGGAGGCTTTTATGAATTAAAATTACGAAAAGTTAAATATCCTGATGTATATTTAGTAGAAAAAGTACTTAAGCGTAAAAGTAATAAAATATTTGTAAAATGGTTGGGTTTTGATAATAAACATAATAGTTGGATTAATAAAAATAGTTTTGAATAAAAAATAATGTATATATTAAATAAAACAAAATATATATTTTTTTAAACTGTATTTTTTTTTTCAATCAAATTAAAATAAACATAATATTATTTTTTTAATGAAATTATCTATACAAAATTATATCAATATTCAGTGCTATCATTGTGTTTTTCAATAGAAAATTTCATTTTATCTAAAAATTCCTTATCTACATTCTGGTATTTTATTATCATCATCCAATTAACAATCTTTATGTTTGCTAATAAATTCTTCAGACAGTTTTTGATATTTACTAATAGAAGTCCTATTTACCTATGTTTTAAATTCTTCAATTAACTCCTCAGGTAATTGTTGATGTTTTGATAATTCTTCCCAATTCAGTTTTGTCAAAAAAGTTCGTATAAAATCCGAATTTAATTTTTGTCTTCTTGATACAATTTCCCAATTCAAATAATTTTGAAAATAAATCATAAATTTGTAAGGTAAATCAGGAAAACATGATATATCATCCCACATACTTATACAATCCATTTTTTTTAATCTATATTTTTTAAATAAATAACTAATTTAAATAATCACTAATATTATTCAATCTGTTGTCAAAGACAAACAATATTGTTTTAAAATAATTATACTCATTATATATTAAAAATGTTTTAATTATTGCCCATAAAATTAGCTTCCGCGAACCAGGATGAGGTCATGCATGTAGTCATCTAGCCGAGCCCAAGTTTAACCTGAACAAACATGAATTTTTATTATTAATCACACTTTATGTATGAATCATTCAAATTACAACATTTTTACTTTTTTCAATGTATTGCAGAAGAAGTTATTTTTAGCTGTTATTAAGTGAAATTCTTGGAAAACTTAGAAACACACAATTATTACAAACTCGCTAACGTTTTGGCTTAGCTCGGTATCCTTCGGCTTCTTTCTTCTTGCTTCTGGTTCTTTCAAGGTCATTGCTGAAGAAGTAAAGAAGTCGATGGAAAACCATCCCCGATGAACCTCGATGCCGAAGAACTAATTACGTCACTGGTATTTCTTGGAATTCTTTGATTTTAAGGGTAGTTCTTTCAAGGTCATTGCTGAAGAAGTGAAGAAGTCGATGAAACATGCCATCCGGAGTCACAGTAATGCCCCAGATACACTACTAACACCGTCGTTTGTTGAGATGTGCCCGTGAACCGCGAACTTATCCCAGGTTTGAATTTCGAAATTTCTTTGGTAAGTACTATCTGAGTTTGTTTAGATCGCTCCGGGGTTAGCTTTTCATTTGAATATTTGTCTGGAATAATTGCTATCCTCAATGCAGTAAGAGCCTGGCTATTGATGTACTGGATATTATCTTAGCTGATCAATCAGGCTTGGTTCTTTTAATTTGCGGCTGATCGAAGATAGCGTGCCGGGCTTTTAATGAACCAAGGACAGCGTGATTTACACCTGCTGCCACTATTTCTGGCTTATTTGAGGATTTCGGATTTCGGTTTTATTGTTTTCTAAAGTTCCCGAGAAGGTGTTTTTTTAAAAATATATTTTTCTGCGTAAACGGGTTTTTGCTTAACCCTATCTAATACAAAGCTTTTCGACGCTATGTACCCAAAAGTATTTTGTGAGAAAATATGAATTTTACATCTTTCTAGAAACCCATAAAATTTAGTTTAATAATACATTTTCTAAAGAATCACCAACAGGCTTTGTTAGAAAGAAACAATGAATATGTATCTGTAATAATAAATATCTTCGCCGTACATGGTAATTTACAAATTCACAACATAATGTAAATAAAATCTTAAAAATTACTTTTTCAATGGCTACTAGTTACACAATTATTCAACAAGGGAAACTAGAAAAAATATCTATCTAGTCATGTTAGAAACAACTGATTCTCTAGAGACAACTTTTTCTACTTGTGGTTCAAATTTAGCTTCATGCTAAAGCATTAAATATATCTTATCCAAATATTTGGACAGCAAATATCTCAAAATAGTTTGGAAGCTCTGGATACAAACCCTGATTTTTCTCTAAGAAGTGACAGAAAATAAAGCTGGGTACATCACTAGTATACCGAATGCCCTGCTACTACCTACTGTATTATATTAACTAAATTACGAATAACTATTGATCAGAAACTTCCCGGTTGGAGTCATATGAGTGATCTCCTTTTACACGACAATCCACGAGTTCACAAAGCAATCTATTCTCCGCCGTGAGCGGACTTTAAGCAGGGCTATTTTTCGTATCATCCATATTTGGTTCTATTGGAGATCATTTTATTCAGAAATTTAGAAATCGACATTAGCGAATGTCATATTCAAGATGATAATTAGTTAGAAGAGAATGCTGATGCTTATTTTAAAGATCAACAGGAACCATTTTTTTTGATGGAATAAAGTCGTTACAGAATAGAGAGATTACTTTGAAAAATAAAATTATCAAAAAAATATAGTTTCATTGTTAAAGAGGAGTCTTTTCTCGTAAAATAAATCGGACAAATATTTATTTTAAATGTAGGATTTGTTTTGTAGTAAAATAGATTAATTGAATTTTATTAAATAATTATTTTATTATGTATTTAGGGGATTGTTGTGTGCGTTCAGAGAAATTATTTATTATTTTGAATAAATGTGAGAAATAATATAGAGCTTTTGGGTAACAACGTTGATTTTTTTTCAGTAACAAAGTCTTAATAATATTTATACAAGAGCATCTAACAATTATTTCATTAACTAAGTTTTAATTGCTTCTATGGTCAAGTGCATGCTTTAATTTCGCTATCACAAGAATAGCACGATTTATCTTCCCTGCAACATGTTTAATATAAGTACTCTATTCTCATCATCTAAAGATTTAGTACAGGTTACATGTTGTATTTTATTGGCTATGGGAACACTTTTGCCAGACTTAAATTTATATAACCTCTTTTATCAAAATACAGTATTAGACTGTTTGGAGTACGTTAGCTTTTAAACTGATTTACTGCATTTTCGACACTTTGTTGGAGCTAATCCTTGCCGAGATCATTACTGCTATCTCGTCCATGGACATTATTTTGTTAATACAGTTTACCACTACCAACTATAATTTCATGATTCAAGTTTACGGGTCAATTGATGCGACGATTTAATACTGGACTAATCGATGACATTAGTACTACCTACTGATTGTTATCATTAGAATAACTTATAGTACTTATAAAGACAATTTGGAAACAGAGTAATTTAATTACAACATCTTTAATGACTAGTAATTTATTCCTGTCATATATTTGTTACTTCAGATAATCCATATCCTTTTCATCACCAATTTCAGTACTTTGAAAACTCAACTCAACGTCGACTATGTGGAGATCACAACAGTTGATGATATTTTCCGATTTAATTACAAATCTTATTAATTTTCGGCTCACTAACTTTTATAATTAAGCCCTTGTGTTCTACACCGTCTTTGTCCTTTTGCATGCTATTTGGGAATTCATTCCACTCAGATTGAACTGTGATATAAGATATTTCGAAAGTTTATCACACGAAACTTTTCTTTCGGTTCAATTGGTAATAATTTAAAATTTATTTCGTCCATAGGTTCTTGTAACAGCGTATATAAAGCAGGTATGTTATTTTTCTGACAATGTAACGCTTCTTTTTGTTCATATGTAAGTTCTATTTTTAGTACTTTGGTAATAAAAGAAGTTAAAATTCAACTTGTCTAATTTTGCGTTTTAAGAGTTTTAAAAAATATTACCAGATTAATCTAATTAAATCCAAAACATAAAATGACGTATCAGTATCATTTTTAATGAAAATTAATTTACTTCGCTATCCCCAACATATATGACTAGTGAATGAAAGCACAAATCAGTAAGGTTAAACATTGCCTCTTTCTTTGATGCTGACTGTCACAAAATTTAATTTAAAGATTCTACCTATCTATTAAAGATTTTAAACCTAATATTTTTCCAGAATCAACGCGATAAAACTAATTAAGATTTTTTTGTATTATCTGTAAATAACATCTTGAAATATGATCATGAACTTAATTTACATGTTGTATTTTAAAATTTTTGAACACAATCAAATTTAAATATTTTCTTATATGAAAAGTCAATATTAAAAAAAAATTCGCTTGACTATAACGAATTATCAGAAATTATCCAGGTATTATATTTAGAAGTGTTATATTTCGTATAAGAGGTAATTGCTTCCTGTTTAAGTAAGGTTTTCAATAATATATGATCAGTTTTCCGACCGAATAATGTTTTTATAGTGATTGGCACTCATATATTTTTCATATTTTTATCCTGATAAAATATTATTTTCAAATAGAAGAATATTTCAAAAATTTACATTTACATTATAGAAAACTGGAGCAAAAACATTTTTGAAGTGTCAGGTGATGTTATGTGGCTGGTAAATTTTCTCTACTTTTTATAACTTATTTCTATTAATATGCCACCCATTGACTAACGTCAGTTATTTTTCACATCAATAACATAACTTCGTCCTTCCAATGGACTTTTTAAAAAAGAAAAGCCTTTTAGCGTGTCAAAAAGAGATGTGAATTTCTAAAAGAACGTTTTAGTGGGTATAAGACCGCAGACATGTTTTGGCAATTTATAGACACATCAACAAAGACACAATCCCATTTATCTTAAGTAGATTTTCCACAAAGTCAGTTTTGTTATAGGATTTTAAAAAAAGGTTATAATAGAGAATATAAATGCAAAAATATATAGAATGTTACTGAAAATTTTACTTCAATAGAAAAATAACATTTTCCTTTCAAAAAATTTTAGTTTTGGTAAGACATAGGCAACTCTCATTTAGTAAGTTGCAATTTATTATCAATAACAAGACGTTTCTCAAAAAGAAAAATAGTTAGATATCTTATAGTCTTAGATTGTTCTGCGTTTTGTAGTTTGTAAAGTTCTAGGTGTACTTTCGTTGGGTATTTAATTTATTTTAATCGACTTCCATGACGGGAAGGTATTAATGAGAGAGGTATGGAATTTACTAGCAAGTTCTGTTTTGTCACATATGTTCATCTTTGCAACATAAAAGTATTTTTAGAACATCGTAACAAATGTTGTATTAGATATAAATAATAAATCAAATATCAAGAAAATTTTGCACCTTCCTATTTTGTTCCTTACAACGAATCAATAAAAAATAGAAAAAGATGAAAAGAAAAAATATATCGTCATATTTATGATAATATTTTTTAATTGAGTAAGAATGCAAAATAACTGGTGTCTAGAAAAAAAAAATTAACCTTCGGATTTACTAACATGGTCTAACCTGAAAACCCTTGTATATTAATAGTAGAGGCCTTAAACGGACAACAGCAATAATAAGTCATAAAAAAAAATAAGTTTTAAACCCTAAAAATACAAGAATAAAAAATCATTTTCTCTTATTACTGAACCGCAAAAATTGAGAATATTATTCGTTTTCGGGATACAATTATTTCTTTCACCTACTTCAAAGATTTATCGCCAGATTCTTAGAATTAATATTCATTATAAGCATTTATTTATTGACACATGTAACACAAATTATGACAATATCATAAGCAAACCAAAACTGACCGACTGAAAGATCTATTTTTCATAACAACTAGATCGAAATTATGTCTTAAACCTTCTTAGTGAATCTGGCTGTTTGAATTTAAAAAATCTCCTACGCCACTTTGGTATCTTCTTAAAATCGAACACAATTTATTAGGATACCGTATCCAAGAAACAAAGATTTTTTTAAAATAGTGATACATATATATATATATATATATATATATATATATATATATATATATATATATATATATATAGTGAGCTTTGAAAATGGTGAATGAGATTTCAGCGAAACGTCAGCTGCCTTACAGTCCTAAGAGGGACTCAGCATATACACGGGATGCCCGAAAACCTTCGTACACATCACACCCGTGAGAATATCCGACATAACATATATATATATACGAATATGGACGAAAAAAAGGATAAAAAATTATTTATTACTCTCTCTAGTTCTTAAATAAACTATAGTATAAGAGGCAAAATCGGGTCTATTTTCCTGAACTCAAGGCTCTTGGGTGGGGGGTGATCGCCCCCCCCTGGATCCGCGCCTGCATAAACATATATATATATATATATATATATATATATATATATATATATATATATATATATATATATATGTTTATGCGGCTTTCACGGATACCTCCGTGTGAGATGCAATAACAGTGGAAATATCCACATTATGCCGTTGAAGTGCTGAAATCACATTCAGCAAACGTACAACTATATGCAGCTCCGTATATGAATGTTCGCATTTTACTTCATATATATATATATATATATATATATATATATATATATATATATATATATATATGTGCAAAGGACAGATTGGAAGGAGGCATGCAAATACTGAACGCGGCTTCGCCGACCTCCCACCGGATGGTGTATATAAACATACACAGCCAGGTGCATGTCGGTACCCTAATGAGTCTAGTAGAGACGAAACATGTACCTCTACCGTATCACTGTAGCGGGGAGTGTAAGTTTTTGACTTTCTTCTTGATATGGTGGTACAGGTAGGCCATCATCTCGATGGTGGTGTAATAGGATAGATTGCGTTCTGTAACAATTTATTCTAACTGTGCAACCTCTAACACAGAAAAGATATGATGGAGAGAAATTTGAAATTACTGTTCGCATTTGACTTCATTTATGTACGGAGCTGCATATAGTTGTACGTTGTGTTCTGTAGTAATTCATTCAAACTGTGCAACCTCTAACACACACACACATATATATATATATATATATATATATATATATATATATATATATATATATATATATATATGTTTATGCAGGCGCGGATCCAGGGGGGGGCGATCACCCCCCACCCAAGAGCCTTGAGTTCAGGAAAATAGACCCGATTTTGCCTCTTATACTATAGTTTATTTAAGAACTAGAGAGAGTAATAAATAATTTTTTATCCTTTTTTTCGTCCATATTATATTGAAATTTTTTTGAGGCTATCGGTCATTTTATTATTAGTTAAAAACATTTTTAGGATATTTGACGTTTCAGTTTGTTTATTTCTTAAACTATCTGCAGAATTACAATTAAACAATAAAAAGGGATTCAAATGTAATTAATTTTTATATGTTACAGAAAATTTAAATAATAAATTGTGTTTACGCTGGTAAACATTACGTATCTAATTCGAAATCAAAGTCAGTGAAGTTATATTCGCTGAAATTAATTATAATTGGTTCCTCTATCTCACGGATTATGAGATCGAATTTTCACATTTTCTTTTATTCTTTTATTGTTTGGCTTTTTCCAATTTTTTGCACAAACTTTATTCAAAAAAATCTTTCCGAAGTTCAGTTAAATTACTAATTTTGTAAATTGTGTTATTTCAAGCAATTCTTCCTTTTACTTGAGAGAGATATTTCCTCCTCCAACGGAGATTTTCCGGATGATCTATAAGAACAGATTTCCTATCTGGTTTTTTTCCAGCAAAAATTAAGTTCTCTGAGCAATTTCCAGAGCTCAGTACTTTTAATTTCAGGTAAATTCCGATCTTCCTTGATTTTAGATAGAATTTTGTCGACGGTTTGGGTCTACTTCTCATAATAATATGTATGTACAACTCCTTTTATTGCAGTTTACATCTCTTCTTCCAACGAGGTTTTTCATCTGGCTGTGATCGAATGTAGCTTGGGAGTACTAACAATTTCAGTCGTTTTTCTCTCCTTCAGTATTCGGTACATAGTAGATTTTCCAACTCCTGTCATGTTGGAATACATCTCAACAGAGCTTTTAACATTATTATCTAGATATTGATATCTTAAGGCCTCATAAACATTCATCGTAATAAGATTTTCATTAAGGAAAAATGCCCTGGTTTGACGATTTTGAAATAAATATAGATGTGGAAGCCATATCTTTTGGGTATATCATTAATCTCAAATAATATATAAAAACAAGCACAAAAAAGATAAAGCACTAAGGACACACTGTAAGGTGTACTTTGCTCACTGACCGAAATTAAATGGGACTATCAGAAATTTTGTTGTGCAGTAAATTTATAAAAGCTTATAATATTTAAATATAATTAGATTTACGGCAGTCCTAAGTTACCTGCGGCACTTGAGCAGATACGTTGCAGGTTTCGGTAACAATTTTATAACTCTCTAGATTTTGAATAGAGTAGAGGAATGTGTATGCTTACGATAGCCCACCCCCAAGAGCTTTGAATTCAGGAAAATAGACCCGATTTTGCCTCTTATACTAGGAATGTGTATGCTGCTCGCATCCTCCCTCTGTCGGCAACTTGTTTTTTCTTGTGATCGCCCCCCCCTCTCCAAGAGCTTCAAATTTAGAAAAATGGACCCGACCCTGCCTTTTACACTCCAAATGGGAATGTTGGTGGTGTCCTCCCCCCCCCCCCCCCCGTCGACAACTTGCTTTCGATTGCCATACTGTACTTTTGTGATATCACAGCCCCCCCCCCAAAGAAAGAGGCTGGATCCGGCCCTGTGTTTATGCGGATTTCACGGATTCCTCCGTGTGAGATGCAACAGCAGTGGATATATCCACATTATGCCGTTGTAGTGCTGAAATCACATTCAGCAAACGTACAACCCTATGCAGCTCAACGTATGAATGAAGTAAAATGCGAACAGTAAATGCAAACTTCTCTCCATCATATCCTTTCTGTGTTAGAGGTTGCACAGTTAGAATAAATTGTTATAGAACGCAAATTATCCTATTCCACCACCATCGAGATGATGGCCTACCTGTATCACCATACCGAGAAAAAAGTCAAAACTTACCCTCCCCGCCACAGTGATACGGCAGAGGTACATGTTTCGTCTCTATTAGACTCATTCACATAAACATATATACGCCATCCGGCGGGAGGTCGGAGAAGCCGTGTTCAGTATTTGCATGCTTCCTTTCGATCTGTCCTTTGCACAGCCAGGTGCATGTCGGTACCCTGATGAGTCTAATAGAGACGAGACATGTACCTCTGCCGTATCACTGTGGCGGGGAGGGTAAGTTTTGACTTTTTTCTCGGTATGGTGATACAGGTAGGCCATCATCTCGATGGTGGTGGAATAGGATAATTTGCGTTCTATAACAATTTATTCTAACTGTGCAACCTCTAACACAGAAAGGATATGATGGAGAGAAGTTTGCATTTACTGTTCGCATTTTACTTCATTCATACGCGGAGCTGCATAGAGTTGTACGTTTGCTGAATGTGATTTCAGCACTACAACGGCATAGTGTGGATATATCCACTGCTATTGCATCTCACACGGAGGAATCCGTGAAATCCGCATAAACATATATGCGCCATCCGGCGGGAGGTCGGAGAAGCCGTGTTCAGTATTTGCATGCTTCCTTCCGATCTGTCCTTTGCACAACCAGGTGCATGTCGGTACTCTGATGAGTCTAATAGAGACGAAACATGTACCTCTGCCGTATCACTGTGGCCGGGAGGGTAAGTTTTGACTTTTTTCTCGGTATGGTGGTACAGGTAGGCCATCATCTCGATGGTGGTGGAATAGGATAATTTGCGTTCTATAACAATTTATTCTAACTGTGCAACCTCTAACACAGAAAAGATATGATGGAGAGAAGTTTGCATTTACTGTTCGCATTTTACTTCATATATATATATATATATATATATATATATATATATATATATATATATATATATATATATATATATACATATATATATATATATATATATATATATATATATATATATATATATATATATATATATTGCGTTGAAAAACGTGATGCGGGACCTAACGTATATCGTCAGAGGTCTATTTTCGTCGCCCACACACGCTTCAAGCAACTGCCCGAAGAGGAATTAGAATACTAAAATTTTGAATATTTTGTTTTTTAAAAAAAAATTGAAAATTGGTGAATGTGAATTAAATAAGTTTTCTCTTGCTCTAATAAAAATATTCTAAACCACGATATGTATTTTTAATTTTTCCTTGAGCGCCCAGTTACTGTATCCTATCTAAGATAAGATAACAGCACTGTATTTATTCTTCGGATTAACTTAAAAATACATATATTATTATTAACAAAATTTTAATAAATCTATTTTCTCTTTTAATTTCCCCTTAATATAACTAGCTCGCTTCCCCTGAAACTATCCCAAGTGAGTTCAGATTCTCATAAGTTGAAACTACCTTTTATCTACTGCCAATTAAAACCACTGAATTGTATAAACAATCAACATAAATTTATTATAAATCAAAATGATATTAATTCGGATTATAAAATTATTTTGAAATACCTATTATCTAGATCAGCTTTATTAAAATTAAAAATCAATTGCACCTTATCTCTACTGTTAATTATAATGTCACTCCACTTAACTGTCAAGAGTTGTTTGACAAATATGATGGTCTCGTGTTCAGTTGACGTTTGTATGACTTTTATTTATTTTAAAAATTAAAAAAAAATGTGCAAAGTGCGGATTATTAATTTTAACAAGTGATTATAAATTAGTTCTAATGATTTTATAATGTCTAATATAAATGTGGTAATATTATATTTTAAAATACCTTGATCCTTATGTGTTTGTTTATTTATAAACAATTAAAAAGGTATATTTGTGTTTCCTTGTCTTCTTTTACCATTAAATTGGATTGGGATAATTGTTTAAAAATACCTACTATCAAGTAAGTAGATATTCTTTATTAAACACTGTCTTAATTATTTTTGGAAATGTCCAGGAATTGTCTACTTCTAGGAAATGTTGGTATTTATACCAGCCAGGTATAATTCCTTGAACTTTTATTTGACACAATCGGGTTTTACAAAATTTTCTTGATGTTAGTTGGAGTTGCTATTTCTTAATGACATTCAATTTAATTTAAATTATTATTTTTTTTTTAAATATTGATTAATTAAACTTTATTTAATATTTATTTACTTTCATAACCTTTTTAAAAATATTTACTTAAAAAAACAAAAGATCTCGCACGTGGCTTTATGATCTTGTCGTGAAAATTTTAAGGTTATGTTTTGAGGAGAAACTTTTCTTTTACACCTCTCAGTAACAATACTTTTTTGCAACTCTCTCGAATTTTTGTGAATTTTCTTTTCATAGTATGCCTCCAGCTGACTTAATTAATCATTCTGATTGGCTCAGCAGTTGAAGGCATCGGGTTACTTGATGAAAAATCACCCTATTCTTGGCATTCTTGTCAAACAAAAATGGCTGTCAAGAATTTTAAAATTGATGAAAATTTTCCAATTTTACCATTTCCTGGATTTATCCAATCATATGCATGACAATAAATACTATAAAATTAAACTCTATTATTTTACCTATCTAATTATACATAATTTAGCCTTCCTAAAACAATTTTTAATATTAAAAATTATAAAACAAAATGGTTTGACATGAAAATATTGAAATCTATAATTAACTAATTATTGAAAATTATTGTTTGAAGATGCTAAATTATGTTTTCTTAATATTAAAATATTAAATATTAGAATTTTCCTTACATTCTAATATAACTTATTTTACTCCACTACATAAAATTAATTTATAATATCTAATTTTAATGTCAATATCAAACATTTTCTTAAATTTGTTCTATGTTCTTATCTGTTTTAATTAAAATTATTTTCTTAATACTACTGTTAACTGTCTAATTTATATTAAAAACAATTCAATGAACCTTATTTATTATTTAAAAGTACTTTTCGTGACTGGTTTCACACTATGTTCACCTTTTGTTCCTTTTCAAAACATTATTGTTGCAAAAACCGATCGTTATGTTTTTTATTTTACTTGAAGATTTTCACTCTTCATTATCACTTTACCCTCACTATCACATCCAATGTTTGTACCTTACTATTCTTATGATCAATTTATAATATGATCTTATTGTATTAATATTTATCTATTGTTTATTTTACAATTATGTCTAAAAATTCATTATGAATTTAGCATTATATATGATTTTTATAATCATGTAAGCTTTTAATTATGCTTTGGTCCATATTATTTGTAAATATTAATGACTCTAATTAATTAATATACCTACTGACTACTTATTACTATCTAAATAATAAATTTATATTGTATCTTAGATATTTTAATTGAAATTGTTTAGACTAGTCGAGTATTTATAATATGGTCATTAGGTCATCTTGTGTCGATTCCTATTCAATATATATATATATATATATATATATATATATATATATATATATATAGAAAAAAAGAAAAAAATATATATATATATATATGGCCTGCTATCATTGTTGCTTCCATACATTGACCATTACGGTTATTGTTTTTTCGGTTTTCCGGCGCTTTTTACAAGGTGAGTTTAAATTTTTTTCATCGGCTGTCACATGATCTTTCTGAATATATTTTCAGTTCCGCGCCATATATTAAGACTGGTGAAATAAAAATATATTTACAAAATTTTTCTGGACTCAACAATATTACCACTTTGAAAATAAGTGTATACAGTTAGTTCAGCGAACTTCCGTGTAGAGGAGCAAAAATATACATTTGTGTATAGCTTTTCATTCACTTTCTTAATATTATTGCGACCGATATTTGGCAACGTAGCATTTATAGATTATTGGATTGACCTTGAAATTTATTTTAAGTAATAATTTTATATTCGCTTTATTTGGTGTCTGATTGCTCGAGCGTATATTGTTTTATTGGGTCCTGTGGATTATGGCGGGAAATTCGAGCGGGATTATTAAGATGATACGCATGTACATGTCAATCAAAATTGGTAACTAACAAAATAGTTGACAAAAAATTATCAGAAGATGTGTTTTCTCTAATGCGTGCGGACAAGCCCGGGAAACTCAACTTTTTGTTTAAATGATAAGTACTGACTAATGCCTTCTCTACTAGGTATTTAAAGGGCTGGTTGAGTTGTTAAACTAAACGGACGTGGCTGCTAGAACTCTTGTTCAGTTTTTCGTAAATGATCTTCTATGTGCTAACCTTTATTTTGTTTTTTGTTGTCCGGAAACGTCTCTGATTAGCTCGGTAGTACGTTTCATAGATAGAATAAATTCTTTGGTGTCAAACTTTTGGATGATCAGCTTGTTGTCGAAGGAAAATCTATATTGACAAATCAGGTCTATAGCTAGAAAAAACTCATCTTCTATATCAGCAACTAACACCAAATAGTTTAATTTTAGCCTTACAAGTTGAAGCTGCACAAGCTTTTCTCTAATCACAGCATTTGCTTCTACAGTTACAGTTCCCATTGTTATTCTTATAGACAATGGTGAGATTTTTAGTCTACCACAAGGTTTGATTTTATCAGAGTCACCAGTGTCAACAGTTATAATATAAGGCGTAACATTGACATCCTTCAATTATAAGACTATTTTCGGTTTTTCTTACTTTCTGAATAAAAATGATTCAGGGAGCATTGGTAAACACTTGGGTCCACATCTGTAGCATTCTATCTGGTTTTTTCTATAGTGTAAAGTACTGCTTCTTGTATTTGGTTTCTTAAAGATTTCATATAACATATTCTCCATTATTTGACTCGATTAATCCTTGATTTCTTTTCTGGAAACCGCTCTTATTTTTGGTCTTGATGCGTTATAGGCTGCTTCTATTTCCAAAGCCATGCCCAAGGTTTTACTACAATAACTAAAATTGCTTATGCGCAACATACTCTGTATTTGTTGAGTTGTGGAAATGGTTTTCAATAACTCCAGTGCTGGTCCACGAAGTGCAATTACTGATGAAGTATCCATCTCTTTGTATTACCAATTATTAGTAGTCTCATCTTCAAATTGGTATTTGCACATTATCCAAGATGTTTGATCGTCGTAAGTTGTGCGTTCGATATTGTCACACTTTTCCTATGTCTTGTTACACAATTGATTCAATAATATTAACTTCTTGGTGTACTTCTCCCATATCTTGCCACACAATTTCTCTGTTTCTTAAACTTTTGCGTTTATCTAATTCTTTTACAATGGTCCCTTTTATCAATTGGCTAAGTTTATATTGATCTTTTTCTTCTTTTGGTGACGTTATTCTTCTTGTTGTTTTTTTTGGCACATTCTTCTTCTTTATACTTTTCTTTTAGACGACACTGTTCTTTTTTACGACGTTCTTTTTCATTTTTGTCTTTAAAGCGACGTTCTTCTATATATTCTATTTCGGCTGTTTGTTGTCAAGTATTTGCCATAGGAACTTCTAGAGTATTGTTGAAAACTCGGTTCTAAACTTCTTTCTTGATACTAAATTTGACAGTGATATTCGTGTTCGCTATCTTTTCTTGTTTCTAAATAAAATGTTCTAGAACTTTGTCAAAAATTGGGTTCTAAGTTTCTTTCCTAATGACAAATTCGATGATGAAATCAGTTTTTCACTATCTCTTTTGGCGTCCAAAAAGAATGTTCTAAAACTTTAGCGAAAATTTGGTTCCAAGCTTCTTTTTTGATGATAAATTCGATTTTTTAGATTTCAAATAGAATGATCTAAAACTGATCGAAAATTCGGTACTAAACTTTTTTTTTATGACAAATTCGATGGTGAAGGCAGTTTTTCACTATATCTTGTCCAAATAGAATGTTCTAGGATTATGTTGAAACTTTGGTTCTAAGCCTGTTTCTTGAGGACATATTTGATGGTATAGACAGTTTTTTGAGATATTCTCTAGTTTACAAGTAAAATGTTCTTGATTATAAATTCTAAGGTAAAGTCAGTTCTTCGCTTCCTCTTCTAGTTTCCAAATGGAATGTTGTAGAACTTCGTCGAAAATTCTATTCTAGGCCTCGTTCTTGATGACAAATATTACGATTTTACCTTATTTATATTGACTCATTCTGTTCGAATAATAACACTACTTTTCACTAATTACTGTCGACACTTTACACTTTTATTATTAAATTTTAACTAATTCCTAATTCATACTCTTTCTACTTATATACACCTATAGTACATACTAGAATAAAAGTCTAGAATCTCCCTACAGAATGACTAATAAAAGCTTCTAGATGGTATTTCTATATGGAAAAGGATTCGTATTCAGGTGATCCTCATTACAATATAGACTTCCAGATGATGGCAGTGAGAGTTTTCAACCTTTGAGCCATATTGAAAAAGTTGTAGCTGATGTATCTAAAAGTAAAACTCTCGATAAAGTTAATATCGCCATGGAAGAAAACTTGTTAGATAGTAACAACGACGATGTGCTGAAGGCGATATTGATGAGAACATATTACCAAATCTTGATGATCCTCTTCCATCCACATCTGCTGATGTTGTTGCTACGCATGCTGTAAATTTAAAACAAAGAAAACCTCATAATTATTCAATTCCTTGGACACCTGCGCCAAAAAAGTGAAAAAATAATTTTTCTAACAGGCGAGAATGTGAAGAATTAAAACAAAAATAGATTAAATTGATGGAAAATACAGACTGAATCAAGATAAAAGTGTTTATGTAGAATGAATAAGAGAAAAAAAGAGATAGTTTTAATATTTATTCTTTATTTGTAGAAGAAAAAACATATTTTTTAATTTTTTTTACAACTTTATATTTCTTATTTTTACGTCTAGAGCATTTTTTCCGAGAAGAGCTAATGATGAGAAAATACAGATTGATAACAATTTAAACTTTTACTCAATCACGTAAAAACACCTGTCTGTTTAACAGTTCCAAGATTTTTCCCCTCGTTTTTTATTGCAACTAAAAAACGGTATATTTGATGATATTTACAATGCGAACTGGCTAACTACAGTTCTCACTTTCATAACAGCTAAATTAGGTCTAAATTTTAAAACTTTTTAGTGAATTCGGAAGTAAATCAGCCCGATTCACTAAGAAGATTTAAGACTTATACCAGATCTAGTTGCCATGAAACTTAAATTTTATAGTGGACTAATTTTGTTTTGCTTACGCTCTTGTCATAATTTATATTACACATGTCAACAAATAAATGCTTATATATGGATATTAAGGATAAGAACCCGGCAATGAAGCCTTGAAATATGTAAGAGAGATAGTTGTATCCCGAAAATAAATAAAGTTCTCCATTTTTGATGGTTCAGTAATAAAACAAAATTATTTTCTTATGCTTGTATTTTTAGGGTTTTAAACTTGCTTGGCTTATAACTGATCTTGTCAGTTTAAGCCCTCTGCTGTCAATTTAGGATGGTTTTTAATTTAAACTATTAACTTCTGTTAATGTTTTTTTTTCTTAATGCTTCATTATTTTTCAATAAAATGTCAATATTTATTTCGCGCCGATCTATTTTCTTATATATATATAAAAAAAGAATGTTTACCCTCCATCTTCTTTTTAACTATGGAAATAAATATATGTTACAGGTAATCTCACTTGTAGACCTCCTCTTCATCTACAGGGTGTATCGTTATAAATTGGCCACCCTTTAACTCCTTCTGTAGCGTCAGGTTTTGGATATATGATATAAAATTTAAAATTTTAAATGGAACACCCTCTATATTGTCATCTGATTTGAGATTTTTAAACTTTGTCGAAGCTGCACATGTGCCCATGAATCCAAAATTCAATGTTTGATTGTTTTTCTTTTACTTTTGTAAAAAATCCTTAGAAATACTACGAATACATCTTCATGAAGCTTATCAAATAAATGAGTTAGAGGAGTAACCCATTGATATTCAGTAAACCTATACATTAGACTCGCTAAAGTAATGTTAATGAATGACATATAATAATCCTGAGTGCTCGATGACAAAAGCACAGTCTCAGACCTTGTATTTAAGTTATCCATTTTAATCTTAAATGAACTGCTATTCAAAATATTGTTGCAATTCACCGTAACCCAGAACAACTTGCAAATTCTCGACCAATAAAATCCAGGGTGTTTAGTTCTGATACCGGCGGTGGACTTATCAGTGGTTCCCCAGACACACTTTAACATATTTTCTATAACGTAATTTATGATATTTGAATCTTCTTGGCGATGGAAATTACCGGTGAGATGTTCCTCAGAAGGCTGTTTCTACATCACTAATATAATATTACCCAAAAGGACGTTATATTTATTCCTTGACTTTAATAAAAAATAAAAGTTTGCCGGCCATAATAATGTACAATATACATTCATGTGGAGCTGATATTGTTTTGAATTTGAAAGGAGTCAACAAGGTACGAAATTTGTAAAAAACGTATATAAAAAAAGAAGAATTCTCCAGTTTGAAGACGATTACCAGGCAGAGAATTAAATTCTCTAACAACATACACGGCTTAAATTCGTCTTACATCACTCCTTTCAGTGGTGGCAGTAAAATCGTTTTTTGAAAGGACGCAATAAAGATAGAATATATATATATATATATATATATATATATATATATATATATATATATATATATATATATATATATATATATATATATATATATATATATGGCTGGCTGAACTGAAATTCCATTTTTTCTTCTTCGTGTAGAGCATCGCTGGTAGAACGAAAGCTGGATCTTCTCTTGGGTAATAGGTCTCGCAACCTTTGGTGAACGGGATGGAGTGTATCCCTGGATTTGGGCACTGGAGGAGGTGGTGGTGGATTGGCGTCATTTGTGATTACCAGTCCAATTCTTGGGATTCTTCCTCGTCTACATTTGCAGAAGATATAAATGACTAATAGGGCGGCAATCAAGGTGTTGGTGAAGATTGTGAACCAATGGAGATGTTTGGTCACAAATGGCTCGTTAATATGTTTATCCAAATCATCGTAATATTGGCCAAGTTTGTGTTGGGCGATATTCAGATCTTCGACATCAGTCTTACTTAGCTTCAACGGCTTGAGATCTGGAATGTGAATGTTTTCGGGAAGATGGCCACAACATTCGAAAAGTATCCCAACTGTATGACTCGTGTATGTTATGGTTTGATACTTGTTCACAGGGACTTCGCGTGTACTCTGGTACTTCCAACGAGGCGTTGCATTCGGGTTGTAACTGAAGTAAAGAGTTGGTGTTTATTAGTCTTGTAATGATTTCCTTGCTACCGAATTTGACTGTAACAGGTAGAGGATCGGAGACCGTGATTAACTAGTAGTTTTGGCTCAGTTCTTTGACATTGTATTCTTTAGCTAGTAAAAGTGCAAGTTGGCAAGTTTTCGGTAATTCCCTTAATGGCTTTAATAGTTGGACCTCGCAGACGGCATCGGTATCGATGGGGTAAGGAAGGACATCGGAGCAAATTTTTGTGTTGATTCCCAGTGGCTTGCATTTTTCCAGGTTTCGGAGTGACAAGTAGAGCAATGAATCATCATCTCGCGGGATATATTTTTGAGTCGTTGGTAGAATGTGGTGAAGACCTGTTCGATTATCTAATATTGGGACAGGATAGAGATGGTAAAGGGTATATGTTTTAGGATCAGTTAATGGTATTTTTAAGACGAAAATTATCTCTGCATCTGATTGATACGCTTCAATCTCTATTGTGTCTAAATATTGTGCGACATTTGTCGAGTACGTTGGTAAAGGTAAATTATTCTTTATGAGCGATTGAGAAATTTCATGTAAGGAGGTAACCAGATCTCTTGGGGTAATAATTGAACCATGCAATATTTTTAAGCTTGCAAAATTTATCGTGTTTAAGATGTCATTCAGGGAATCCTCAAGGAATACGTAACTTTCCATTAATGATTCACACAAGTTTAGCATTTTTATTCTGCTTTCGAAAATTATCATGACGTTCGAAATATTTGATATCGCGCTTTGAATTCCCTATATATTATTAAACGTTTCCTCATCTATTTGTAGTTTTTGATTTGTGGAGTTAAAATTTTAATTACGGATGAAGTGACAGTAATTTGGTATTTAGTAAATTTTCAATTTGGTATTCATCGCGAGTGATATTTTCTATGCATTTATTGAAATATTCGCCATCTGAGGCGTCTAAATTACTCGTGATAAATTTCCAGATAGTCCCTATTCCATTTACTAAACCGCGTTTTGAGCGAAAGGCATACTGTTTAGTGTTGGTCATTATTTCTTTGTATTTTTGATTTAGCGAGTCAGCGATTTGCTTTAGAAGACTTATGTGCGTTTGAACTTCCGCCTTGAGGGCTAACATTTTAGATCCAAGATTCTCAAGCATGTCAACTAGACGGGATAAGATTCTATCACTATTTGATATGGTTTCCTTAAGGGGCTGTAGTTCTTTATATACCAGGAGCGTCCATTTGTCGTTTGACACCTTGATAGTATTTTCTTCATGGAAGAAGAGTCCTATGGTGTTATTGATCGGCGTAACGGTGAACTATGAGTTAGTGGCTGATAATAGCCCGAAGAGTCTGAAAAGAAGGGGACTTTTCGTATTGGGGCTTTGGTCTATCAAAATTCATTTTAGAAGTTTGTTTTGTTTCGGGGTTTAGTGCGGTTACTGAAGTTCCGAATACTTCTTGTATTTCAAAAGGGCCATTAAATTTGTTTTGGGCTTTATCTTTTATCTGGGATTCTTTTATATACACCTTGTATTCGGGATTATATTATGGAATTTTCAGAAACTGGCTTATCAAATCGAATTTTTGTCTTTTCCTTTTGTCGTTCGGTTTTGATATGTGCGACTTTGTAATAGTATTCCATCCGATTGCTTAGGTCCCTAACATATTTTGATATTAATCCTTTTTGATTGTATAGGGTTTCGGGAAGGCTATTCGACGTGTGACCAAAAATTATTTTATAAGGTGTAAAACCGTGTGCTTTGTTTTTGGTGTTGTTGTAACAAATAACCGCGTATGGAAGGATATTAAAAGCATTTCCGTGAGGGTTGCATGAAACCTTTCTAAAGAGCCGTTCGACTGTGGATGGTGCACACTGGAAAATGTCAATTTTATGTCGTACAGTTCGTAGAGGTCTTTCATTAGGACGTTATTAAATTCTCGACCGTGGTCACAGTAAATTCTCAGTGGCGTACCTTAGTGTTGGAAAAATACCAGTAAGGAATTAACTACTGAAGAGGCCTTTTTATTTTCTAGTGGGTAGGCTTGAGTGAATTTCGTTAATTCGTCCCGAATTGTCAATGCGTGGTTTCGTGTAGAATATTCAAATATGTCAATATTAATTCTCTAGAAAGGAGTTTTGGGTGTTTCGTTAATAACCAAAAGGATGCTAAGATTTTTCCTACCAACTTTTACTTTTTGAAAAATTTCGCAACTTCTTACATATTTTTCTACGTCTTTAGTAAATCCCAGCCAATTATATTTTTCTTTTATCCGTTTTATTGTTTCGTTGAATCCGCGATGTAAATTCCTTTTTCCCGTATGGTATTGGTTTAGGATAATTGGAATTTGATCTTCATCCGGAGTTTTGACGATGTTTTGAGAGATTTTCAATCTTATTTACTTATCGGCAAAAATAAAGGAAAAAAATAATATTGGTATGTTTAAATTATTTTCGATACAGTAGGTATCGGTGGCGTTAAATTAATTTTGGCATTTAAAAAGAATGAAAAACAGATTTTCAACCACATTTTCTGGGTCAAATCGTAAAGGGATTATAAAATATTTTTGTTCTTTAACTGTTTTTCTTGACACTGTATTTATTTGGTTATCTACTAAATTTGGGGATTCTTCAAAGATATCATCGATAACTTTAAAATAAAGATCCTGCATTTGTTTTGGTGGAAAAATGTAACGATATTTTTATGATTTTTATCTAAAAGTTGAGCATTTTAGATTTCGAATTTGGAATAGTCAATAATTGATCTGGTTTTGTGCAAGTGAACAAATGTATTTAAATCTTTATTCCTTTTATTTTCGTCATGTTCATTATTTGCCTGAATAGTATATTTGTGTTGAAACTCTGCGCATTGTTGGAAGTGATTTATTTTTATACGCAATAACGCGTCGGCGTTTTTGTTTACTTTTCCCGGTTTGTACTTTATTTTCTAATAGTACTCTTTCAGTTTTAGCTGCCTACCTACTGCCATGGTCCTTGATAGAAAAGAGCTATGTTAATGGACGATTGTCCATAATCAGGGTAAATTTTTCGCCATAAAGATGAGGTCGAAAGTGTTTCACTACCCGAACAATGGCGAGTAATTCGCGTTCTATCGTGGAGTATCTGGTTTAGGCATTATACAAAGTTCTTGACGCGTAAGTAATAGGCAAATCTTTACCTCTTGGGCCTTGGGTGAGTACAGCGCCAATAGTGAATGCACTTGCGTCAGTTGTTAGCACAAATCGTTCTTGAAAATTAGGGTATATAAGAATCGGATTTGACACAAGGGCTTTCCTTAGTTCATCAAAAGATATCTTGCATTCGGCGTCAAAGTGGACTAGTAAGAAGTTCCGATATTTTAGCAAAATTTGGGATAAATCCACGGTAATAGCCAGCTAGCCCTAGGAGGGATTGGATGTTTTTAGCCCTTTTTGGCTCTGGAAAATTGATTATGCATTCTACTTTAGAAGCATTGGGCTTTACGCTACCTGAAGTGATAAGATAGTCAAGATATGCGACTTCTTTTCTTAAGAATTCACACTTATCTGGCTGGATTTTTAGATTTGCCTTTCGAAGACTTGTGTTAGGCGTAATATATGTTCGTAAACAGTGGGGGAATAGACTATGATGTCATCCACGTAAACTAGACATGGCTCGTTTTGGATGCCAAGAAGGATGTTGTCCATGACACGTTGGAATGTGGACGGGACATTTTTGATCCCAAATGGCATTCGAACGAATTTGTAATAACTATTTTCTACAATGAAAGCCGTTTTTTGGATGTCTTTAGGGTCGATTTCTATCTGATAAAATCCAGAAGCAAGATCAAGTGTCGTAATATATTCACACTTGCCAAGTTGGTCTAGGAGATCAGAAATATTGGGTAAGGGATACTTAACGTTCACACTAAGCACGTTTAGCTTACGATAATCGATTACAATACGCCATTTCAGCTTACTAGAGACATCCAATTTTTTTTGGAACTACCCATACTGGCGATGATCATGGTGAAACTGAAGGGTGAATGATGCTTTCGGTCAACATTTTGTTTATTTGCGTTTTTACTTCTTCCTTATGTATTTGTGGGTACCTATATGATTTGGTAAAAACCAGATGAGTACCGTTTCTATCAACTGAACGTCTCATTTCCTTGGTAAATGTCAGCTTCGAGGTAAAATATATCCGCAAAATTTAAGCATAAATTCGTTATAAGATCTCTTTCTCCCTCCTTTAGATGACCGGTTCTTAAAAGATTTTTTTTATAGGGACCCTAGCGTACTGATTGTCTCTCTGGTCCTTGCATGTTTCAAAATAATAAAAAGGTTCAGCAGTGTCGTTTATTGATTCTAGGATCGATAATTTTTGGTATCGCGTTCGTATTTATTATTGACGTAAAAAATTCGCCGCGTTCACTGATTTTTACTAAGGCGTTGGGGGGGGGGTCTAAACTTGTCTTTTTCTTGTGCTATTAGTAAAGCATCTACTTTGGAAAGATCGCATTTTAATTTGAAGACCTGTTCGGTCCTAGCTAAGCTAATTTTTAAGTGAATCACTAATAAAATTTTTTTATCCATTGTGGACATATTGTATGAATGCTCACAAGCGTTTAAAAATGTTCCCAAAAAAATTTGGTCACCTTCAAACTCAGGTATAATTGAAAAACTTCCAGATAACTTATAGGGCTCTACATCCCCTTCTCCAGGTTTGACTTGCCCATTGTTCCCCGTTTGATTTTCTAGCAATGACATTTTGTTTTTATATTAAATAATAACTATAAAATATTTTCATAAACTAGTATGCAAAGACAATACTAGTGAAAAGAGAGAAAATACTAAATAATCGAACACTTTTAAATAAATCAAATAAAATTAAGAAGATGATTCATTAACTTACTCTAACAGACGAATCTGAGCCGTCGTATTCTTGACTGCATTACCAAGGGTTTCACCAGGTGTTCCTTCCGTAGCTTCGAGAAGTGGGAGCAATTTCAATGCCGCTGGTCCTTTTTCTGTTAAGGGATTGGGATCCGCCGCTACCAGTTAGATTTCTCTTCTTCTAATAGCATTTGACAGATCCTACCGACTGCGTCAATTTTATATAACTTTCTTCAAAATTCACTTGTTAAAACATTTCATTTATTTACTTCACAATTTTTCAATAATTTAAAGTAAATACGAAACAAATTTTTAACTAACAAATTATAATTAATAGTGCCCAAAAATACTTATATTTTTCCTATTTATAATAGTCTTTATGCAAAATCAACATTTCCGATCGTGACAATATTACGAAATGAAAATAATTATTACGTTGCATTTCGGGAATGGTGCGAATGCACTGTCGGTCGTGCTACTTGAGGTCAACGTAGACACGTGTGGGAACGGCAATATAACATATATATATGTAATCGAAGGTTTTCGGGCATCCCGTGTATGTGCTGAGTCCCTCTCAGGACAGTCCTGAGAGGGACTCAGCACATACACGGGATGCCCGAAAACCTTCGATTACACATCACACCCGTGAGAATATCCGACATAATATATATATATATATATATATATATATATATATATATATATATATATATATATATATATATGTTATATGCGATTCTACGACAATGTTATAATTAATAACTATTAATAACTTGCTCCTTGACCGCGGTATCAAAGGTCGCATTAACAATTTACCAACTAAAGCAAAATCAACATTGTAACACGGACTAAGTGACTTTGAATGATGCAACATGATGCAACTTGCTGACGCTGTTACAGGGAGATTATAAATACCTTCCCAATTGTTATTTTTAAGTTAGTAATAGTAAACAAAGCAATTAATGCTGTTACTCTGCTAGTTTAAGTTCTGATTTAAGATTTAATTTGAAAGTATAAAATAATTGTTAAATAAATAAATAAAATAAAATTTTTTAAAAAGTGTTTTTAAGAAAACAAAATATAATATATATATATATATATATATATATATATATATATATATATATATATTATTCCTTTTCTATTTACAATTTTTCTATGGTATTGATATATTTTTTCGACATTATGAATTCAAAAGTATAAAGACTGACGAAAAAGAGTTTTTTTTCTTTAAAACTTAAATATCCTATATATGGATGGTGACAATTGAAAAAAAAATATGGTCTACTAATCTAATAAAGGAAAAATTACATAGGCTAGGTAAGAAGATGGATAAGTCTACCCTACCAGTGAAAAATAATTCGGGTTGGTCAAGTGTCTAACCTGTTTTCTTTGAGATCTTATATATACTTTTCGAGAGTGGTTAAAACTCAAAAGAGATGGTGGCAAATTCAAAGCAAATAGTGCAAAATTTTGTTATCAATTTTGCATTAATATTTTCTTTTTGGCAAATAGTGGCAAAGAAATTATATTTTTGGATGTGGTTCAAAATTCATTTAAAATAGGTGGAGCAAAATTTTATAGAATTGGGGAAGGACAGATTTTTAATACTAAAATTTTATTATTATATTAATTTGGACAAATTTACTTGACCGGTAAAATTTACCTACAAATTTTTGTAATGACTTCTTTATTTGTACGTCACACTACATAGATCACACTCAATTAAGTTAGCAAATCTAAACATAAAAATATAATCATTTAGGGACATATTCTGTCAAGTTTTAACCTTTAAAATTATTTTGAAGGTAGTGTATTATATAAAGATAAATTGAATTTTAAACTGTTTATAGCTAAAATAAATCGCGTTATTGACTTCTTTAAAACCAGCCGTTTTTGTCAGCTTTGCTCAAGACAAGCCCAAATTATAAAAAGGAAAACTTCGTCTCCAGATTATAGTATAACATAATATAGTCGTCTTATAAGAGGAACTTGTCTGAAGTGTAACCATTTTATCGTTTGAAAAATAAACTTTGTACTCAGGGATTAAAAATCTATGTCTTATTCCTAAATTGCACATTATTATTTAAATAAGCAGAGATAACTATGAACGTTATTATATGACAGCAACTTTCTTCGATTCCAGCTTGGAAGTTCTGGCAGACACAGTCAAACTTGCAAGAACTATAAATAAATCTGAAGCAAGCATTCTACACTTTTGTATATAGTTTCGACTTTTTGATTTCAGAAAAGGGCTTTATATAGTTACAATAATAAAGATAATACAAGGAACGCCGTTAATGAAGCAAAAACTTCTTAGGTAACAGTTTCGCGGTTACTCTATGATTATTTTAAATGCACCAAAAGTCTTGAGTGTACTTGAAATAATATTATTGCCAGGATCCAATAGAATTCCAAGGATTTTATACAATTTTATACAAAATTTTCAAGAATTTTGGTATGTATCGAATTCTCTCTCCCACTATATTCTTCATATTTCACCTAATGATAAGCGTAGGGTATCAACTATAAATTGTGTATCATCAGCAGATAGGTAGAGGGGCAGCAAAAAAATAGAGTTTAAAAAGGAAATAATCATTATTAAAATCCTTTAAACTATTTACGAATACTTCTCACATGGCCTTATTAAAACTGGATAAAATCAACAATCACGATAACATTGCAGAGGTGCGTTGTGAGAATGCCATTAGGAATTGCCGTCATTTTTTTAATATGTTTACGAACACTTTTAGAAAAACATGTATGCAGACCATCTGAACAATACAGATATGAATCGATGATTCGAAAGTTGAACAGCATCGAAAATATAGAAATTTCTACCAAACTATTGCTAGCAGAAACCAAAAATTTATAATGAAAAATAGAAAATAATAGATTTGTGTTTAATGCAAGGTAAGATATACGATACTGAATAAAACTTTACCAGCAGGGATATATCCAGAAGTACACTTTTTATCACAACTAATTGTTGTCTAACAAAGTACCAATACAGGGGATAATATATTTACCAGAAAGGAAATTTAGTAAGTAGTTGTAGATAAGGATATAAAAATGGTGTGGATTCCTAGCTACTCAGATATTCAAGGAAACAAAAAACTCAAAAAGGAATAATTTAAAGAAAAGCTATCAACAATAGGCAATCTCTAAGTAGCCTTAAATACTAATGGTGGCCTAAAAATTTAAATTATTTCATTTAAAAAGTTGACATTTTGGTTTGGACTGTATATGCTTCTATATCAAATGCCATATATTTTCTCGAAAAACTAAACTGACCTTTCTTTAGAAGAAAATAGCAGCTTGAATTGTTTCCTGACCAACATCTGATATTTAATCTGGTATAACGTCAGGTAGTCCTTACTGTACTATTTTGTTACATTTTAAATGAATTTTGAAAGTTAAAAAAAATAACAACTCGATATAAGTATTTCAAAATATTTGTAATAACTGACATAAATTATAAATACGAGTACCAGCAGTTAGATCTACTAGAATGTTTTTTTTAACTGGGTAATACAAAAAATTTAGTTCGCTAAACACACTTGTTCAGTTATCTGGCAAGACAATATGTTTGTTATAGTTATTGCTATCAGAATTCTCGGTCAACAATTCCTAAACAGATATCAAGTTTTGTCGCTAAAGTTGAAGTTACTTGCCTTCCCTTTAATCGGTATCTCAGAGGTAACAACAAGCCCCATAATAAACATCGTTTTAGAGTAATAATATTATTTTAATGAACATTTCGCTGGTTAAGTAGAGGACAATCACAACACAAAAAAGTATAAATTTGAGAAATAGTGAATTGAAATTTTCATTATACAGACTAACACAGAAGAGTTTTAGGAAATAGTCACTTTTGATCAATACAAATTATAAAAAGTTACCGAACACTTATTGTGAACAATAATATATTGTTCAGATTAAGCGATAATATTCAAAATATGCTACAAATTAAAACAAAAGTAACTTAATATGCAAAAACCCTACAAATAAAGCACACAAATTTTTTCCTACTTTCTTTTTCCAGAAGGGAAATTTCTTTTTTCTTAGCCCTGAGATAAACCAATTTTTTTGACAGTTTATCATATAGAGTTTCTAAATAATAATGTTCCTATTGCAATATGGTCTGGGCATTTACTGCATGATGGCAAGTGACGTAAACTGTTGGAAGTCCAATTTGGGCTATTTATTTGTTTTAGAACAGTATTTAAATTGTTACCTGAGAAAATTATCGTCCTTTTCCAATGTTTTACTGGATGTCGTTATTTTACTAATAATTTTCCTTGTATTCAGGTTATTATTTAAATGGTAGAATAATTAATTGAAAATATTATTACCCTTAGTAGTCTTTTTGCATTTAAAATAAACCCTATAGATGTTATATCGTTTGCCCTCTTTTGCATAGCACTATTTTTTGCTTTAGAATCAAATAATCCTTTCTTGACCGAAATGTTTTTACCGACCTTATAAATTTGGAGATTTTCTATTTCATTTTTTTAATATAAAATTCTACCGAGAACTCTAAACGAAACTTTTATAAATATTTTCGGACGCAACTATAACACAGAAGCGTGGAATACTGTAAAAAATATTGCGCCTAAAAATAATCCTAATTGTCTTTTGGACAAAATCGTCACATTTAAGAATATGACCATTTGTAAACTAAATTAATCTGAGCAAAATTCTCGCATTTTGAGTTATGACATAATCGACATATGAATTGTTATTATGAAGAAAAAATTCATAAAATTTTCCACAAAAATATGTTTAAATTACTGGCATTTTTCAAAATATTCCTATTTTCATAAAAGTAAATAAGCTCTTTACTGTGAGATATGTAGAGCTTTACTAGTTAGGATACTCTTGCGTAAAATATGGCGTAATAATATGGGACATCCTATATAAGCCCCGTACAATGAGGATTTAAGAAGTGAAGACATTGTACATAGAAAATATATATGTTTTTTTTTTAATTATTGGCATCTCAAGAATGTAATTTATTCGACAGGCTAAACAATTCAAATGCTTACTTCATTTTCGGCTAATTCAATCAGAAATTAGAACATTCAAACAACTCTTTACGGTCAAAAATTAAATTTTGAAAATTCCAATTATTTATTTATAGAAACGATTGGACTATGTCATTTTTGCTTTTTCTCGTTTCATAATTACTAGTAAGCATGATTGCTTTGAGAAATGTAGCTAGTGATTGGACTTTAAATGGTGAAAAGTAAAACCAGTTAATACCATGGCATTAAGCCAAATTATTTTAATTTAAATTGTTGATGTTATTCTTTTGCGGAATATTACAAAAGATAGACGTTCAATCGTCATAATGATAAAATTTTTCAGGATGCGTTTATATATGCCAAGTTGTCATTCATTAATGCTGTAAGGACATTTAGAATTTTTCCAAATTTAATACCACCTATCTTAGAAATTACTAGAGGTTTTCAAGCCAAATTCTTACTACTCTAAATGCAAAGCTTAAAAATGAACAGCCAGATTCACTATGAAGGTTTAAGACTTAAATCCGATTTATTTGCAATGGAAAATAGATCTTCTAGTCGATTAGTTTTATTTTGCTTATGTTATTGTTATAATTTATATTATTTATGTCAACAAACAAACGCTTATATAGGGATATTAAGAATAAGAACCTAGCGATAAAGCCTTGAAATATTTAAGAGAAATAGTGGTATCCCGAGAATAAATAAAATTCTTCATTTTTGTTGAATCAGAATAAAAGGAATTTTTTTGCTTGAATTTTAAGGGTTTAAAACCTCGTTGATATATTATTAATCTTGTCAGTTTAAACAATCTGTTGTTTATCTCGAACGATTTTAAGGTTAGAACATGTTGATGAATTAGAAGGACAAATGATTATTTTTCTTCGTTAATTTATATTCTAGTAATTTCTACTAGTAAATCATAAATTTATGTTCCCCATTAAGGAGAGTTAGGTATTTGGACTGAATGTATATTATGATAACATAGTATAAACTTAAAGGATTTTTTTCGACAATTGAAAATTGTTTGGATATATCTCTGTATAGTACGTTCTGCTGTAATGGTGCTCAGAAGGTCACTAAGGAGTCAAAACTGCTGAAGAAGATAATGAACTCCTAGCGCCCTGAGGTGGATCAAGCTGTTGAAAATATTAGCACTATATGGTTAATTTAGACTGAAAATAATGTACAAATATTTAAAAAATACAAATTGAATGGTTGATTTTAACATTAATTAGGTAGACGATTAGAGAACCTTGTCTTGGCAACCTAATGGGCTTATTATATCTCCTCTTGTAAGTTGATTTCTGTAAAAGGGTTGCTAATTGCGGCAGCTATTTTTTCGTCTTCTTAAAAAAGACTGTATATGGGTTCCTCTTCGTAGATTCCCAGGGGTGTATATGTTTTTTCAGAAAACGATGTCCGGTTAAGGACTTTCTTATCTTCTGGATCTACGCGAGTAGATTATTCATATTATTGGGGTAATTCGATAGGGGAAAACTGGTCTGCGACAGGACTTCATCGAAATAATTCCCTCCTAGCGTCTGCCGTGTACTTCTTTAAACTACCACTCTTTCTTCAGTCTTTAATTTCAACTTGACATCAGATCAGTAGGTGTAATGACCTTGCGTTAATTATTCTAAGGGTGTAAAACTGTAAATGCACCTTTTAGTTCGCGACGGACTGACTTTCTATCATTTAAAATTTTTTCGTTTTCATCTAATTAATTAAAAAGCTGCTATACTACATTATGAACTATACGGAACTATTACACTATATTAAGAAAAGATTTCAAAAATAGGCAATCATATTAATTTTTTCAAATAAAAGCAAACTTCGGAGACATATGTGTATAAATTATTAATTTTTCTTGGAAACCATAAATGTCAGGCATATGGTTGAATATTTCTGCAATATTTACACGATCATAAATCAGAATTATTTATTTAAAATTTTTGCACCACAAACTTATACCTTAATCAGAAACTATGAAACTATTTTTTTTTTGACCCCCTTTCTAAAGAAAAATAACAATAATTTTTGATTCTGACTTCTAGTCTAGACGTAGGCAAGAACTTACCCTAATTTCCAGTTGATAGCTCTGATATACATATGGCCACTGATATCCCTACCTAAAGATACCTGTTATACTTCTATGGTACGAAGTTTTACTAATATATGTACATTCCTGCTACGCAAGTGTAGTTTTGATTTTAACTCTATTTAAAATTATCCGTTTTCGTCAAAGTGTAGCCTCTATTATTATCCTAAAAAATTAATAGACCACGGCAATTCTAATAGCTTTTTATTTATGCTTATTTGTTTTTTTTTTCAAACAATCAATTATTTTGGGTTTTAATTCCAAGTAACGCCAAAAGTTATCAAAATAGAATTAATTATACATAAAAGTATAATGAGGTAATTTTCTCTTAAATACTACAACCACGAAAGAAAGTTATTTATAATATTTTCTTTGTCTCTTCTGGAATACGTGTCTTGAAATAAATTTAATTATCTGAATCATAACTTAATAATCAGTATATAAGTTTACTAACAGCAATAGGAAAATTATTTTTGCAATCATTACAAAAATTCAGTTGTATTGTTTCTATTTTTTAACCTGAAAAAAAGTTCGATCTTTTTATATAATAAACGTCTTTTTGGAATTTTCTGTATTTTCCCCTAAAAAGTCGTTGAGAGATGTGACTAGGAAATATAACGATATATATCGGTTTCCCTAACACAAATTTGTAGGCTAAGGCAAGAAAGTTTTACCCTTTAAAAATAAATATATTATTCAACTAAAATCGTAGAAAATCTACTCTACGTATTATTATTTCTGGTTTTTGTTGGAACATCTATAAAATGGTCAAAACATATTGATATTATTATCTACTATAACGTTCCTTTTAAATTTATACCTCTTTGTGTCATGTAAAAAGGTTTTTTCTTTAAAGTCAATTTGGCGCCGAAAACGTATAAGTTATCCAAGTGAAAATTGACTGATGCAAGTAAATGATGTATAAAGAAAAGAGTGAAGACTAAACTACCGGAAAATATCGGGCGATATAAGTCTTAAGTGTCGTGCGAATAAGTTAACGCATGAATAAATACTTAAGTATAAAAGAAAATTTGTTAGTAATTTTTAACATTATATATTATTTTAATTGTTGAATTCTTTTAACAAAAGTTTAATAAAATATCTTAGTGGCAACATTTTAGATTGATGATATATTCTCGAATTGTTCGGATATAATTGTTTAGTGTGAATTTATTATTGCCGTTTTTATGGGATTTTTCCTGAGGTAACATTTTTAGTATGTCAAAAAATGAAGCCATTAAAAAATAAATAAGTTTTCGGACAATTTTTTTTAATCCTCTACTACTCTATATTTCGGAAGTGGGACACAGCACAACACATTTAATTTTAAGTACACTGCAGCGCTAGAACTGTGCTGGTGGCACCACAGAATTTCATTTCTATGAGACAAAATATAATCTTGGTGTATGCGCCAAATAAATTATCCTAGTAAAGTGTTTCAAAGTATTTAAATCTTAATTAACATTCCATGGTAGTACTAACAGCGTCAGGCAGGTAGTACTAACAAATATGAGAAGTTAAATTGTTTACATACTAGAGTATGAAATGGAAATAATTTTATTATTTCCGGTGAAAATTTAAATAAAAATATTTTAGAATAAAAGCACAGCAACTTCTTGCTACAGGTGTACAATTTTATATAAAGAGTGACTAAGTCTAGTTTGTTGAAATTTCTCGATTCCAAACTTGTCTTCCTGAAGATTTACCCCTTCTTTCAATATAATGATACAATATACTTTATTTTTTCCCTTTCTCGACTACAGAGCCTGCAGCTTGAGTTCCTATCGTAAAAGTCCATTTTGTGCAGGTGGTTTTTGATAATCATAAGTCTTGATACTGTGATTACCTTTGGTTGGTTTCTGCTCATTAGATGCAATCATCTATCTAGTCAACGACCAGAATTCCAGTTTCTGTCCAATTTTTGATTTTCTTTTCTGTCTTTTTGGAACAATCTTTATTAGTTTCTCGTACCGAGCACAATAACATTTCCAAAACTAGGCTTACGACCAATCCACTGAGTTAATTAACTCTTTGACAAGCTAGCAGGTTTTTCACTACTGCGTATATTTTCGTATCCTGTGCCCAAGAGTGGATCTAGGATTTTTTCGGGGGGCACTAGATTTTTTCTGGGCCGGAGCACAGGTGGGAAATGGACAAAAAGTGTTTTCATTTTTGCGATCAACAAACTACATACAACAATAAGTGTAAGAACAAATATTAATATAAAGGTTTATTAGTACGAAAACGAAAGAAAAATTCCATATTTAATAAAAACAGTTTTCTTTTGTGTTTCCTTTCTAACTATCTCTGGAGGCACATGCCCCCTTGCCCCCCACCAAATCGGCCTTTGCCTGTGCCCGATAAAGAATGACTTTATTGTGTTTTCCAGATTTTATTTTATTGTTCTCAGTATAAAACTCTTAAAGACGACAGTCTAGATGTCAGGTTCTGCCTCAGAGCTGCTTGAATATCCAAATCTATATGGATCCGCGTTTATGGCAGCTCCTCTCAATATTTTTACCTGAACAGCATAGGATTTGGTAGATATTTACATAAAATTTACTTGCTGCGTAAGTGTTTAAGATGGTGGTTTTGATTTATTTTATTTCCCCAAACATCATATGATATATTAGAAAGACAGCTTGGGGTCTTATGGCCGAATTTCATTTTCAACTCTTGGTCCACAATTTTAATATCTATTTTGTCTCCTTTTTGTTTTAATTTTAGATCCCCCCCCCCCCCTATAGTACATTTTGAGTAGGGCTAGCATAGAATTTGGAGAATATTTGTCTTCAGTTGCTACAATAAATTTCACATAGACAGCTAAAATATTTTTATGTTTTTTATTACCTTAATTGA
This sequence comes from Diaprepes abbreviatus, assembly GCA_034092305.1. Lineage (NCBI taxonomy): Eukaryota > Metazoa > Arthropoda > Insecta > Coleoptera > Curculionidae > Diaprepes > Diaprepes abbreviatus. Next base: position 1,427,771 of record JASJET010000110.1, on the reverse strand, counting down.
AAAAATTAAATTTTATTCATATTTCTTCATGTTTTAATATTAATTAAGGAAATTGCCAGTATGATTTTTATTAAACTAACTCCATAATTACCAAACTTTATACGCCTATAAAATAAAGCCAAATTTTCTAGTTACGTAAATTATAAAAAAGATGTAAAAATGGTAACAAGAGGTTGTAATAATGGATGTTTCACCTTAGCACATGCTTACGTACTAAGAGCTATTTAAATTTTTCCCAAGTTATTCCAACCAGCGCAATATTTCATTGAGTGATATCCTTTGAAGTACTGCCAAAAGAATATAATAGCAGCCTAACGTATTTAAATTATGCCGCATCTATCAAGAAAGCTGGGATTTTTGCCCTTCCTCTTTCAATTTGCTTCTCCGGTCAAGAAAGACATTTATTTTTATACCAAAATTTTGAATTCTAAGCTAACTATATTGAAACGAGAAGAGTGATCTTATTTGAAAGGTTCTTGAACTTAAATCAAATCTGCTTCTCCCCAGGTATTCCTTAGCTTAGAAACAGTCAGTTTTAGGCAAGGTTTTAGTTTTAGCATGACATATGATTCATAATATATCTCCGGTTTGTCGTTTGCTTTCAAATTGAGGCCGGTTATTACCAAAAAAGAGAATTTTCTTGAAGGCCACAATTAGCTTTTAGTAATGTCTGTTTGTTTCTAGTTCAGGTTTTCTATTACCAGAAAAGACAAATGAATCGGAGTGTAGTCTTCTCTGGTTCTGATTATTATCCTTTGTCCAAATATCTGCCGTAATTTTTTGGACTTCTCGGACTTTTTTTAAGCTACAGAAACTTTGTCTCCTGCAGATCGATTACAACTTTTTCAGCAGTCCGTATTTTCCTGTAGACTTTTTCCTAACCTATTACTGGTGATCAGATAATGCGTCCTTTGTATGATTCACCTCACTCTTTATACTTAAGTCGGTTGTGTCTGAGTCCTCATTTACACAAGTTTATTAGTTGTTCTTCAGTTATTGATGTAAACAAATATATTTAGGGAGTTAGCTTGGGATATTGAAGACTCCATTAAATGCATTTGACTCGGTTGTCGTTAATTTCTCGACTTTAAAGCGATACTATATTTCATAAAAAATGTGCACTATTATTTGACTATAAATTTTATATTGTAATACAATAGAATGAAAGAAAGGATGTCTTTCGCTGCTAAGTGAAAAATTTCGCCAGTGATTTATTAAGAATCAAGTACAGTAAGGCTGGTTTATTGTCCGAAGATAGTGTTTGTAGACTGAGCAGTACATATGATAATTTGACAATAGTAGACTGTTTTTCGTCTGACCGGTTACTATTTTAACGACACAATCCCGTTTTAACTATTTATTTATTTTTCTTAATGAAATGTCGAAAATAGAGTCACCAGTGAATTTTGTCACCATTTTATATTATTTGTATATGACATTTTTTAGCTTCTTGAAGCTCGGTCATCTTTGGAAGGCTTCGGATAACTTTAGGAAAGTTCGAGAATTTTCAGTGTATGCTCCCATTTATAAAAATTGAGATTAGTTATCTTCAATTAAATTTGCATATCAGCAGGTATAGCTATATGAAAAAAAAATTCTTTAAAATTTTCAAAAGTCTCAAGGAAATAGAAGACTAAAGCTTAGATAAAGTAAAACTTTCCAATATTTTTTTACTTATCGTGATTATTATATTGTTTATCATTTTAGTAATTTTAATTTTTAAACTTATGTTCGATTTGTTATATAACTAGCTTTGTTCTTATCAGATTTTACACGCCTATAAAATAAAACCAATTTTTGAGTTACGCAACTTGTGCTAAACAAAAGATGTTATTATGAAAATAGAAGACGGTTTACAACTAGGAGACACTTTACTACGGTAATGTGTGACGGTACTTAGTCGCAACACTTAGTTTTTCTCAAGATGTATTAATATGTTCCATATTTCGTTGAAAGGTTCTAATGTGTCCTGATTATAAATACATACACAGCTACTTTAGGGTTTTTCAAAAAAAATCTACAAATACAAGACGCTGATTCATTATCACTCAATCTAAACAAAAAATCCTAGAAACCCTATATAGATTTTATTACGTAAGTGCTCATTTAAGAAGGAAATTCTTTTCCTACGATGATAAAAATGGAATAATTTTTTTAAATATAAATATCAATACCCTCAAAGCAACAGATGCTAAAGGAATTAAAATTAGTTAGTTTTTCTCTAAATGAGATTGGATACGGTTTCGATCTTGTTCGAAATTCAATTTTTTTAGGCATACAAATTGGAGTGTTGCCAACCACACCAATGACTCGCTGCCTGCTAAGAGTTTCTTTAGTACCTATAACCATTTAGAAGGAATGAAAGGTGAAGAAGATATAAATTCACATTATTTCAAAAAGAATTTTTGTATATTAGAAGTTCTAAGCTATACCAGATATTGAAATAAAATAACACAATTATTTAAAAGTAAATAAAAAATAAATTAAGCACATAACAATCAAAAAAAATATTGAGCAACATTCTTAAACATTAAGAGAATAAAATAAGAAGTACCCATATAAAATTTCGATAAATTATATTAAACGTGGTAATTAGAATTTAGTGGTTAACTTTAAATTTTTCCAAAGCTTAAATCATTATAATTGACCAAAAACTAATTTTTTTAGTGAAAGAGTAATAAGATTATTAATGAAACTTTCTAACAAATTTATATAGGTTTAACATCTAAGGCATTACTTCGTAGCTTTACTCTAATAACAAAATAAATGTGTAAAGGTTACGATCGACTGGCATTTCTTGGCAGCAAGTTATTGGCAATTCGTATTGTAACATATTGCTTTAGTAGAATATGCAAGTCACAAACTAAAATTCCGTTTAATGTATTTGTAGCTTTGTTGCTGAACGTCGTGAACAGAATGACTGCTGATGGAAATATCGTAAAAGCGATTTAATAAAAAGTTGAATAAAATTTTATGATGCAGCTTAAAATGTCTACTGACGCAGATTTTAACTTAAGTACTTATTATAATAATAGATTAAATATTTTATTTAAAAGGTTTTTTAGGAAAAGCTAATAAATGTAACCAAACTATTCTGTTGGAAAAGTACTCTTATCAAGTATGATAGTGTTGTATTGGCTAACGCAGAGTGAGATTGTTTTTTAACATAACATTTCATTGCTCTACCAGTTGTCATTATTTCCAGGATAGAAATATAAATTAATTATTCTTAATTCTAAAATGCTCTAGAGGTAAATGTATACCTTGTTGAATCTTTAGATCAAAATTGATCCACACATGTCATCGTGTGCATTAGATATCTCTATTTTTTTCAATAATGTTCCATCGTCAGGGTTCAATAACTATAAAGTGAATTTAATAATAGATGGAATAAGGCAATAAATAAATGATTTAATTAATTAATTTTTAACTTCTTCAAAATTCATTAATTAATCTTCCATCTAGCATACCTATTATCTTGGGCGGACTCAAAAATAAAATTTTAATTTTCAGTTCGTTGGTTACAACCCATATTATTTATTATGTCGCGTGCTCTAGAGCTTGGCTAAGGCAGATATCAGAGGGAGCTCCTGAAAACATTTTTTTTCTTTACCTCTATAAAATTCTTTTCGGAGTTTTATCTGTCTCGAAAATTACTCATTTTTAAAACATAAAAATTGTTTTTCTGACTTGCATTTTCAAGAATAAGTAACTTTCCAAGTTACGTCAGCTAGAAAACGGATACTGGAAAGAAATATTCAAAGACAGAGAAAGCCACTGAAAGCACTTCCAAGTATAACTTAGCTTACTTAAAACTAAAAAAATACTTCTTTAAGTAAACTATGAGTTACAAATATCTATTTTAAAGAACAATAAAATAATAACGCCAAAACTGAAAATAAACACTAACGTTAAACATGGTTGTCTTTAGTTCTAGTGTTCAATATTGTCACCTATATTTTATAATCAGCTATTTTTCAGTAAATTTATTTTAGTAATTGAAGGCATATTTCCTAAAACTTATTTAAAAATTTTCTTATAGGCGATTGAAACCATTTAACTTTAAGATGTATTAGTTCAAACCTACAGCTTCTTATACCCACATATTTTTGAAGCATACTGTATATCTAAAGATATTTTTCTTGAATGTTCAGAGTTCAGTAGTATACTTGACTAAAATTCTTATTTCAATTCAGAACTCTATAAGTCAATTTATATATCTTTCAGTGGACTTGTACGACACTATATCGTTACACTAAGGATCAATAAGTATTTTCTGCGCAAATCCAGAGAAGCTGTTGGCTTCCCAATCTTTAAACGGTATATAAGCATTTATGAAATAAAACATCTGATTTGCAATATAGATTTGTATGTATTGCATTTTTGAAATCCTTATTTTGAGCTATGAATTTTAAACATGGGTTCGCATGCTGCGGTTTCATATTTAACAGAACATTATAAAATTAAAGATTTAATAGAAAGTCCTGCAGTTTTTCTATGAAATAAACATGTTTTTAATAGAAAAATCCACTTTTCCTGCGCAATAATTTTGCTACAAATTAATTTAGAGAAATCTAGTGTTTTCAACATACAAATTAAATAACTAGTCAGTTCACTTCTATATCTGCAAAGAGCCATCAATTTAAAAGAAAGGAGCAACCTGGTCAATTTTGTCTAGTACGTAGAGGTCCTATAAAATAAATTAATTAAAAAAAATAATGAATTTTTGAAGAAAAAGACGGTAAATTATCATCTATCTAAATATGTACTTGAGTAAAAAAGTTAGTTCGATCATTTAATCACGAGTTATGGGTAATGTAAGATGACCTTTTCGAAATATTCCAGTCTAAGAGTTGACATAAAAATGGAACAACCGGGTAGGTACTTTATGTTTTATTCTTGAAAATATAATATTAAGTGCTGCAAAATAATTACGTTGCTGCTTTTAGAAAAATTTACCTACTGACTATTCCGGTCAAAAACCAACATAAAATTCATACATGCAAATAATGTAGTGCTAATATAAGGGTGCGTATAAAAGCAGAACATTTAGGTAGAAATTAGATTAAAACATAAAATGTATTTTTTCTAATACATTTTTTATGAAGACTTAACATAAGTGAAACATAAAGTGCTTGAATGTTTTCCTATGGGTTTATTGCTGCTGAGTAAAGATTGATCTTAACATTAATATGCTCACATAAATAATGCCCACAACCATAAAATATCAATATTTAAATGACAAATTTATTGAAAGTCTTGACAAAGCTA